>BLSH010288079.1:164992-176862 GCA_018402905.1 Glandirana rugosa
CAGAGTTACCTCGTACGTAGGTACGAGCGGGACGGTCCGGGTTCATGTCGTCGTAGGTGACTTTCGGCAGGCAGTCTACGTTACCGCCTGGAAGTTTGAGTTGCACGATGGAACCGGTGGGTCTTGCGGTCTCTTCACGGGACGGCTTTCAGTGGATGCTGCTGTACTTGGGCCTGGCAGGGCGAGCATGGATGCATGCTCCATTGAGACACTGGGGCTCCTTACAACAGTACTGCCTGTACCCCCTGATGGCGGCCCTCTGATAGGGTTGCCACATCATCCCTTTAAACCAGGATACATACTAATTATACAGGTTCTGTGGCTGATTAAGGTGGTAATTAAACTCACTTGGTGCCTTATCTGCATTAAATCAGCCTCAAAACCTGTGTAATTCATATGTGTCCTGGATTAAAGGGATGATGTGGCAACCCTACCCTCTGAGTGTGTATGGACACTGGACAACATGCTGGGGAGGCATGTAGAGGAAAAAAAGGAGGTGAAAAAAGCTTAGAGCATGCATGAGGCCAAAGAAGACATTCACAGCATATTGTAATGTTACTAATTAGGTATTGGCAAAAAGGGCAAATATTATATTATCAAACATAAACACATAAAATGTGGTATTAATATGAAACCTACCTTAATATAGTCCTTCTGCAGCTCGGGAATTATCACTCCAAGAGCCTGGGGGGAGATGCCTGCGGTGAACTTGAGGTCCTGCAGGCTTCTTCCTGTCGCCAGGTATCTCAGGGTAGCAATGAGCCTTTGCTCAGGGGTGATAGCAAGGCGCATGCATGTGTCCGCCTTCTGAATATAGGGGGACAACAATGCCAAGAGGTGGCTAAAGCAGGGGTCCGTCATCCTTAGATAATTCCTGAAATCATCAGGATTATTCTCCTGGAGCTCCCTTACCAAAGCCATATGACCAAATTGATCACGGTTAAGCAACCAATTCTTGGTCCAGCAACTCCTCTCTCTCCTTCTCCTACGTTGGTTTCGGGTCCAAGCCTGAACTCCTAGGCCAACAATAGCAAGATTTCTCTCTCGAGAAGGCAACATCGTTGACGAACGAGCGTCCAGAAACGAGCCAAAGAACGATCCAAAGAACGATCTGAAGAACGAACTGAAAGTCACGAATCAACACACACCAAACTTCAACTAACACGAAATTAGATGAAGGAGCCCAAAGGGTGACGATACCAGCACTTCCTCTTTATACGCTCGTTTGCGTCATCACGTTCGGCCGGCCGCAAGTTGTTTGTATGACCGTCGGGTGCACGTCAGTACGCTACATACAACAGCCAACGTACGATTCGACACGGTCGTACGTGCAATCGCCGAACCGTTTGTATGAGGCTTTAGACTGTTTTGTAGTAACAAGTAAAGGTTCAATGTCTTTCTCAGTTCTTATGCTGGAAACATGAGGTTACCTTCTTCTCAGATACAGCTGTATAAACATGTGCTGGTGTGCATTCCTGAAGATGTTTTCATTTTACATCTATCTGAATGTGTTTGGATAATAATGTTCTGAACGATTGAGGATATTTTTGTCGACATTCTCTAAAACTACCTTTCTCAAAAATACCTTTTAGTGAGCAGTCAGGTGTCTGTACAATTATTTTGTTTGATTTCACTATGCTCTGTTGCTTTAATTACATAGTAATCATTTAGCAGTTGCTTTACACCTGACTCAAAAGTTTTTTCCAAAAACGATAAAACTCTGGAGAAATAGGAAATTATTTTCTCCTTACCTTCTTGTAATTGAGACAAAGTTACTGAGATGGCATTCTCAGATACATGAGTTTTCAAAACAAATGATGCTTCAGAACAAACCTCTATTGTATTATGTTGGAGGATACCGCAAATCTTTTTTCAATAGTTCAAAGGTCTTTTTTTTCATTTGGACCCCATTGGTCAACTATATTACCTTTGTTACTCAAAAGATTATATAGTGGATAAATGTTTTCTACCAAACAGTATACAAACTCTTTGCAATGATTTATTTTATTCAAAAATTGATGCAATGCCTTATGAGTTGTTGGAATTGGAATTGCAGTAACATCGCGGTTTCTTGCAACAATTTTCTCTTTCCTTGACTAATTTGCATGTGAAGGTATTTCACCTGACTTTTTATCAGCTGAACCTTTATTGTATTTAATTGTAGGCCTTCAACTCGTAACAACATACACAACTCAGACAAAAGAGAAATATGTTCATCGATATTTTGCGTACTCAGCAGAATCGCATCCACAGAAAAGAACAAAAACACACAAGGGCGCACTGGCCTAGCGCATTATCCTCAGTACAAAGTATTTATTGTAAAATCATAAAAACATACTCACAAACAAATTCAAATGATAGGCATTTCGGGCACATCACGGCCACGCATCCAATCCATCGTTCGCTGATGGTGTCCTATACAAGTTCGCTTACGCTTTTCGAAGGCTACAACCTCTTCCTCAGAGCATCCACATGCTGACAAATACATTCTGGTTTTGAAAATTTTGAAATTATTTTTGCTATAGTTTCATGAACTATACCATCACTGATACCTAGGCCAGGTATTAATCAAGTAAACCTATAAGTCTCTTTCTGAAATGTAAAAGCAAGTTTGTACAGGCAACTTTTAGTTAAAGGGATTGAAAATTGACTATTAAAGATTTCTAGTACAAAGTGTCCTTAGTATTCAAATTTAATTTGATATTAACTTTATCAGGAAGAACTGTGCTATTTGTAGGGATGAGCCGAAAAAAAAAAACTCACTTTGGCTCGCACCAGAACACCGCAAACAGGCAATAAGTTTGTTTGAATATGCGAACCCTATTAAAATCAATGGGACTTGAACAGGAAAAATCAAAAGTGCTAATTTTAAAGGCTTATATGCCTTTTTTATTGCCATAAAAAGTGTATGGGGAACTGGGTACTGCCCTATGGGACATGTATCAATGTCAAAAAAAGTTTTCAAAAAGATTGTTTTTTCAAGAGCAGTGATTTTAATAATGATTAAAGTGAAAAGAAAATTAAATATTTCTTTAAATATCGTGCCTGTGGGTCCCCTTGGTCTGCCTGTAAAGTGGAGCATCAGTGTGATGTTTAGAACAGTGCCACCGCAAAATGACATTGTAAAATCGCTCATGGTTGTAATATATTGCTGGCTCCTGGCAATATAGATCAAAAATCACTGGAAAAATTTGTGTGGGGGCCCCCAAAATCCAAACTAGGCAATTTAGATAGGATCCAATTAACCTACCAGCATGTCTTTGGAGCTTGGGAGGAAACCGGAGTACCCGGCGGAAAACCCACACAGGCACAGGGAGAACATGCAAACTCCAGGCAGGTAGTGTCATGTTGGGATTCGAATCAGGGACTCTTTTGCTGTTAGGCGAAAGTGCTAACCACTACACCACTGTGCCGCGCCACCCTTAACCACTTCAATACACTGTGTTATATATACTACACTATTCCAAAGAGAGTTACCGCGCTACTCCAATAAGTGGAAGCAGCCAGCACAGCAATACTAACACCAAATTGCAAGCATAAATCATAAACTATAAATTGTGCAGCGCTCAAAATTATTACTTCTAGTAATTAAACCTATAGTGCAAACATATAGTGAATTAACATTGCATCTATTATCAAATACTCCATCATAAATTATTTAAAGGTGCAAATGTATTATAGTGTCAAAAATATTAAAGTGCATAAAGAGTGTATTTAAGGTGAACGTCCATATATAATATAGTCCGTAAAAGGTTAATTAAGCTGGAGAGTGCAAAATCTGGTACAGCTGTGCATGGTATCCAATCAGCATCTAACTTCAGCTTGTTCAAATAAGCTCTGACAAAGAAACCTGGAAGCTGATTGGTGTCTGTGTAGAAATGCACCAGATTTTGCACTCTCCCGCTTTAGTAAATCAACCCCTATAATACATTTGCCCCTTTAATTAATTTATGTTGAAGTATATGATAATGGATGCAATGCTAATTCACTATATGTTTGCACTATAGGTTTAATTACTAGCAGTAATAATTTTGATATATACTACACTGACTGCCCCATACAGTCTGACCTATATACTATGGGGACTGCCCTCTATAAAATTGTAATGACATGCCCCAGTCAAACAGGTTCATAAAAACTGGGCCTTGGGTGTTGGTGGTGGCAGAACACTGTAAACCCTCGCAGTTACTCTAGTTGGGAGCAGGAATAGGCCCTGCAGTTGTAATTTATTTTAAAAATTGTAGTGACATGCCCCAGTCAAACAGGTGCAGAAAAATTGGGCCTTGGGTGTTGGTGGTGCCCTAAGCACAAAATATTGTTGGAAGCTAGCATCATCAGGATTCAGAACAGGAGGAATAGGATAGACAGCATAGGCAGCCTAGGGATCCCAGATCCCTTGCAAATTCAATCAGTTGCATCAGCATCAAGGGCTTGATAGCTGCTGATCCAGGACTGATTCATTTTTATAAATGTGAGCCTATCAACTGACTCTGTGGACAGGCGCACTCTTTGATCCGTTACGAACCCTTCAGCAGCACTGAATGTCTGTGCAGAAAGCATGCTGGATGCAGGGCAGGCCGGTAGCTGGATCTACCTGACCTACTGTGTTTGATCTCAGCTTGCTTCCTCAACTCAATCATCTGATTACCTGGTGTATGACCCTCAGCCTGCTCCACAGACTTGCCTTTTCCTGACCCTCAGTACATAATCCCGGCTTATTACACAGACTTGTATTGCCAGATCCCCAATACATAACATCGGCCAGTTGCATGAACTTGCTCTTACTAGCTGGTCCCTAGCACCATATCTAAGTGCCTTACAGACTTTAACTCCCCATGGGGTATTCATGCAGTAAGTGACCACCTGCCTGGTCTTTACTGCCCGCATCTCAGTGATACTGCTCCCACAGCCCAGTTAAAGTTCCGGTGTTCCTCTTTAAGCCCTTCTCAGCACTACCAACCTCTCATCAGACTCTTAGGATCCTGTCAGGAACCCGTGCTTCTTCGGGCGTTATACCTTCTGTTCCACTCTCAGGGGTATAGCGCACCTAGACGCAAGGGGAGCCCATTTCTGCACTTGGCTTTAGATCAGGTATGTGACAGTACAATCCAGCCATGTCAGAAGCCAACAGAAGTGGCTCTCCAATAGAGGCCCTTTGCCAGCAGGTCACTGCCCTCACCCAGGCTGTTCAATGTCTTCAGGAAGGTTATTTCCAATTGGAAGGACGCCTACAGCACCTGACCATCTCTCCTGCAGAGTTCAGCCCTTCAACTTCCAGCATGGCGGCTGCACCTCTATCTCCTGATCATATCACCAATCCTCCCATAGTGATGGTTCCTCCACCCGAGCCACGTGTACCCAATATTTTGTGGTGATCGGAAGAAATTCCAGGTTTTTAAGAATGCCTGCGCACTTTATCTGGCCCTGAAACCCTGGACTTTTTCTCTAGAGACTGTAAAGGTGGGGTTTATCATTTCCCTACTATCCAATGAGCCCCAGGCCTGGGCTCATAATCTTCTCAAGCAAAAGGACCCTGTCCTGAATTCCGTGGAAGCTTTCTTCAAAGTTATGGCCACCCTTTATGATGATCCTCAGCGCATTGCCTCCGCTGAGTCCGCTTTACACTCATTAATTCAAGGCAAATGCACGGCAGAGGACTACACAGTCGATTTCCACAGATGGTCGGCCGATACTGACTGGAACTTAAATACCAATATCGTTTGGGACTGTCAGAGACACTTAAAGATGAGCTGGCCCGGGTCGAGACTCCCGCAACATTGGAAGGGCTAATACAGCTCACAATCAAACTTGACCGTTGCTTGCTGGAACGTCAATCAGAGCAGTTCCAGACCCTTCGTCCCACCTGGATGATGCCAAGGGTACAACATGCCTCTGCTACCCTGTCAGCACCCTCCTCTACTTCCATGACAGAAGGGGAACCCATGCAACTAGGTCTAGTCCGGGCCTCTCTCCCTGAAGAAAAGCTACATCTCTGACAGGCCAATCTCTTTATTGTGGAGAAAAAGGACATTATCTACACAACTGCCCTGTGAGGCCCACGTTCTCAATACACTGTGAACTTTCAGGTCTCTGGATCTTCCCCATCTCACCTTGTTCTTCCTGTCTCCCTACAGGTGATGGAAGGGGAGGTCCGGCTCCTGGTGATCATTGATTCGGGGTCACACAGCTGTTTTATGGACATTAACCTTGCTGAAAGACTACGTATCCCCCTGAACTACAAGTAACAGGGACTAGAAGTCCATTTGGCGGATGGGTCCTTGCCTAATTCTGGACTGGTTACTCAGGAGACTAGACCTATCCTGACCGCCACAGACTCTGGGCATCAAGAATTTATTTGTTTTGATGTACTCTGTTCTCCTCTGTTCCCTGTCATCCTGGGCCTTCCTTGGCTGCAAGCCCATGACCCTCAGATCAATTGGGTCAAAAAAGAGATCTCCTTCAGGTCAGCCTCTTGTGTGCAGCACTGCATGGGTCCTGGCTCCAGTCACCAGGCTAACTGCTTGACCATCCAACCAACACCCAATGTTCTTCAAGACGTTCCAGTCACCTACCATGAGTTCCTGGACATCTTTGACGAGAAAAAGCCAACATCCTCCAACCTCACCGACCTTATGACTGCCTTATTGAATCACTCCCTGGAGCAGAAATCCAGTTTGGTCACATCTTTCCAGTATCTGAGGTAGAATTGGAGGCTCTCTGACCTTACATCGTGGAGAATCCCGAAAAGGGATTTATCCGCCCATCTTCTTCGCCTGCTGGAGCGGGCATATTTTTTGTGGAAAAGAAAGATGGATCTCTGAGACCTTGTGTGGACTATAGGGAGCTTAATAAAATCAACATAAAGAACAGATATCCGCTCCCTCTTATTCCTGAACTGTTCCAGAGGTGCCGGACCACACAAATTTTTACCAAATTGAATCTGCAAGAAGCCTATAACCTTATTCGAATTTGGCCAGCAGACGAGTGGAAGATAGCATTCAGAACCCGATTTGGACATTTCGAATATCTTGTTATGCCATTTGGTCTCTGCAACGTTCCAGCAACATTTCAACATCTTGTAAATTACATTTTTCGGGAGTTTTTAGATCACTTCGTCATTGTGTACCTCAATGACATTCTCATATACTCTGGAACTCCATTGTACCCATATAAAGAAGGTGCTTTCAACTCTCAGAGAACATGGGCTTTATGTGAGATCCGAAAAATGTGATTTTGAAAAATCTTCTATTCAATTTTTAGGTCTCGTCATCTCCACAGACGGGATCGCAATGGATCTGCAAAAAGTCAAGGCGATTCTAGAATGGCCAGCTCCCTCAGATAAGAAGGGCATCCAACAATTCATTGGCTTTGCCAATTTTTATCGAAGATTCATAAAAGTATTTTCAACCATCATTTCTCCAATTACCCAGTTGACTCTTCAGCAAAATGTTTTCAATGGTCCCAAGAGGCCCAAATAGCTTTTGACAGACTTAAGAAACGATTCATCTCTGCACCTATACAGCATCCGGATCCAGACTTGTCATTTGTTCTTGAAGTTGACGTCTTAGAAATAGCTACAGGTGCAATACTATCTCAGCGCCATGGACCCAAGGGCTTGTTCCATCCTGTAGCTTTCACCTCTTGAAAGATGACTCCCCCAGAAAGGAACTACGATGTGGTTGATCATGAATTGTTAGCCATCAAATTTTCACTGGAAGAATGGAGGTACCTACTAGAGGGGGCCGCTCATCGCATCCTAATCTTCACAGACCATAAGAATCTGGAGTATCACAGGACAGCTAAGAGGTTGAGACCTCGACAAGCCCGATGGACACTATTTTTCTCCAGATTCAACTTTCACATATCATACCGGTCAGGGTCTAAGAATGGGAAAGCGGATGCCCTCTCCAGGATGTTTCCAGACACTCCTGAAGTAACAGTACCAGGTTCAGTATTTTTCAAAGCTCCTGTTATTTTTGAACTTTGACCACAAACTTGGAAAACCTTATACCACTTCCTTTAAAGCACAATTACCATCGGTATCAGGCCATTTTTGTTCTGTAGACATATTAGTAATGGAACCTACATTACTGTATACAGAGGGATCAATTAGCACTGATTTGGGCCTAGATGGATCCCTCCAAATAATGTTATTAGCCAAATCAATTACCCACTTTTGTTTATTAATTACATCAATGCCAAGAATGTTCTCTGCACCGTTACAAAACCAAATCTCAATGTTAGTTTTTTCTAGTCCAGGTCTTCAAATATTAGTGGAATTACCTGTATTATTAAAACCCACTATGTTACACATAGAAGAATTAGGTTTCACAGGTATGTTTTCTCTGGTTAGATCCACTGTCAATGAGAAAATTTATATTTTTACCATTCAGCAAACCTTGTATATATGATCTACCATTGTCATCCAATATAATTGGAGCAACATATTGTAATGTTAGAGGGACTGAATCTCAATGTGATTCTAATTGGCAATAAACCATCTCTGTCAGTGACAGCTCATTTCGCTATGTTGTCTGAACTGCTGCTAACAGTCAAATTATTGATCTGTTTGACTTTGGTGGCATAAGGCAATTCAGTCAAACTTTTATATTGACATAATATAGCAGGTTGTACAAGCGCTGCTTTTTCATTCTCCATATCTTTAGTTTGCATTTGTGAGTGTCTCAAATTTACAGCAATGTTTTCTTAAATGGCCAGATTTATGACAGTAAAAATACATGAGAGACTCTCCTTGTCTCACTTGCCAGCACCTGTTGTTGTCATTCTTGCTGAGACCTGTAGTTTCTGCAGTGGGGGGGGTGGGTGCAGTCCGTCCCGGGCACCACACATTGGGGGGGGGTGGCAGGTCGGCTATCAGCGCTGGGATAAGGCAGGGCGGGTGTGTAATGGTGATCTGTGGCTGTGCGAGTCAGCAGCTTTTGCTGCTCTCAGTGCTCTGTGTTATTTAGCTCACATTGGGCTCTTTACTCCAACCTGAAAATCAGATAGAGGAATAGGTGGCACTCCACAAATGAATTCAGCAGCTTGCAAATTTATTTTTCATACAGCCATGTACAGGGAAAGGATGGTAGACGCGTTTCACTCGTTCACCACAAGCGTAATCATTACAAAGACAGTATGCAAGTGATCAGCTATTTGAGGCCACGGCCCCATTAGGCAAACCCCCAGACAGCTGATAACAATTAATATAATTGTGCAAAAATATATGACATGTGAAAAAGGAAAGAAAAAACTTTCAATTAAAAACATTTTTGCTACATTATATGTGAAAAATATGACTGCGATATTGGGGCGGACATGTCGGACATTTTTGACACTTTTTTGGGACCAATGACAGTTATACAGCGATCAGAAATTTAAATATCCACTGATTACTGTATAAATATCATTGGCAGTGAAGGGGTTAACCTGCAGGGGGAGATCTAGGGGTTAACTGTGTTCCCTAAGTGTGTTCTAACTGTGTGGGGGCTGGGCTGTAAGGGGCATAAGAGACCTAACTGAACTGATCCCAGTGACAGGGATCAGTAGATCTCTTACATGCCGCCTGTCAGAACGGGGAACCGCCGTGTTTACTTCGTAAATATACTGCACGCGGTGTGGAAGTGGTTAAGGGGATTCGCGATTTGCCAACATGCGAAGAGCGGCATGGTGTATTAACATACACGCGGTGATCTCAATCAGAATACATCTGCATACAATTTAGCTGGAGAAGAGTGGATTTTGACTTGTCAATTATTGACTGTTCAGTTCATTTCTTTTTGGGCTGGATCAAGTAGAAGCTCTGGAACTAATTATTATTATTAATGATATATGTATAAACAATAATTGATGAGTGAACATATGACATTTTAATCTAGTTCGGGTGACATATATATATATACAGCTTCCAGAAAGTTTCTCTCTTGGGAATTATTTCTATTTTGTTCAAAGATGTTCAACAACTATTTTTGCAGAAATAAATTCTATCTTTTGGTTTCTGATTGGTGTCAATGTCCTAGGTACATGGATGAAATGAGGTCTTCTTGACATTGGTTATATGTTTTTACAACAAAATATATGTCAATTAAGCCTTTCATCATGTAGCAATATTGTTGCAACCTAACGTCAAATGATGCAGCATATAGGTGATACATTGTAACAATAAGCCTTTGGTACATGGATGAAATGAGGTCTTCTTGACATTGGTTATATGTTTTTACAACAAAATATATGTCAATTAAGCCTTTCATCATGTAACAATATTGTTGCAACCTAGCGCCAAATGATGCAGCATATAGGTGATACATTGTAACAATAAGCCTTTGGTACATGGATGAAATGAGGTCTTCTTGACATTGGTTATATGTTTTTACAACAAAATATATGTCAATTAAGCCTTTCATCATGTAACAATATTGTTGCAACCTAGCGCCAAATGATGCAGCATATAGGTGATACATTGTAACAATAAGCCTTTGGCTGAACCATGGACTTTATCCAGTTTTTTGATTATTTTCTTATATATTAATCAATAATATATATATTGATATACTAGTATTTTTATATATTTTTTTTGTCTTTTTGTCTGCAATTCGTCAGTGGTGGTTGGTATATTCATATTTTTTTAGTTTAAATTAATTTCATCACATTGGGCTGTTGCTTCTTGTTTCTTCTTGAAAGTGAGTACACCCCTCACATTTTTGTAAATATTTTATTATATCTTTTCATGTGACAACACCGAAAAAATGACACTATAGGGGTCATTTACTAGAGCGCAATTCTGCCTTCGCGCAAATTTTAACGCACAGAATCGCAAATTTGCGCTAATTAGCGCGAAGATGGAATTCACTAAAGCCCTGAGGGAAAAAATACTCCCAGAATCAAATTCACTATGGCGCCCAAACAACAATGACTGACTAAAAAACTAGTTGTGGTAGAAGCAAGGTAATTGCATATGGAAATAATGTTTAGGACATGATATGATCACCTAAATGTTTTTTAAAAATGTAGTATCTTGTTTACTGATGATCTGCTTTTAAATTGTTTAAAAAAGTGATATATAACCTGAAATATCATTGAAAGTCTGAAAAGAGCCAAATTCCCCCCTTTTTCCTGACTATTCATCAGCACAACTGAGCATGCTCAGACAAGAAAATTCCCTCATTTTAACTCCCATGCCTTTTTTAGAGGGCGCTATAGTAAATTCACAAATTCGCGCTTGGCTAATATGCCTTCTTCAGAAGGAAAATTTGCACTATATAGCCCAATGCAAGTTTCAGCCATTGATTCTAATGGTACAATTGTAACTTCCCTAAAGAAATCCTTTTCATGTTGAGATGAAATGTATCTTTCTCTCAAACAAATTGCCCCTGCAACAATGTTGCTATTTCATAATCAAATTTGTTTTTAAGAATGTTAGAATGTTTAATCTTCTCATGTTTTGTTAAAATATTTTTTCTTTGTCTCTCGCTTGTTGCTGTCCATCTCATTAAAATATTTTCCCAAACTCACACAGGTATCTTCACAAACCACAAATAATACCATTGCTGTTGCAATAACATCACTGTTCTACACTCCAAGCACCACCAAATAGCACAGAATAAACTTCAGACTAATGTAATTCCACCACCTATATGTCCAAAGAAATTCAGTATATGTGTATTTATATGCAGGAGGGTTGCACACTCGGCAGACTAGTGGCTTAACGCTTCTACCTAGGAACATAGAGGTTCTGGGCTTGCATCCTGAGCATGTCACTTCATGTAGAGAGGTTTTCTATTCTCATAACTCATGTCCTTACCAAAATTATGTAGTATTTATGTGTAGGAGGTTTCCACCACTATTGCAAATTGTGTCACATGTTTTCTATG
>BLSH010288079.1:188695-198884 GCA_018402905.1 Glandirana rugosa
CGGTTACTGTGTCCACCCCCGTCAAACGTCGGTCACTGTGTCCACCCCACCTGTGTCACTGGCTGCAAACTGCCCCCACCTGTGTTATTGGCTGCATAACTGCCCCCACCTGTGTTATTGGCTGCATAAGTGACCCCACCTGTGATACTGGCTGCAATTGACCCCCTCCTGTGATGCTGAGCTGTATACTGTGATGCTGAGCTGTATACTGTGTACTGTGATGATGAGCTGTATACTGTGCCCTGTGATGCTGAGCTGTATACTGTGTACTGTGATGGTGAGCTGTATACTGTGCCCTGTGATGCTGGGGCTGTATACTGTGTCCTGTGATGCTGAGCTGTATACTGTGTCCTGTGATGCTGAGCTGTATACTGTGTCCTGTGATGCTGAGCTGTATACTGTGTCCTGTGATGCTGGGCTTTATACTGTGTCCTTTGATGCTGGGGCTGTATACTGTGTCCTGTGATGCTGAGCTGTATATTTGTCCTGTGATGCTGAGCTGTATACTGTGTCCTGTGATGCTGAGCTGTATACTGTGTCGTGTGATGCTGGGCTTTATACTGTGTCCTGTGATGCTGGGGCTGTATACTGTGTCCTGTAATGCTGAGCTGTATACTTTGTCCTGTGATGCTGAGCTGTATACTGTGTCCTGTGATGCTGAGCTGTATACTTTGTCCTGTAATGCTGAGCTGTATACTGTGTCCTGTGATGCTGAGCTGTATACTGTGATGCTGAGCTGTATACTGTGTCCTGTGATGCTGAGCTGTATACTGTGTCCTGTGATGCTGAGCTGTATACTGTATCCTGTGATGCTGCGCTGTATAGTGTGTCCTGTGATGCTGAGCTGTATATTGTGTCCTGTGATGCTGAGCTGTATACTGTGCCCTGTGATGCTGAGCTGTATACTGTGTCCTGTGATGCTGAGCTGTATATTGTGTCCTATGATGCCGAGCTGTATACTGTGTCCTGTGATGCTGAGCTGTGTACTCCTGACACAATATGTGGAATACAGGGGACGGAGTGGGTGGATTCTATAAGGGGCAGGACTTATTAGAAGTAGGAGGGGTCAAAAGGAAGGGCGGGGCCTGGCGCCCCCCCATCCAAAAACGTCACCAGCCACCACTGGTTGTTAGAACACCATTGGCTGGATAGTTATAATGGTGTACAATGAAAACCTGTGGCTTTGTGTAACTAACAGGCAGGTTTCATCCACCCGCTGGATTGTATACAAATTTTGTGAATTTTTAGGCATTTCGCCAAGGCACCCCTGAAGAAATCTGAAGGCAGCCTGGGTGAAAAGGTTGAGATAGATTATGTGCCCTAGAAACACCATGTAATGAGCTCACAAATTATGGGTTTAATTTACTAAAACTGAAGAGTGCAAAATCTGGTGCAAGGTAGCAAATCAGGTTCTGACTGTAACTTGTTCAATTAAGATTTGACAAAAAGCTGATTGGCTACCATGCACAGCTGCACCAGCTTTTGCACTCCAGTTTTAGTAAATCAACCCCTATGCGTGGCAGATTGGCCGCAATGATGTCCTATAAAACAGCAGTTTTGGACAGCTAGACCAGGGATATAGATTACAAAATAGCTGTATTATAAAAGTGCACTTGGCATTTCTATTTTATCTGTCTTTGTTCTAGCATGAAACAGATAGTAGAAGGCTCAAACAGTTTGTTCCTTTACAATGTGACACAACAGTGGCACATAATAAGGTCAATAGCTACAACGTAACCCCTGAGAAAAAGCATTTTGATTATTAATAATCACCTGAGTAGTTTCTTATGTATTCAGTTGGCAATTATTGTGTATGGGTCCGGGAAGAGACCATAGTCTAGAAACCAGCATCTGCGCATGTCTGTACATACAATATCTATTGAGGTACAGTTTAAGCTTTTCCATTGAGTGAATAGTGAATGCTGTCTTTACTGTGTTAGCTCTGGAGACATGCTTCTAGTTCCAAGAGTGATGTTACTGCAGTAAAGAGAAACACGTTTTTTAAAATTTTTTTTATAAAAAACACTACATTTGGAAGTGTGAAGGTTTTTAAAATGCTGTTTAAATACTGCTGTGTTTCACATGGAACATTATATGTATAGGAACAAGTATTGCAACATGGCTACTTACAAAGGGTATAGAAAAGAATCACACCTTAAAATAATCACATTTTGTTGCTTTGCAGCCTGAAATTAATACAGACACAGTTTCTGTTTTATCCAGCTGTATTTACACCAACATGTCAGAAAAAAATTAAAAAACAGAATCACTGCGTTAGAAAAGGGATCTTCCCCCTATGACTTGTAGAAATGACTTGTGAACTCAATCAGGTGTAGCTAATCACCTACTCAATGGCACACAAAGCCATTTAACTCTGCTGCCTTAGGAGTTTATGTGTAATCTCCATTAACAACTGTAAATAAATATACAATATCTCACAAAAGTGAGTGCACCCCTCACATTTTTGTAAATATTTTATTCTAACTTTTCATGTGATAACACTGAAGAAATAACACTTTGCTACAATGTAAAGTAGTGAATGTATAGCTTGTATAACAGTGTAAATTTGCTGTCCCCTCAAAATAACTCAACACACAGCCATTAATGTCTAAACCGCTGGCAACAAAAGTGAAAATGTCCAAATTGGGCCCAATTCGCCATTTTCCCACCCGGTGTCATGTGACTCGTTAGTGTTACAAGGTCTCAGGTGTGAATGGGGAGCAGGTGTGTTAAATTTGGTGTTATCACTCTCACTCTCTCATACTGGTCATTAGAAGTTCAACATGGCACTACATGGCAAAGAAATCCCTGAGGATCTGGAAAAAAGAATTATTGCTCTATGTAAAGATGGCCTAGGCTATAAGAAGATTGCCAAGACCCTAAAACTGAACTGCAGCACGGTGGCCAAGACCATACAGTGGTTTAACAGGACAGGTTCCACTCAGAACAGGCCTCACCATGGTCGACCAAAGAAGTTGAGTGCACGTGCTCACTATCATATCCAGAGGTTGTCTTTGGGAAATAGACGTATGAGTGCTTCCAGCATTGCTGCAGAGGTTGAAGGGGTGGGGTGTCAGCCTGTCAGGGCTCAGACCATACGTCGCATACTGCATCAAATTGGTCTGCATGGTTGTCATCCCAGAAGGAAGCCTCTTCTAAATATGATGCTCAAGAAAGTCTGCAAACAGTTTGCTGAAGATAAGCAGACTAAGGACATGGATTACTGGAACCATGTCCTGTGGTCTGATGAGACCAAGATAAACGTATTTGGTTCAGAAGGTGTCAAGCGTGTGTGGCGGCAACCAGGTGAGGAGTACAAAGACAAGTGTGTCTTGCCTAGAGTCAAGAATGGTGGTGGGAGTGTCATGGTCTGGGGCTGCATGAGTGCTGCCGGTACTGGGGAGCTACAGTTGATTGAGGGAACCAAGAATGTCAACATGTACTGTGACATACTGAAGCAGAGCATGATCACCTCTCTTCAGAGACTGGGCCGCAGGGCAGTATTCCAAAATGATAATGACCCCAAACACACCTCGAAGATGACCACTGCCTTGTGCCTTGCTAAAGAAGCTGAGGGTAAAGGTGATGGACTAACCAAGCATGTCTCCAGACCTAAACCCTATTGAGCATCTGTGGGGCATACTCAAACAGAAGGTGGTGGGACTTTTTAGGCACAAAATATCTTGTAGACAATGCTAATAAAATAACTTTTTTTTATTTTTAATATAGCAAAGATAAAATTCAAGATTTGTTATAAAGATATTGCATATAAGCCAAATGACACAGCATACATGAAGATGAAGTGATATTACAGCATTGTCAGATACACATACATGGAGGTGAAGTGATATTACAGCATTGTCGGTGCATTTCAGATGGGTTCCTTCTTCAGAAGTGTTTCAAAGATGAAAAGCTGTGTCACTTGAGAAAAAAATCTGAAATATCATATAGAAAAAACGATCAAATCAGACTATAGCAGAACATTGATTAATTGAGAAAGTGTGCATGGAAACCTTGGCTCACCTTGTCCATATAGTGAGGTCATATAGCTACATCGAGACTGGAATGATAGGTAAATAAAATCAAGAGAAATGGTCTGGATGGCAGGGCGAGGGACATATACTCATCAAAACCAGGGTGCCACAGCCAGAGATCTCCACAGAGGGTCCGGTACACCGAAAACTGGATGGAAACCCAAACCAGGGAGGATAGTGGCTATCCAATAAGAGGAAGTTTTATGCTCTAAGGTTGGATCTGATAGTTGGGTAGGCATCTGATCATCTAGAAGAGAGTACATACACATAGAAAAAATGTATATGTATATATATATATATATATATATATATATATATATATATATATATATACCTATATCTCAAAGCCGCAGATACAAATAAATGAAAAACAGAGGGGTAATGTAATTTATCTATTTAGTGACCCAAAGTATCAATGAGTCAAATCTGGTTGTCTATAATGGTATATATTAAAATGATGCTAGCTAAAAAGGGGGCTGCTAGTTGCTAGTATAGGGCCAAACGTTAATATAATGAAAGGTAGCATACCTGACACCAATAGAGGCAATATGAGTGGAGTGACGGGCAGCAACATCCACAATAGGAGACTGAGAAGTATGCTCTAGAAGATAGAAGGTATGTGTAAATACAATCAATGGATACTATTCGTGACCGTATGGGCCCTTGGGTGTCCATGTATGGATATCCTGTATTCAAATTCAAATTAACAACAATTCCTGGAATCTTAAATTTACCATGGCATACCATTCCCAATCTATACCCTTTTTGGATATAACTATCCATAAGGGTGAAGACGGTACACTTACCAGCAGCCTGTAACGTAAGTTTAGTGCAGGCATCAGCTTGCTGCATGCATCTAGTTCTCATCCACACTCCCTGGTCAAGTCTATACCTTATGGACAATATCTCCGGATTCTGAGAAATTGCTCCGACGACCAGACAATTAAATTCGAAGCAGACCAGCTGCATATTAGGTTGCTACAACGTGGGTATTCCAGAACAAGTCTAAAAAAAGCTTACAACAGGACCATAAGCAAAACCAGACACCAACTGATCCATCATAAAAAATCTAGCCCACCTACACGACTCTACCCCGGTCCGTTTAATCACTAGGTACTCCAATCAGCACGCGGAGCTGAGAAGAATACTTAATAAGCACTGGCACATCCTCAAAGAGGATGTACAAGTAGCACCACATATTCCCGAAGCACCTGCAGTCACATTCAAAAGGGCCAAATCACTTAGAGACCACCTGGTCCATAGTAAATTCCGCTTGACTCGCAATGACCCCCTGTAAACATCTAGGTACCTTCTCATGTGGAGGTTGTAGATATTGTAGATTTATGTATACTTCAAAAAATCCTCTTCTACCCAATAGGATGAATTTCTCGCCCAGACATTTTGCAAACTGCAAAATTAGGGGAGTTATATTCATGTTAATCTGTGACTGCAGGTGTTTTTATATCGGCAAAACGATACAAGAATTTTGGAAACGTGCTTATAAGCACGTGTTGAGTATGAAAACCGCCAACCTTGAATTACCTCTGGGACTTCATGTCCGTGTTAAACACAATGGAATTTTTTCCCGTATTAAATTCCTGATCCTTGATAGGGTACACCCCAACCCTACTCCAAGCCCCTACTCCAATGTGAGGCTCGATGGATTGATAGGTTCAACGCCACCACCTACCCTGGCCTTAACCTCCCTGGCGGTATGATTATTTCAGATTTTTGGTGCTGAAAGCGGTACGATTATTTTGCATGAAAATTTGGCATTTTATATTGTAGTCCGGTAATTCTTAGGAATAACTTACTTAAATCTGTCCAAACAAGAGTCTAGTAGACATCCCGGGTATGAAAAAGTGTGAAAAATGAAATCATAAATTATAATATAATAAATAACTAAAAATAATTATCAAAAATAACGTAATAGTAATAAAATGTATTCAATAATATACTCAAACCAAAAACACAGAAATTTGCTCATTTGCAGAATTGTCGCTGTCGTCACTTTCAGTTTCTGATGATAAATTTCCCCAAAAATCAGTATCACTCAATTCTGCAAATGATTCTTAGTTACTATCGCTGTTTTCTAGCTGATCAAAAACCACTTTTGACGCAAAGGGATACTTTTTGGTTGCTATGGACATTCTCATGTTTCCAGGCAGAAAGAATGACATATATAATATAAAAGTGCATGCAGGGCTCTGGGCAAACCACTAGGGACAAAGGGGATGTGAAATGTTTTCATACAGTAATGTAATCTATAAGATTACAGTGTACTGTATGTGTGCTGTGTGTTTCACTTTTTGAATTTCCCGCCGGTCTCCGTCCCCGTGCGACGCGACGCTCGCAGGGAACGGAGCCCAGCACACAGGAGTCATCTGGCGGCGGACACAGCTCGCAGACACGGCGGGGGACATCGCTGGATCCAGGGGACAAGGTAAGTAGCGCTGCCTGGATCCAGCAATGCAATCCTGAGTGTGGCTCGGGGTTACCGTTCTTGGTACTGAAAATCCACCCCGAGCCACACTCGGGAACACCGCCATTGAGGTTAAATGAGAACATCTAATTTCGACCATTTTTGGAGGGCTTTGTCTTGGGGGAATGGGAGAAATAAAAATCCCCTGCTTGTTTTATTTTAGTTCTTCGATTTGATCACCACATCTTTACTCCGTGTTTTTTTTTTTTTTTTTTTTGTGTCTTATCTTCCCCCTTTTTGTGCATCTTTGCCTTGGCCTTACTTATGTACACTGTAGCCAAATTTGTGATAATCAATTCTAAAAATTGTTACATGTAGTCATTGT
The DNA here is from genome assembly GCA_018402905.1 of Glandirana rugosa. Taxonomy (NCBI): domain Eukaryota; kingdom Metazoa; phylum Chordata; class Amphibia; order Anura; family Ranidae; genus Glandirana; species Glandirana rugosa. The sequence continues at coordinate 195,537 of BLSH010288079.1, forward strand.
TTTTTTGATTGTGTATGGCGATCATAATTTCTCCCCTTGTTGGAGATGACCTAGTGCAAGCAGTAGGTTGGCTTGGGCTTGCTCATCCCCATGGTGTCCCATTCCAGGCATCCCCCTCCGGTGCACCCAGGCAGCTGGCCCGACCGGCCTGTGAAGTTGGTGAAGTGCGGCTTCCATTCAGGGCTGGAGGTTGCACTCCTTCCATCAGGCTCTGCCGGTATGACTCATGTCATCCTGTGTGAAAATCCCCCTCCCCCATTTGGGGCCAACTCCGCTCTCCTCCGCAGCCAGCATATCACCACCGGAGCAGCAGGGGGAGCCCCGCTCCACTGCTCTACTTCTATGCCATGCTGCGGTCCAGACTGGTCTTACGTTGGCGGACACGTGGCATCACCCCTCCTCCGGCGTGATGACGCGGTGCGCCACATTTTCGGAGGGCCCCATTCCGGACTCGCTATTGGACGGAGCCCTCTCCACTCAGGACAACCAGCCCCAGGTGTAGCGATGTTAACCACTCCCTGGGGAATTCTCTTAAAAACACCGCTCCCACCCCTTCTGAACCAGCATGGCGCACTGGGGCAGATACAGGGAGACATGCAGCTCATTTGATAAGCAATTCTCTTACTATTCACTCGGCCTCCTATACAGGACGTCCATACATGGATGCCCAAGGGCCCATACGGTCACGAATAGTATCCACTGATTGTATTTACACATGCCTTCTATCTTCTAGAGCAGGGATAAGCAATTAGCGGACCTCCAGCTGTTGCAAAACTACAAGTCCCATCATGCCTCTGCCTCTGGGTGTCATGCTTGTGGCTGTCAGAGTCTTGCTATGCCTCATGGGGACTTGTAGTTCTGCAACATCTGGAGGTATGCTAATTGCATATTCCTGTTCTAGAGAATACTTCTCAGTCTCCAATTGTGGATGTTGCTGCCCGTCACACCACACATATTGCCTCTATTGGTGTCAGGTATGCTACCTTTCATTATATTGAGGTTTGGCCCTATACTAGCAACCCCCCTTTTAGCTAGCATTATTTTAATATATACCATTATAGACAACCAGATTTGACTCATTGAGACTTTGAGTCACTAAATAGATAAATTACATTACCCCTCTGCTTTTCATTTATTTTGTATCTGCAGCTTTGAGATATAGGTATATATATATATATACATATACATTTTTCTATGTGTATTTACTCTCTTATAGATGATCGGGTGCCTACCCAAATATCGGATCCAACTTTAGAGCATAAAACTTCCTCTTATTGGATAGCCACTGTCCTCCTTGGTTTGGGTTTCCATCCAGTTTGCAGTGTCCCCGACCCTCTGTGCAGATCTTTGGCTGTGGCACCCTGGTTTTGATGAGTATATGTCCCTCGCCCTGCCATCCAGACCATTTCTCTTGATTTTTTTTACCTATCATTCCAATCTCGATGTAGCTATATGACCTCACTATATGGACAAGCTGAGCCGAGGTTGCCATGTACACGCTCTCAATTAATCAGTGTTCTGCTATAGTCTGATTTGATTGTTTTTGCTATATATTTCAGATTTTTTTTCAAAATGATACAGCTTTTCATCTTTGAAACACCTCTGAAAAAGGAACCCATCCGAAATGCATTAGGTGTAACTGACAATGGTGTAATATCACTTCATCTCCATGTATGCGTATCTGACAATGCTGTAATATCACTTCATCTGCATGTATGCTGTGTCATTTGGCTTATATGCAATATCTTTTAACAAATCTTGAATTTCAGCTTTGATATGTAAAAAATAAAAAAATTGTATTTTATTAACATTGTCTACAAGATATTTTGTGCTTGAGGGACTTTCAGTCCGTGAAATGCATTAACCACACGTGGTGGTTTGCATTCCTTGTCTGCCTATTGATGGATTTATACTGTTTTGATGATGCTGTTTCACAAATAAATTTTCATCATTTTTTTCACTTCAACGGAGTGCGGTCACTTCCTCTTGTTCGCACATGTTGATTTGGTTGACGGACCATTGACCTGCACCTGTTCGTGGTGAGAAGTTACCATCCTTACACCTGGAGCGGTTCCACCCCTCTTTGGAATCACCTGTGTATATTAAGGGTTTGAGCATTATACTCTGTATTCCTTCAGTTAACCATAGGATTGTTCCTTTTCCTGTACAATAGATTGCTGTGCATTAGTTTAGACCTTCTTACTACTTACCAATACATGATTGTTATGGTGTTAAAGCTTTCACTTATGGTCAAAGAACTTTCATTTAACTCAAATCATATCTGAGAGCTATTACATCTTAAATATAACTTCTGGGTAACAACTCTCAACTCTGATCACCTGGGGTCATTTTGATTAACTCAGCATAAAAAGAGCTTTCCGGGAGCATTTCAGTCCCCGATAGTGCAATTGAAGCAATCAACCAACTATGGGTGGCAAGGCACTGCCAAAAGATCTCTGGGATAAAGTTGTGGACAGGCACAAGTCAGGAGATGATCTGGGGGCGTGGCTCGAACATGGCGCTGTGAGGACGCTTATCCTTGGAGCTCCGTGCGGTGGTGGTGGAAATAGGCTGTAAGGAGACGATTTTCACCCCCAATCTACACCTATGTCCTCAGCTGACAGCATACCTGGCACCCCGGCCGCACTTAGAGGCTCGGACATCTCTACCTATTTCCTGAGGAATACTGTGGCGGCATCGCAGCCAGCGGCCTCGGCGTCTAAGATGGCGCCGTCCCGCTCCAACACTACGGGGAATGTCGCTCAAAAGAGGCCGGAGAGGAAGGCCCCACTGATAACACCGGCTGAGACAGGCTCATCCTTGCCTTTGGAACGCCCGGACTCACCTATCCTCTCGCCTGCGCTGTCACCAGTGGACTTGCCCTCGGACCCGGGGCATTCCTTCCACCGTCCGGTGGCGGGGCCTCCCACGGAGGAGGCCTGGCAGGCGCTACTCGACCGCCTGCCGTCTAAACAAGACATGTCTGCAATGGCAGCGTCTATAGTCAACACCCTGTCAAGGGAAATACAGGACGTTAAGCAGCGGGTGGATCGGGTAGACGCCCGGGTTACAGAGGTGGAAACATCCACGACGGACTTGCGAAGCAGGGTCGGGGCGTTGGAAGAAGCGCAGGCAGACCATATCAGGCAACTAATCCTGATGCAGCTGGCTATAGATGACGGAGAGAATCGGAACAGACGCAATAATATAAGGATCCGTGGCCTACCAGAAGCTACATCGGGAGCAGATTTGCGGGCGACCGTCACTGCCATTTTCAACGGCCTCCTACATAAACCACCCACTGAAGAGCTAGAGCTGGACCGGGTGCACAGGGTGCAGGGCCCCAGG
>BLSH010288079.1:226417-242858 GCA_018402905.1 Glandirana rugosa
CACACACACACACACACACACACACAACACACACACACACACACACACACACACACACACACACACACACACACACACACACACACACACACACACACATACTACGTACTTACCCAAATTTTCGGACGCAAAGCACGGAGAGAACGGAGAAGATAGGTAGTCCGGTCGGTCTTGTTGTAAAGCTCCTGTCGAATTCATAGTGGAATATAATAAACAATATTCGAGATATTATAAAAGAAAATCATAAAACTACAATCTTAGAGATAAAAGTGATATTATTTACATTAGGAACGAAAAAAGTTTCGTCTCACTAACTAAATATATATACACACACACACACACACACACACACACACACACACACACACACACACACACACACACACACACCCACACACACACACACACACCCACACCCACACACACCCAGCGCCAGCCTACTTCCGCCTTCTGTCCAATGGTAGCAAACTTCCTTTACTCGAGTCTGTCTCTAGGACGCATGCCTGGTTGTCCACTAGAGGCAGTATATGTCCATTTATCACTCATTTCTGACACGTCATCTTGCAGGGACAGATGATCTTTTTGATGTCAGGTAATCAGGAAACATTAATTTGCACCCCCACAGGAGATCTCATCTGGCTTTCTCTACCCCTACACCTTTACCACAGGAGGCGTATAGATACTTCCTGGTAGGATATGGCTATTCATTCATGACTACTTATTACCAACACCCCACTGGGTCAACTTATGAATTCCAACTACGGCCTGTTGGCCATATCGAGCAGTCAGCTACATTCCAGAACTATGATATTAACCGGTTCCACACCGCACACAGTAAAAAGGCGGCGATTCGCACAGGCGGAGTTAGGGGGCGATCGCGTGCCGCCGCCGGCACGATCTCGTGCCCAACACACTCCGAAGGAGTGTGCCCGCGGCTCGGGCGGACCCGATGCCCGCCGGCGAGCTGCGATGAGCTGCTAGAGCCAAAGAGCGGGGAACCGCTGATGTAAACACGGCGGTTCCCCGCTCTTTCAATGGGGACATAAGAGATCTACTGATCCCTGTCACTGGGATCAGTTAGATCTCTTATGCCCATGGTAGCCCAGTCCCCCCACAGTTAGAACACGCCTAGGGAACACAGTTAACCCCTAGATCGCCCCCTGCAGGTTAACCCCTTCCCTGCCAATGACATTTATACAGTAATCAGTGGACATTTAAATTTCTGATTGCTGTATAAATGTCATTGGTACCAAACAAAGTGTCAAAAATGTCCGACATGTCCGCTCCAATATCGCAGTACTGCTAAAAATCGCAGATCGCTGCCATTACTAGTATTAAATAAAAATGAAATAAAAACCCCAGAATTGAAGTATCATGCGTAAACGCGGCAACTTTTGCGCAAACCAATCAAATGCCGATTGCGATTTTTTTTTTACCAATATAAATCGGCCAAAACCGATGAAAAAAAATGTTTTTTTAGGTTTTTGTTTTTTGGATTTGAATTTTAGCGAAAAGAAACATTGTTTTTTTTTTGCAAAATTGTCGCTTTTTCTTGGTTTATAGCGGCAATCAGAAATGATGCAGCGGTGATCAAATACCACCAAAAGAAAGCTCTATTTGTGGGAAAAAAAGGATGCAAATTTTGTTTGGGTACAACGTCGCACGACCGCGCAATTGTCAGTTAAAGCGGTGCAGTGCCGAATAGCAAAAAGTGCTCTGGTCAGGAAGGGGGTAAAACTTTACGGGGCTGAAATGGTTAAACCATGTTGCCATCCAACACCATGTGAAAGGGCCCATACAGATCGGAGTTCACGCCTTAGAAAGAAAAATAATGCATCTCTTGTTCTTTTATCAAAGTAGAAACAAATACCCAGGCAGCCAGCCAAGTTAAACCACTTCAGCCCCGAAAGGATTTCCTAGTTTAGGACCAGAGCACTTCTTGCAATTTTGCCCTGTGCCACTTTAACTGACAATTGCGCGGTCGTGCAATGTTGTACCCAAACTAAATTTGTGTCCTTTTTTCCCCCCACAAATAGAGTTTTCTTTTGGTGGCATTTGATCACCTCTGTGTCATTTCTGATCACCACTATAAACAAAGGAAGAGCGACAATTTGCAAAAAAAAAAAAACATTATTTTACTTTTTGCTATAATACATGTTCAAAAAAAAATTCTTCCTAATATTTTTGGTAAAAAAAAAAAAAAAAATGCAATCAGCGTTTATTGATTGGTTTGCGCAAAACCTGCCATGTTTAAGAATGATGAGAATTCATTTATGGGGTTTTTATTATTTTTTTTATATTTTACTAGTAATGGAGGCGATCTGCGATTTTGCAGCGGACACGTCGGATCGTTTTGACACTTTTTTGGGACCATTGGCATTTATACAGTGATCAATGCTATGAAAATGCATTGATTACTGTATACATGTCACTGGCAGGGAAGGGGTTAACCTGCAGGGGACGCTCTAAGGGGTTAAACATGTTCTCTCAGAGTGTTCTAACTGTATGGGGGCTGGGCTGGCTGGGGGAGTGATCACGGCTCCCATACACAGGGAGCCTGTGATCACATCCCTTCCCCCTGTCAGAACAGAGATTACATAAACGGACCCATGTACTGTAACAGTCGTACCCGCTCCTTGGCCCCCACAGAACATAATATCCGTTCTCGCGGCCGCCGTCAGATGATGGCGTTTCGCGATAACGAGCCAAGTTGCCGCCGTCAAGCCACAGCAGGCGGTCACCAACTAGTTAAGCAGAGAATGGTTCTCGCTGAATCAGAGACGCTATGTTTTAAGATAGTGAGGGGAGAGAATGATCAGCTGCCATGGACAGGACAGGACACGATTTCTGGTCGCCATGGCGACTTGGCGCCCGGGATTTGAGATATATATATATATAATATGTATATCTTACACTAATAGTTCTGTTTATGTGAAATAAACCTACCATGCTGCTAAACTGGGAACTGAAGTCTTCTCACACCTGCAGCAATCTTTTAAAATGCCCCACCAGCCCCAAAATCAAAGGCAACCCTCCTGTAGTAGGAAATTCAGCTCCTGCCCCACCTTTTTCCAGGCACCTTTAGTGATCCATCAATGTGATTAGCATACTCCTGCATCAACAAAGAAGGCAAAGTGGTGGTGGTATACAGCTTTATGGCTGCATTAAAATGGTTATGTTGACAGCGTCCAAATCTTTATAACTCATTAACACCTGAAAACAATAAGCCACAGCAGTTATGGCACAGTGTATTAGCCGACTATTCAAAACAAATGGGCTGTAATGCACAAAAATGTAGCAAAGTGCAACACACAGTTAAAATCCACCAATGATTGAATGGTGCACTACTAAAACATGGGTAGTGTGAATGAGTCAATAATAAAATGAAGGTACATACCTCAAAGGTACATCATATTTTTGTGTACTGCTATTCAAATTGCATAAAAAGGAAATTCTAGTTTTAACACCTCAAAGTCAAAAAGAGGCAGATCCATCAGAAACAGGTACAGGAATCCACACACTATTTGTCAGGATCGGCATTTATTGCAGTTTACACCCCTCACATTTTTTGTAAAGATTTTATTATTTTTTTTTAATGTGACAGCACTGAAGAAATGACACTTTGCTACAATGTAAAGTAGTGGGTGTACAGCTTGTATAACAGTATAAAATTGCTGTCCCCTCAAAATAACTCAAACCACAGCCATTAATGTCTAAACATGTCCAAATTGGTGTCATGTGACTCGTTAGTGTTACAAGGTCTCAGGTGTGAATGAGGAGCAGGTGTGTTAAATTTGGTGTTATCGTTCTCTCTCTCATACTGGTCACTGGTGTGCTCACTTTTTTTAGATATTGTATTTACTTTTAGTCTTTTATATACTTGCTTGTTTTATTTCTGTCCAATAAATGTTCTGGAAAGTAGCCTCTCCTTGCTACTCAGAGCTACAGTCTCGGCACTGCATACTAATCTATCAACCATCCCTTATGATTGAGGGAGGGCTGCTGATATTACTGGAGGATTCCACCTCCAGTTGACATTTACACATGAAATGGCAGTGAGAGACAATCAACTAAACTATGTGGGCCTCTGTTCACAGGTGTGCACAAGGCAAAGCGATGTGGGGGGGGGGGGGGGGGTAAGGTCCTCACCATGGTTGTGACTGTCAAAAGCTTCCCAGTCATACTTCTCTAGAGTCTGTGCATGTTCAGGTAGAAGTTTTTGAGGGGGCGGCTGAAACAAGAGAGTATCTTAAATTAAGAAATGTTACAATAAGTTCAGATGCGACATAACAAAAAAATCAAACAAAATCACATTAAAACTTTGGCATAATGTACTCATGCTAGTACTGTATTCAGGAGAGAGAAGAGTGGAAAGGATTATGCAGACAACATGATGTTATTGTTGACCAACCCACAATCTGCATTAGAAAGAAATCACAGAGCTAGGCCTTTAGGAATATCCATCAATCATTCTAAATCTATTTTTCCTTTTCCAAGTCTTCACCAGATCCCATTCACTAAATTCTTCCTCTTTGCTCTGGGTTTCACATTATCTTGAGAGTAAAGTATCATCAAAAAAAACAAGGTATACTTACCGTTTGCACAGAGCAACCCCAATCCTCCTTTTCTGGGGTCCCCTGCCAGTGCTCCAGGCACCTTCACTCATCCCCCCCCCCATGGAAAGCAACTTTCCATGGGCACACCCGTGCAGGCTCGCTCCCAAGCCGCCCTGTCTGTGTCTATTGATATAGAGCGGGCAACTCTGCCCCGCCCCCTGCTCCCTCATTACAGCATTTGATTGACAACAGCAGGAGTCAATGGCTCCCTCTGCTATCAATGAGGAGGGAGACAGCGGCGAGAGCCGCTGCTCTCATGCAAGTCGCTGGACCGGATCGGGCTCAGGTAAGAATAAGGGGGGCTGGGGGGAGAAGGCATTTTATGCATTAAGGTAAAAAACCTTGAGGCTTTAAAACCACTTTAAAGTGGAAGTAAACTCTTCCTCTTTAAAGCAGAGGTCCGCCTAATACTAAGAAAATTAAAAGTCAGCAGCTACACATATTGTAGCGGCTGACTTTAATAATAGGACCCTTACCTGTCCTAGAGTCCAGCGATATCGGCACCCACTGCCGATCTTCGGATCGGGGTCGGGAGCAGACGCGTCCATTGCGGGTAAGGGAACCCGGTAGTGAAGCATTACAGCCTTACACCAGGCGCTCTACTGCGCATGCGCAAGGCTCCGCTGCACTCTATTGGCCCATCGGCCAGTAGCAGAGCGAGAAAGGAGGCGGATTGCTGACGTCAGCGGCCCAAGCTCCTGGATGTGTGGAAAAGGACACCTGTCTAAAGACAGGTGTCCTCTTCCCCCTCCCCCTGAAATGTGCCAGATGTGACACCTGAGAGGGGAGGAATCCAAACAACAGAAGTTCCACTTTTGGGTGGAACTCCGCTTTAATTGTACCTACAGGTACGCCTATAAGGCTTACTTGTAGGTACTGGTATACTGATATTCACTATATACGCAGCCGCCAACGTCATCGGCACATGCGCACTGAAGGAACGGCCCACTCGTGCCATTTCGTCAGGGCCCATGTCCTGACCAGCTGCTCCCATGAGCTTGTCCACGCATAGGTGACGTCATCGTGGCTCCGGCCAATCACAGCGCTGGAGCCCGCAAACCCGGAAGTAACTCTGGGAAAGATGTCGGCCCTGTCAGTGGTATGCTGGCTCTGATTCAGGGCATCATTCTAAGGTATTTCATAATGAGCTAGTATGCGATGCATACTAGCTCATTATACCTTTGTCTTGCATGTTTTTTTGTTTTGTTTTTGGAAGTTTACAACCTCTTTAAGAACATAATAGACTAAAAATGACTTCTTAAACACAAGCCTTTGCCAGCACTGGATCGCTTGGTACACAAATACCATCAAATTGCAGTGCATTTTTTAAATTAGTGATGCACTACTTTTGATGTGGTCCAGAGCAATTTAGCCCATGAATCTCACAGAAAAATGCAACGTGCTCATGCACATTTTCTGGTGTGAACTGGCCCTAAAAGTTTTTTTTCATAGAATTTAGATAAATTATTTTGTGACTCATCCTCTTACATACAAAATCAATAAAACAATCATTGAGGTTTGACTATATCCTACTTAATTACCATGTGGTGTCCCAGGTAACAGATGTAAATTACTTTTGTGAGTGTCAGTCTTGTTTTGCCTGATACAATAGAGAACATTTACTTGCGGCAGGCTCACTTTTGCACTACAGACATAGAAGTTTGTATATGAATGATTATGCAACTGGATATTGCTTTGGCTGGTTTTTGATCTGACTATAAACTACATTTGGTGACGGTTATGGCGTCAGATGTTTGCTAGAGTTTACTATATGATCAGTTCCGAAAAGACTTCTCTGAATGTCCTCTACATAATCAACTCTGACCTATAGCTGGCACCTTCAGACAAAAGATTTAGCAACCTAACTCTGAAGTCCTTGTAGTCCATAATGACCACTGCCCCCCCCTCCCCTTGACATCTGGTTCTAGGATGATGGAATTATGATCCTTTAATGATTTCAAAGATGAGAGTTCCCCTTCACTCAAATTGTCTTTTGTTGTCGATTGATCCATATGTGTGATATCTAATGCTCTTGGTGAAAGTCCCAATGGAGGAGTAATGTCCAGGTGGTATAAATGCACTGGGTACCTTAGATGGTGTCATGAGGGTATCAGATCAGATGGCATGGTTACTACAAGTGCTAAAATGTTGTTTAATTTGTTGCCCAAATTTGAAAGTACGCTCCCCAAAATTAAATTTGTCAAATTTTGATGTAAAACAAAAGTTTATTCCTCTGGCATGTAATTTCAGCTCACCTTCAACCCAGTGTTCAGGATTCTAGAACAAAAAATCCTCTTCACTACCAAAAGCACACGTTTTAGGTGAAGTACCCACTCAAAAGAGGAAAAGCCTTTGAGGAAGTCACAGGTGTAAGCCCAAATTAAAGGGCAATGCGTTATCTGACCTATTCACTTCTAGGTCAACTTATATAACAGTAAACAGATTGTGTGGATGATGGAGGATCACTAGTGGTTATTACTGGAATTAAACAGCACACATTGACATGAGGAGATGCGTATACTTTATTGTTGAATTTTTAAATATTGATTACACTTCACAGTCATCAGCGGGAGGATCTGTACACTTTTATTTTGGACAGTAAAGTTACTGTATATATTCACGGAATTATTGATAAGACGTATGTAGTATTACATCACTTTAAGTATTGTTTGATACCCTTAGCCTGCATTCACACCTGAGTGTACCATTTTCAGGCAGAAAGTCGTACGATTTTGTACAGGTCAAAAGGTCACCAATGTAAAAAGCAGAAAAACCCCTGTAATCTGCCTAAAAAGAAGCTCATGTACTTTTTGAGCTTCAGGCGTTTTGCTTCAGGCGACAGAACACTCAGATGTGAACAGGGGCCATTTAAATGAATGGGATTTTGTTGGGCGTATTGGAACTTTTGAGTTGAGCGTTTTCCAAGTGTTTTACAAACTGAAAGCGCTCAGGTGTGAATGGGCCCTAAGTATTGCATACAAGTCAAAGTATTGATACACATATAGTTAATTTGTTGTGTGGTACTTTTGTTCTGTATAGGTCAGGATTCTACCATTGCAACCCTGATCACTGTGCCACACACAAAAGTGCCCATGCTACATGTATGTAGGAAAAACAGTTAACCCTTACACAAAAAAATATAAAAAAAAACTGTACTGACAAAAAACTGGCAGTAGAACACAAAAGACAATGGAAAGGAATTGGATCCCAACAAACTAGTTGCAATACATTTTGCCACACACAACCATCAGGTTCACAAATTACATGGCATGATCATAGAAGTGAGAAAGTCACAGGGGTGGTAGCTAGGATCACCTTCTCCTGAGAATGGAAACATTTTGGATATGCATCCTTAACCCCAGGGGTTCGAATACATGTTTTCTTGATGGCTGATGACCAACAGCTTCAACAGTTTACATTCTAGCTTTTGGTATTGTTGTCCTGTCTGTGTGTGCGAGCAGGATGGCATCATGTGTGGAAAACTTTTGTGAAACTGTGTAACTGCATTATGTTAAGAATGTTATGAAACCAGGATTCTTATGCCTTATTCGACTGTCTGCACAGTAAACATGCATCATTAAACAATCGAGTAGTGAGGAGTGCAGCTTTAACCACTTCAGCCCCGGAAGGATTTCCCACTTTAGGACTAGAGCACTTTTTGCGATTCGGCACTGCGTCGTTTTAACTGACAATTGCGCGGTCGTGCAAAGTTGTAGCCAAACAAAATTTGCTTCCTTTTTTTCCCCACTTTTGGTGGTATTTGATCACCTCTGCGTAATTTCTGATCACCGCTATAAACAAAAAAAGAGCGACAATTTTGCAAAAAAAAAAAAAAAATATTTGTTACTATTTCCTAAAATACATATCATTTGTATCATATCATACAAAAATCGCAATCGCGTTTATTGATTGGTTTGCCCAAAAGTTGCCTCGTTTATAAACCTGGAGAATTAATTTCTGGCGTTTTTACAATTTATTTTTTTTACTAGTAATGGCGATGATCTGCAATTTTTATTGGGACTGCGATATTGCGGCGGACATGTCGGACATTTTTGACACTTTTTTGGGACCGATGACATTTATACAGCGATCAAAAATTTAAATATCCACTGATTACTGTATAAATGGCATTAGCAGTGAATGGGGTTAACCAGCAGGGGGAGATCTAGGGGTTAACTATGTTCCTTTAGGTGTGTTCTAACTGGATGGGGGATGGACTGCCAGGGACATGATAGATCTAACCTATCCCAAGTACAGGGATCAGTAGATCTGTCATGTCTCCCCTCACGGAACGGGAAACCGCCATGTTCACATCGGCGGTTCCCCGTTGTGGCTCCGTCACAGGCGATCGTGGGTCGCCAGCAGACATCGAGTCCAACCGACCCGCTCAGGGAGCATGCGGGGGGCACGAGCGCACACCGGCGGTGGCGTGCCTGCGAGCACTGACTATAAGCAGCGATTTGTGGGACAGAGCCACACTGCCACCGACAATAGTCACGAGGTGGTTGGCAAGTGGTTAAAGGGCAAGTTCACCTTTACAGGTGAACTTACACAGGACCCCTTCTCACAATCCTGCTGACCTGGAGAGCGGCTATCTTCCGCTAGCAGGCATCGGGTTGCCACCTCACGGTCCGGGGCTTAGAAGTCCCCCGCAGCATAATCTCCAAAACGTACCTCATAAGAGGGTACGTTTAGGAGCATTCTAATTAGTCGGCACCATCACATGGGCAGCGCCGACCAATCAAAACCCACATAGCCTGCCCTGTCCCTGTGGGTGAAGAGGAGAGAAAGCCACAAGGGATTTCAAATCCCTGGACTGGTACAGCGGCGATCCGATCGGTCAGTGCAGGGGATCACGGGCTTCAGGTAAAGCGGGACCCAGTGCAATGGGAAGCGGGTCCTGTGTAAGTTCACCTTACAGATTTTCTGTAAAGGTGAACTTACACTTTAACTACAGCCAAAATTGTGGTTTGGATAGAGTAGGGCAAGGGTTAAAATAATCTCTATCTGGACTTTGGGGAGATTTTCTCCAACTTTCTTTCCCTGTAGTGCCCATATAAGAAATAGGGAGTGCAATCACCACTGAACAGGAAGACACAACCAGCAATAAAAACATTGCCACAGATTCTATCCTTACCTGCTCTACTAAAAATGTGTATTTGTTTTTCCCTGTGCCCCTATTAGGCTCCATTCACACCTGGGCATTCTGAATCAACGCAATTCTGCACGTGATTTAGAATCGTGACAAAGCATGGTGTGATTTTGCTGCGACTGTCGCACAAGAAGTTAATTTAATTTTTTTTTTTATGTTAACACTGTCCCTTTAAAAAAAAATAATTCTGATCACTTTTATTGCTGTCACAAGGAATGTAAACATCCATTGTAACAGGTTCTGTCCTGGGGTCAATGCTATTTAATTTATTCATAAACGATCTAAAGGATGGGATAGACAGCTCAATCTCAGTACGTGCGGACATTACAAAGCTAAGCAGGGCAATAAACTTCTACGCAGGATGTGGAAACATTGCAAGATGATCTAAACAAATTAATGAGGTGGGTAACTACATGGCAAATGAGGTTTAACCACTTAAGGACCAGAGTCATTTCTGATACTTGTTGTTTACAAGTTAAAAATCAATATTTTTTTGCCAGAAAATGACTTAAAACCCCCAAACATATATATATATATATATATATATATATATATATATATATATATATACACACACACACACACACACACATACATACACACATATATATTTTTAGCAAAGACTCTGGAGAATAAAATGGCGGTCATTGCAATATTTTATGTCACACGGTATTTGCGCAGCGGTCTTTCAAACGCAATTCTTTTGGAAAAAATACACTTTTTTATTATGCCGAGTAAATAGATACCAAACATGTTACGGTTGAAAATTGTGCACTCGTGGAATGGCGACAAAAGACTGTACTCAAAAATCTCCATAGGCGACGCTTTAAAAAAATTTTAGCAGTTACCAGGTTAGAGTTACAGAGGAGGTCGTTTGCTAGAATTATTGCTCACACTGATGATCGTGGCGATACCTTACATGTGTAATTTGAAAAGGCTAAAGTTATACTGCGCTCGTAAAAATTAAGTATTCCTCTGAATGTACCAAATATTTAAAATCATTACAAGTAGCTGCAACACTAAAAGTGAGATATAAACACATTAAACAGATGAATATAAAAATGACAAGTGTCGCGCTACAAACTCATAACTCTGTGTGAATACATAAAGTGCACAAAGTCCATTCAAATACTCAGTATAAGATTCCACTATGAATAATGGAAATCCAAAGTGTTAGGAAAGTTCATAACAACATAATCAGAAGAGCTTCTTGTAAAGTGTCGCTGTAGATGTACAACAAAGTGCCCCTATGCTCAAAAGACAAACTTCTGTGAAGACTCCCACCACCGTGCAATGGTTGCGCTTACCCCAAACAATTGATCTCTTATTACAGGAGATCAACAAGAGCCTTTGTAAATATCCATATAGACATGTAACATCGACATGGAGCCCAAGGACTTCCATGGTTGTGTCCGGGCCAAGCTGATCCACTCTCCCTCAAGCAGGGATATGGGATATAATATAGAAAAACTCCCATAGCGTAATACAGTAAAGGAGATAAAATTTAATAGAAGTGATGCACTTACAATTAAGTAGATAAAAACGGGCACATCGGTATAAATAGCATCAAATCCAACGTCATAGAATCGCAGTGTGTTAGAATGGAGCCGTAACCCGACCGGTTCTCGTCGCTATTGAACCTCTTACCGGGGTTCTGGCATCCGTTCCTAACCACCGCTATATGTAGGGGAAGGAAAAGAGACACAGATCCGTCTTTGACCAGGAAACTTCCGGGTCACACCAAGCCTCGATTCCATCTGAAAAGGCTATTTGATGGAGGGCGTGTCAAGCCTCACTTCTGCTCCTTACTACATTAATTCTAACTGCGGACGTTACGTTCATGCATGTCTCTGTCCAGAAATTGCGTCAGAGGAAAGATGAGGAACCAAGCCCCATTTTCACCAAGCCTGATACAGAGTAACAACAATCCTCCATGTGACCCAATACACAAAAGAGATAAGCCAGTTAGGATTCATCCAGGGTAAAAAGGCAGTCCCCGACCCGCCTCCGGACACAACACCAGAGCTATCATATGGGTCGAGTGGACATGCTCCTCCCAATTGGGTGTAAACCGTGTCCCCAGGTCCACCATATTCAAATAATGTTAAAACAAGAAAAATAAAAAAAAAAATATATATATATAAAAAATTAATTAATTGCACGGTGGTGGGAGTCTTCACAGAAGTTTGTCTTTTGAGCACGGTGGCACTTTGTTGTACATCTGCAGCAACACTTTACAAGAAACACTTCTGATTATGTTGTTATGAACTTTCCTAACACTTTGGATTTCCATTATTCATAGTGGAATCTTATACTGAGGATTTGAATTGACGTTGTGCACTTTATGTATTCACACAGAGTTATGAGTTCTTAGCGTGACACTTTACTTTATTTATATTCATCTGTTTAATGTGTTTATATCTCACTTTTAGTGTTGCAGCTACTTGTAGTGATTTTAAATATTTGGGACATTCAGAGGAATACTTATCTTTCACGAGCGCAGTATAACTTTAGCCTTTTTAGATTTGCATGAAGATATTACCTACAGTCAGGTCCATAAATATTGGGACATCGACACAATTCTAATCTTTTTGGCTCTATACGCCACCACAATGGATTTGAAATGAAACAAACATTAACTGCAGACTTTCAGCTTTAATGTGAGGGTATTTACATCCAAATCAGGTTCGGTGTAGGAATTACAACAGTTTGTATATGTGCCTCCCACTTTTTAAGGGACCAAAAGTAAATGGGACAGATTAACAATCATAAATCAAACTTTCACTTTTTAATACTTGGTTGCAAATCCTTTGCAGTCAATTACAGCCTGAAGTCTGGAACAAATAGACATCACCAGACACTGGGTTTCATCCCTGGTGATGCTCTGCCAGGCCTTTACTGGAACTTCAGTTCCTGCTTGTTCTTGGGGCATTTTCCCTTCAGTTTTGTCTTCAGCAAGTGAAATGCATGCTCAATCGGATTCAGGTCAGGTGATTGACTTGGCCATTGCATAACATTCCACTTCTTTCCCTTAAAAAACTCTTTGGTTGCTTTCGCAGTATGCTTCAGGTCATTGTCCATCTGCACTGTGAAGCGCCGTCCAATGAGTTCTGAAGCATTTGGCTGAATATGAGCAGATAATATTGCCCGAAACACTTCAGAATCCATCCTGCTGCTTTTGTCAGCAGTCACATCAATAAATACAAAAGAACCAGTTCCATTGGCAGCCATACACGCCCACGCCTTGACACTACCACCACCATGCTTCACTGATGAGGTGGTAAGCTTTGGATCATGAGCAGTTCCTTTCCTTCTCTATACTGTTCTCTTCCCATCACTCTGGTACAAGTTGATCTTGGTCTCATCTGTCCATAGGATGATGTTCCAGAACTGTGAAGGCTTTTTTAGATGTTGTTTGGCAAACTCTAATCTGGCCTTCCTGTTTTTGAGGCTCACCAATGGTTTACATCTTGTGGTGAACCCTCTGTATTCACTCTGGTGAAGTCTTCTCTTGATTGTTGACTAACACACATACACCTACCTCCTGGAGAGTGTTCTTGATCTGGCCAACTGTTGTGAAGGGTGTTTTCTTCACCAGGGAAAGAATTCTTTGGTCATTCACCACAGTTGTTTTCTGTGGTCTTCCGGGTCTTTTGGTGTTGCTGAGCTGACCAGTGCGTTCTTTCTTTTTAAGGATGTTCCAAACTGTTGATTTGGCCACACCTAATGTTTTTGCTATCTCTATGATGGGTTTGTTTTGTTTTTTTCAGCCCAATGATGGCTTGCTTCACTGATAGTGACAGCTCTTTGGATCTCATATTGAGAGTTGACAGCAACAGATTCCAAATGCAAATAGCACACTTGAAATGAACTCTGGACCTTTTATCTGCTCCTTGTAAATGGGATAATGAGGGAATAACACACACCTGGCCATGAAACAGCTGAACAGCCAAATGTCCCATTACTTTTGGTCCCTTAAAAAGTGGGAGGCACATATACAAACTGTTGTAATTCCTACACCGTTCACCTGATTTGGATGTAAATACCATCAAATTAAAGCTGAAAGTCTGCAGTTAAAGCACATCTTGTTTGTTTCATTTCAAATCCATTGTGGTGGTGTATAGAGCCAAAAAGATTAGAATTGTGTTGATGTCCCAATATTTATGGACATGACTGTATATTGCAGCTGTGAACCTTCATCAATTATGGACATTTTTGAGTATGTAGCCTCATGGAAGGTGATTGCAGACAATGTTTTCATTACCACTTCCAATGAAGAGAGTGATGTTGGTGGCCTATTTATTAGGCTAAAGAATCTCACTTTCTCACAAATACATGCACAGTGGGACATTGCATTTGTTGATCAGTATTTGGCTGAGGGAATGGTCCCTCTGAGTTTAAGTTTATGGCGGGAAGTAGCCCAAGAGGGAGAAATAGATATTCAGGGTTGGTTTAAATATTTTAATGAAGCAGGGCTCATATTACTCAGATTTGTTAAGAGATAAGAAAATACATAAACTTTCCTCCTTAAATTCATAAATTCATGAAATTAAAGAAAAATTACTTCCACATAAAGATAAAGAGGAATACAAAGTAAGGTCAGAGTTTGAAGAAACAACTATTGAGAAAGAGGAAAATGATCAAAAAAATAAAGAAAAATTATAATAGGGATAAAGGTGATTATAATGGGAACATGGTTTTTAAGTGGCAAAGCATGTTGGTGGAAGACTCAACTATTTCCAATAATGAGAGTGTAGGTGACGCTCAGAGTCAGATTAACCCCTCCCATTCCTATGTTCCCCAACGCCCTGGGTCCAATTTTGGAGCCCTGGGAAAAAGAGGTAATTTTGATCCCAGTTTCCAACATCCTTTGCCAAGGAATGGAAGACCACCTTACCAACAGACACCTCCAAGGACTCCATTTACTCCTTGGAATTATAGGAACAATTCCTTCTTTGACGATCATTACCCTTCACCTGGCTATAATGTACCAGTACACAATAGATTTGGACATTTCAAGGGGACTCAAAGCCCCCAGAGAGGGGGAGGGGGACAAGCTTCAAACCCACTTCCCCCTAGAAATAATCAACAGTATCAGTACCAGAGGGATAGACCCCGGGGATCCCATTATAATGCCAACACGAGAAATCAACATTATCAGGGCAATAGAAATAATTGCCCTGATGAACCCTATAACTATCAATCATATTATAGGGAGGGCTATAATGATTCCAGATGGAACTTCAATTTTTGGAGACCTCACAATGGAAACCAATCGGGGGATTTTTATCAGGAAAGACAGAGATACGAGGCAAGAAATCACAAAGGAACTAGAGGGGTGGAGGCGAGCGCGTAAGGAAAAGGAAAAGAGAATAAGGGGAGAAGGGATATTCAACTTAAGCGGAGTTCCACCCGGATTTTTTTTTTTTTTTTTAGGCATCCACTCTTTTAATACTAAATAGATGTAACCATTTGTTTCCTTACTTTCACACCACCTAGCAATTACATGTATTTTTTACTCACAATTTCGTTTCTCTCACTGCTGGACTTTTCCATTTTAGGTGAGGGCATCTGAAGCCCATCTGTAGTCTCGTGACATCTCTTCCTGAAAGAAGTGCATGGTGGGTAACCATCATGCACTCCTTGATCTCGGTCCGCCTTAAATCGTGTCATTTCCTGTCTGGAAATAACACGATTTTACAGTACAGGGAAGCCCACTGACTCCTGGGAAATGATGAGTCACATCTCCCAGGAGGCCAGGCAAAGCAGGAAGTAGAGGAGAAGAACCTAATATCTAAAAGGGGCAGAATATAGAGACCACCTAGCAACAAGCGACTTAGGGTGAGTATACATTTTTTTTCCTTCAAACGTAAGTCTATATAGGCAAAGGGCTTGAATGATGTAAAAAAAAAAATTCTGGGTGGAACTCCGCTTTAAGTTTCCAGACCCCTACCAGTGAGGAGAAGGCTTTACTGGATAAGGGATTGAAATTTGCAACACCGAAAAGGCTGAATAAGTTCAGGACATTTATGGATGTAAGATGAACATCAAAAAGGTATTTTATCTCTAACCCTATAACTAGAGATATTGGCTCAGGGAGAGAAGTGGTCTCATCCAATCTCTCAAACGCTTCCCTATTTAACCCCCCAGGGGGAATGGGCTCTTCAGTGAGAGTCTTTAGGGATGTGGTTTTACGAGATTTGGAGAAAGTTCAAGTCCAACATTTATGTGGAATAAATACAGTTGCGCTTATGTGTAAAAAAAAATTATTAAACAAACATCAAAATATTGATATATGTCCCAGTGAATAATCAAACTCAAAAAAACATAATTAAATCAACTAAGTGCCTAAAAAAGTCCTTAAGTTCGTGATTCCAATAGACAAAAAATAAATGGATAACACAGGAAACGAATCCCTCTTCACCAATGTGACAAAAATCCAAAATGTGTTCATAAATTGGGTTTCACCAGAAAGATGTGTAGTCCCAGCACCGATGATAGGTTCACTAATAACACACAGAGGTACCCTTACCGGAATGAGGGGATCTGTTATTGCTAACAGATCGACCGCACTAGCAGAAATAACCCTCTGCGGGGTGAACTCAGATGGCGTCCCACTCTTTCCTGCAATAAGCACTCCTCCGTGGTTTTAGAGGTTATGCATGGTCCCATC
>BLSH010288079.1:253283-269016 GCA_018402905.1 Glandirana rugosa
CGCAGCTGGGAGAGAAAAGCCCCTTGGTCAGACTGCGTGGCAGCTGAAGCCACCTCAGTAGGTTCAACAGGGAGATCAGCCATTACTTTAGGGATGGATGGATGGATGGATTGAGGGAAGGGACGCCCCACACACAGCCACACACCCACAGGACCCAGAGGACAGCACCCCACCGCCACCAGTACCCAGAGGGAGCCCAGCTATACTTGCTGTTTTTGCTGCCTGATAGCGTCAAAATCGCTCAGAAGAACTGCCTCTGTCAGCCGCCGTTTTCAGGGAGAAGAAGAAGCTGCAGCCACGTGTAGAATGCAGAGCATGCAGTGAAGATGGCCGCCAGGAAGCACTAGAGGGTGTGCACACCTCTCAGGCAACTTGCAGTACCGATTATGGCCGCTCCGAGCGCTAGAGGGAAAGCCCCATAGACTGAAAATGTCCGCGGCTACGGCAAAATGGTGGCGGTCCGCGGCAAAATGGCGGCGGTCCGCCGCAAAATGACGGCCGAAGACCGCATGGCGATGCTGGACGAGAAGGCTGAGCGGAGGTACAGCGCTGGGCAGGGAAGTGGGGGTGGGGGCTGGCAGGGGACAAGATGAGAGGCTGATTCCCACCCGGTGGCTACCCCGGACAGCTACAGGAGCAGAGAAAAAAATTGCATTCACGGACATCGGGCCCTCTCACTCCCCATGTGGGGAGGGAGGCAGGGCGCTCACTTACCAGTCCGACGCCACGGTAGCCACCCGGATGCAGACTTTCCACCCTTGGCGGGGGGTCGCTGCAGGCCCAGGGTCACCCTGCCGAACGAACCGGGAAGGGGACCAATATGGGGGATCTCGCCCCGGGCCACCCGCACGGAACGGGTAAGATGCGGCGGGTCCCTGTGTTGGGGCCAGCTTCGCATCATGTTGGCCAGGTCGGGGAAAGTACAGAGCACTAAGACTCTCGATGCCCCGACCGGCTTCTTGATAGCAGATCATCTTGATTGCAGAAAAAAGAAAATAAAAAAAATGGTCACAATAGGACCGCAGTTCCCTATGGGGAAGCCAGGTCAACTCCTTGCAAACTAGGCATTGAAACTGGAGAGCTCCTCTGGGAGGGGGGTTTTAATGTAGGAAAAGAGGACGGCCCCCAGGGGAGGGGCCAGCTGAATTCTTTTCCCTGCCTAGTTAACTCCTGGTAAGATGAACATAAAACCCCACAAAGTCAATGAAGAGCTGCGTCTGTCAGTGAACGTAGGAGAAAAGGGGATTAACTCCAGAGATAAAACAATAATTCTCCGACTATACAAGACTCTGGTCCAGTAGCATCTTGAGTATGCTGTCCTCAGGAAGGATGTGCTGGAGCTGGAGAGGGTCCAGAGAAGGGCAACAAAGCTAATAAAGGGACTGCAGGATCTCAACTATGGGGAAAGATTACAAGCATTGAACTTATTCTCTCTGGAGAGGAGACGCTAGAGAGGGGATATGATTTCAATGTACAAATATCATACTGGTGACCCCACAATAGGGAAAAAGCTTTTCTGTGAAAGGGAATTTAAAAAGACACGCAGCTATTCGCTAAAATTAGAAGAGAATCGGTTTAACCTTAAACTGCATAGAGGGTCCGTTACTGTAAGAGCGGTAAGGATGTGGAATTCTCTTCCACAAGCAGTGGTTTCAGTGGGGAGCATCAATAATTAAAAAAAAATATTAGATGGGCACCTAAATGACCACAACATACAGGGGTAAACAATGTACTATTAACATATAAGCACACACACAGGTTGGACTTTTTTCAACCTCACTGACTATGTAACTATGCCTTCACCGGTTCCTTCCACCAACCTCCATGTCAATACTATCTCCTAAGTGGTTACTCTCACCAATTTCCAGTATGTAACTATGTGACAGTAATAGGCAGTGACAGTTAGTCTTTATGGAGGGATATGGGGTCTAAAAGACCCCAAAACCCCTCCTCTGCACTTAAAAGTATTAAAAACGCCAAGATGACCGTTTTTGAATACTGTCACTTTTTTGAAAACGGCGCTGTTGGCTGCCAAGTAAACCAGAAGTGACATCGCTTCCGGGTTTCTACATCGGAGACCCCATCAAAGCCAAATCTGGCTTTGTTCGGGATTGCGGTCAGCTGGCGGACACGCGGGCTGGTGGTGCGGGTCGCCCGGTGGGACAGAAGACCCAGGTATAGCGGTGAAAGGTGTTGGGAGACGTCCCCTCCCGCTCCTTGTGATAACCAAGCGGCTGCTTAGCCACATCAGTTGTTACTACTAGAAAGCCGATCGTCCGCTCTAAACAACGGTACCAGGGTGATGCCTGTAGCTGCAGGCATCACTCCGGCACAACCACTTCAGCAAAATGACGTACAGGTACGTGATTTTACAGAAAGTAGTTAAGTATGTTTAATAAATCCACTTCAATACCAGGCACTTAAACCACTTCCTGCCCAGACCAATTTTCAGCTTTCAGTGCTGTTGCACTTTGAATGACGATTGCGCGGTCGTGTGATGCTGTACCCAAACAACATTTTTTATCATTTTGTTCCCACAAATAGAGCTTTCTTTTGGTGGTATTTGATCACCCCTGCGGTTTTTATTTTTTGCGCTACAAAAAAAAAAGTTTCTTTGTTTCTGTCGCAAAACTTTGTATAAATGCATTTTTCTCCTTCCTTGACGGGCACTGATGTGGCTACACTGACAGGCACTGATGTGGCTACACTGATGTAGCTACACTGATGGGCACTGATGTGGCTACACTGATGGGCACTAATGTGGCTACACTGACAGGCACTGATGAGGCAGTACAGATTGGCACTGACAAGGTGGCACTGATGGTGGGGCAAATATATGCGGCACTGATGGGCACTGACAGGCACTGATAGGTGGCAGTGATATGCAGTAACTGATGGGCACTCATAGGCGGCACTAACGGGCACTGATAGGTGGCACTGGTGGGCACTGATGGGCGCCACTGGTACATGGTACTGGTGCATATAGCACTGTTAGGGATGGCCCTGGCAGGCATCATATATGGGCACAATGCCATCCCTATAGTGCACTGTATGCCTCTTACCTGGTGGTCTAGTGTGGGCTCCCTGGTGGTCTCTGGGCGGCCTCCAGATTTTCATCCTGGTGGTCCTGGGCGGCCTCCTTATGCTGTCCCGTGGGGGGCTTCCTGGTGGTCCAGTGTGGCGATCCTGAGTGGGGCTGCACTGATAAACGTTCAGCGCAGCCCCCCCCCCCATCCGGAGAGCAGCCGATCGGCTCTCCACACCTGAGCAGAAGAAAAGCCGATAAACGTCTCTTCCTGTTTACACTGTGATCAGCTGTGATTGGTCACGGCTGATCACATGGTAAAAGGCTTCCGATTCAGACTGGCCCATGGCACCACCGATCGCCGCAATGCGCGCCCCCGCGTTATCCTGAGGACGTCAATAAACGCCCAGCCAGGATAACGAACACCCCGCCCGGCCGTCATTTGTCAATAGGCCGGGCGGGAAGTGGTTAAAAGATGTTACAGAACCAAAAGACATTTACGGATGGCGATACAAATTTTTCATACAACTAGGGTTGACCAATAATTTTGCCATCCAAGATACCAAAGTGATAAAAAATGTTGGTTGAGATTATGTTCTATGCCAATAACGCTTTTCAATCATTTGTATCAATTAACAGAGCAGCTTCTTTGTTACAAGAGCTGTCCAAGAAATATAAATAGATTAGAATTACAAGAATTCCTGCTTACCTGCAACAGCATGAGGAGGAGGACACGTGATACTTCACATTTTGCTATTATGTCCAAAAATGCTCCTGCAATGCAAAATATTTTACAAAATACATAAAAGCCTATTTCATAAAAGCCTAATGCAAGCATTATTTTCAAACTTGTGTGTTATTTGTTCATTTAATTTCCAAAATTGTGTTTACCAATTCACTAGCCATTTTCTTTTTTTTCTTTTTCAATTCACTAGACATTTTATCACATGGATCTGGTGAAGTTTCTACATGCACTATTTTATTAATTTATGTGATATTTGATTCTTAAACTTTACTTTGTAATGAGTAAAGAGTTACTAAGAAGTCTGCTGAAGAGAGATATGGCTTAGCAAATGGCTGAAGTAATTTGGATATATAAAGCATTTTCTTGAAGACATCATGAAAGAATTTGATTTTAGCAACACCATTTACCATACTACATTTTTAGGGCAGTATTGCCCAAATTTATCTGTTTCACAAACCTTTTTTAAATTATATATCATAAATACATCTATACTTAAAAAAAGTTGTGTAGGCTGTTGAATACTTGATTGCTTTTTTTTTCAACAGATATATAACCAGATAAAACATTAAATTGATATTAGCCACTTCTCTACCACCATATGCAGAATGATGGCCAGGAAGTGGTTCAGTTATCCTGACTGGGCGTCATATGATGTCCAGCAGGATAACAAGCAGGCGTGCACCTGCGGGGGCACGCAGCGCGGCGATCGGTGGTGTGATGTGTCAGTGATGAATCACAGCTGATCTCAGTGTAAATAGGAAGAGCCGCATATCGGCTTTACCTCTACTCGCGTCTGCCGGCGCGAGTAGATGAGAGCCGATCAACGGCTCTCCTGACGGGGGGTCTGCGCTGATTGTTTATCCCCAGGATCACCAGGGAGCCCACCCAGGACCCTCCAGGGAGCCCTCCCAGGGACCACCAGGAAGCCCACCCAGGGACCACCGGAGAGCCCACCCAGGGACCACCGGGGAGCCCACCCAGGGACCACCAGGGAAGCCCACCAGGTATGACAAAACTGGCAATAGGGATGGCACTCAGTGATGCCCACCAGTGCCTCCTTAGCAGTGCTGCCTAACAGTGCCATCTATTAGTGCCGCCCATCAGTACCACCTATCAGTGCTGCCTATGAGTGCCCACTATGATTGCCCATCAGTGCCGTCTATGTGTGCCCATCAGTGCCGCCTATGAGTGCCCATCAGTGCCACCTATGAGTGTTGAATATAAGTGCCTCATCATCAGTGCCCATCAGGGCCACCTCATCAGTGCCAATCAGTACTGCCTCATCAGTGCCCGTCAGTGTAGCCTCATCAGTGTCCATCAGTGATGGAGAAAACATACTTATTTAGAAAGTTTTGTAACAGAAACAAATAAAAACTTTTATTTTGACAATTTTTGGTCTTTTTTTATGCGTAGCGCAAAAAATAAAAACCCCCAGAGGTGATCAAATACCACCAAAAGAAAGCTCTATTTGTGGGAAAAAAAATGATAAACATTTTGCATGGGCATGCCGCGCAATTTTCATACAAAATGCGACAGTCCTCAAAGCTGAAAATTGGTCTGGGCGGGAAGGGGGGTAAGTGCCTGGTATTGAAGTGGTTAAAGTTTTTTTCTTTAAATAACAAACATGTTATATTTACCTGCTCTGTGCGGTGTTTTTTCACTGAGTAGCCCGGATCCTCCTCTTTGCGTGTACCCCGCCGGAGCTCCTGATCCCTCCCTTCTGCCAAGTGATTCTTAAAGTGGAAATCCTGCCTAATACTTAAACTCTTACCTGCAATCATCAATGTGAGTGAAGTTAGCCTTATGCCTCAAACGAAAAAATACCTGTTTTTCTACCTTTATTTTGCAGTTTCCAGTGCTGTCACATAACTTCAATTCTACTTCTTTCTGAGTAGAAAAGCAGCCAGTGGGTGTGGTTACTGAAAGCTAATGACATCACTTGCAGGGAAGGGCACTGTTCCTGTGTAGCCAGTTGGTGTATACAGGATGGAAGGAGCTGATGATAGGTTCCTGCCCAGTGTTCTCTCATCAGTAAGGATGCATTGTACATCCCAATTCAGGAGAAAATGAAGAAATAAAAAAGACGCATCCACACAGAGCCCAGGGGGGCCATCCACACAGGACCGGGGGGGGGGGGGGGCTGGGAGGTACAGAGCCAAATACAGTATAGCTGTGCACAGGAGAAGGGAGCTGGACACAAGGATAGCTGTCAGTGTAGCTGGAAGTGCCCTGGGGTCTCATCTCTCAGTCTACAATCATAGTACAGGCGACCACATTAAGGCTCTGTTTCCACGAGTGCGACTTTGGACACAAAAAGTTGCATGACAAGTCACAGCCCATTGATTTAAATGGCACCCATTCCAATCGATGTGACTTTGAAAATCAGCGACTTTGAAAAGGTACCTGCACTACTCTGATGCGACTTTGATCCAGAGTGTGTAACGTTGGATCAAAGTTGCACTCTACATCGCGCAACTTTGGGGTCACGGTAGTGAAAACGTGACTTGCCGTGCGCAATGGCACCTGTTCCCATCTATGCAACTTTGAAAAAGGTACCTGCACTTCTTTGTTGTGACTTTGATTCAGAGAGTGTAAAGTTGGATCAAAGCTGCATCAAAGTTGCACTCCAAAGTCGCACTCCAGCCTTAGGCTGTTTCCACTAGTGCAACTCCAAAGTTGTGCGATTTAAAGTACAACTTTGCGTGCAGTTTTGATCCAACTTTACACTCTCTGGATCAAAGTTGCATCAAAATAGTGCAGGCACCTTTTCAAAGTCACTGATTTTCAAATTTGCATAGATAGGAACGGGTGCCATTGAAATCAATGGGCTGTGACTTGTCATGCGACTCTGTGTCCAAACTTGCAGGACAAGTCACACTAGTAGAAACGGAGCCTTAAACTCATTACTCACATGTAATGAGCAAAAGAAATTTATCTGTATCCTTCCACACTTTCAAAGATGTTCCTTTGTACCTCATTTCTCTAATATTTCTTCCCTAGCTCACTCCACCATTCACAGCAGCTTGGCACGTGTCACACCATGCACACAGTGCCCATCACAGTGCCATGACACGTGGTTCTACACTGTAGAAAATTGACACTATGTTGTAATCTATCTTACAGTTTCTAACAGTGTGTGTTATGTGCTGCTGACCATGGGGAGTAAGCAGAACACACTTCCAAAGCCTGTCCTCTCCCTCTCTCAGGAGAAGCTGCTAGCCACAACGAGGCTACGAAGACAGGAGGAGATCATATTTTGTGAAGGATAAAAGGGATGGGGGTGGGGCAGGGCAGGGCAGGACTAGGCACGTCTAAGAACCACCGACAACCTTTTCAGGAAGTGAAAGACAGCTTAGCAAATTCAGATAAAGGGTAAAGGGAGATGGCGTTGTCAGTGAAGAACAGGAAGAAGATGATTGTTTAGCTTAGAAATTCTTATCTAAGCCAGACAATCAGTTAGCCAGAAAATGAATAACATCAAAGATAAAGATATATAACCTACTATCAATAGGAAAAATGTAATTTTTGACTGGAGTTCCACTCTAAGTCTCTGCATTTTTTGAGCCACATGCTATGGCTTCTCAACAAATGCTCTCCACTGTTGACACTCTGATGCAGTGTGAACTAGTTTTTGCCTAGCAGCACCTGATTCTTCACAGCCAAAATTAGCCCTATGGGCAATAAGGGCCATGTAAAGAAAAAAAAAAAAACCTTAAGTTAGACTTACCAGTGATGGTATTTCTATGAGCCTTTCAGGACAGCACCATGGACAGAGCGCAGTTCCACATCTTTCAGGAAACACTGCCGTGTCACATCCCTTTAAAAGCGTCCGCTTCCACCATGCCATCAGTCAAACGCCCTTATTCCTCTGACATGCTGGAAGACAAAAACACATCTTACACCCCAAGGTTAGTCAATAACTCGTCAACGCCTAGGGAGGGAAGTAGTTGCTGTCCTGAAAGGCTTATAGAAATACAGTCATCTGCAAGTCTAACTAAGGTTTTCTCCCTCGCGTTTCAGGACAGCGCCATGGAGATGATAACCGAACACTTACTTCAGGGTGATCCACTGCCGTCAAAAGATCCAGCCTATAGTGCTTTATAAACGTGGAGAAACTAGACCACGTGGCGGCTTTACAGATCTGTTCTGGCGAGGCTCCCGCTCTCTCTGCCCAGGATGCTGCCACTGCCCTCATAGAATGAGACATAATGCCCTCCGGAGGCTCTTTCCTGACCGCTTGATAGGCTTCCCTCATGGCCTGTTTTAGCCATCTACCCAAAGTGCCCTTCGATGCTTTCTCCCCTTTGTGTGCTCCAAATGTTAAGACAAATAAATAGGATGTTTTTCTGAGAGATTCTGTTACCTCTAGGTATTTCAGAAGGCATCTCCTGACATCCAGAGTATGAGTCTTTTAGGACTAAAGATGCTGGACAAAACGTTGGGAGAACAATCTCCTGTGAGCGATGGAACGCAGAGGCTACTTTCGGAAGGAAACCCGGGTCTGGCATGGGAACATTTTTGAAGCATGTCCCACTGAAGCCTGCGGGCATGCAGTCTGGCCCACTGCACAGCTGGAATAATCCTAGGACTGACATAGCTTCCCGGACTGACAGTTCCCGGTTTGATTGGACTTTTTTCAAGGCTTCCTGAATCCTTTCCACTTTCTCCTCTGGGAGAAAAACCCTCTGTAGTACTACCTCATACCCCAAAAACCAAATCAGTTTGGTGGTTACTAGATTCGACTTTTGTTGGTTTATCAACCAGCCTAGGTTGCTCAGATGTTGCGGTGTTATCTGCAGGTTCCCCCGGAGTTCTGAATCTGCAAAGAGCAGCAGATCAGGGGCTCCAGAGCCTCCACCAGCACCTTCGTGAAAACCCTGGGTGATGAAGATAGACTGAAGGGCAGGGCTCTGAACTGCAGATGAATTACCTCTGATCTGATGTCCACCGCTAGTCGTAAAAATTTATGTGATTTCTCTGCTATGAGGATGTGCAAATATGCATCCCGAAGGTCGTTTGAAGCCATGGAGCACTTGCGCGCGAGCAGGTTCTTGACAGAAAAGATTGTGTCCATCCTGAATCTCTTGTATTTTATTAATTTGTTTAGGATTTTCAAATTCAAAATTAAGCAAAATTTTCCCAACGGTTTTTTGACTAGAAATATGTGGGAATAACATCCCTCCCCCATCTGCTCCTCAGGGATTTCTCCCATTCTCCCAGGAGTTTTGTCAAATAAAAACGATGTGGGGCTGGCTGGGAAAAATCCAGTTCGCAACCTTGCTCGATTATTTTTAACACAAATGAGCTTGCTGTTGCTTTCCCTCCAGGCCGAAAGGAAAGCTTGTAGCCTTCCGCCTACTAGAAGGCAATTATCATTGCATTTTTTGTCTCCTTGGTCTGGGGCTCTGAAAAACACTCCTCCCCTGTCCCTACCTCTCTGGGGAATCCAGGTCTTCTTCTGCTTCTGGTCCTTATCCTTATAGGATTGCTGAAAAGGACGAAAATTATTTTTTGCTGGGACTACCTTCTTTTGCAGAAATGCTTTCTTTTTATCTGCTGTCCGATTCAGAATAGATTCTAACCCAGGACCGAAAAGTAAGTCTCCAGTAAAGGGAATTCCACAAAGTTTAATTTTTGAGGCTAAATCCCCTGACCAAATCTTGAGCCATAAGGCTCTCCTGGCTGAATTGACGAGGGCCGAACACCTAGCAGTCATTCTAATAGACTCTGCCGAGGCGTCTGCCATGTATTTTACCCCTTTAAGGAGAGTAGGAAAAGATTCTACTAAATCCTTTCTGGACGTACCAGCTTCCACGTGCCTTTTTAGTTTTTTTAACCATGACTCTAGATTCCTTGCGACTACCGTGGGGGCCATAGCAGGCTTTAAATTGGATAAAGAGGAGTCCCAGGCCTTTTTTAACAGAGTCTGCTCTTTTATCCATTGCATCTTTGAGAACTCCCATGTCCTCAAAGGCTAAGTCGGTTTTCCTTGAAACCTGAGAAAAAGCAGCGTCAATCTTTGTTTTTTTTATTCCATACGCAAGATTCATCTTCCTCCAAAGGAAATCTTCTTTTAAGAGATCTGGAAAAGAACTGACTTTTCTCTGGGTCCTCCCACTCTTTTTTAATAGTTTCTGTCAGCACCTTATGTACCGGAAAAAACTCTGTTTTGTTCCTTCCAGTCCCTGGTACATGCTTATCATGGACTGACAACTGAGTCTTTTCCTCCTGTATTTCTAAGGTAGTGTAAACTGCTTTTAGAAGGTCCTCCACCTCCTCGAGAGAGTACATAATGTGACACCTTAGCGTCTTCCTCAAATTCCTCCTCTGACTCTTCTTCCTCTAGCTGGGAAGAAGAGGGTCAAGGTTCGGGATGGGAGCTTCGGCTCTAGGAAGACCTCTGCTTCTGGATCACAGACCTCACTGACCTCAGCGTCTCCGCAAGCTCCTTTCTAACCGATGAAAGGAGCTCCCTGCATTCTTGTGATGTCTCTTCCTTTACTATCCCTGCAATGCAAACCCTGCAGAGTGGTTTGGACCAAAAATCCCTTAATGGGATTTTACCAGAGGGGCACTTCTTTCCCGACACTCTCTCTGATTTAGCCGTGGCCTTTGCCTAAAAAACCCAACCAAATGGCACTTTTAGTGATAATTCCCCAAAAGGAAAGAGAGAGAGCAAAGCAGGGAGACCCAGCACCACAAAGAGCTTCCTCAGGAAGGCAAAATGACAGACACTAAAACCACCCAGCGAGTACAGCAGAAGTGCCACTGCACCTCTCTTACCTGGGTCTGGCCGGGGTTCAGGGCATCTGCCTCCGCGGTCTACTCCTTCATTCAAGCTCCGCTGTGCCATCAAGTGTACTGGATTTATAAACTCTCCTTCCTGGCTTCCTCACTATTAAGGACCGGAAGTAAGCCAATGCCAGATGACTCGTCCCCAGAACCACTTGTCGCCACGCCCCCACCAGATGTCCCGCCCCCCCTGACGCGGCGTCACCCGCCGGCCGGGATTCGGATCCGACATGCAGCCTCCTGGCATGCAACACACTGCCTGCAGCCACCGGATGCCTGGAGCAGGGACCCCCGGCCGGACCATCGCTCCTGTGAGCCAGCGAAGGAGAGGACTCCGGAGCAGCCCTCCTCTTGTGCTGGGAGGGTGCTGGGCTGGTCAGCCGAACACAAACTGAAGGTAAAACGCTCCCTTCCCCCAGGGCAATGCCTGAGAGAACAGAATGCAGCTCCCTCTGGTCCCCCAGCAGTGCTTCCACCATGGCGGAGGAAACACTAAGACTGAAGGCATGGTGGAAGCGGACGATTTTAAAAGGGTGTGACACGGCAGTGTTTTCTGAAAGAGGTGCAGCTGCGCTCTCTCCATGGTGCTGTCCAGAAAGGCGAGGGAGAAAAACGACTTTTCCCGTCCATGCACAAATTAAATGTGCGCTACATGAGGATTGGCCTAATCCTATATGATATTCACTCCTCCTAAGCTTTTCACTGAAATGTATCCTATGGAAACCAATTTTTTATATTGCATTTTACAAAGCATTTTCAACATGCCACTTAAGAGCCTGTTCACACTACAGCGACTTGGGATCCGACTTGCCCCAAGTCGCTTGACAGAAGAAATCCCCACTGAAGTCAACGGGAGCGGTCTTAATGTACACTAATGAAGTCGCTCCGACTTCAGAAAAGGTTCCTGTACTACTTCAAGGCGACTTCTATAAGACTTTTGTCCATATGTTTCAATGGAAGTCGCCTCCAAGTCAGATTCCCATCTATATTGAAGCGACTTTACAGGAAAAAGAAAAGAATTTACACAGGTAAAAGGGATGATGTCAGAAGAGATCGCCTGGCATGGAGGTCGCTTTGAGTTGCGTTGCAAGTCACCCAAAGTCACGCAAAGTTGCGCTCAAATCGCCTATGAAGTCGTGCCTGAAGTCGGATCGCCCCGTGTGAACCGAGTCTTACTCTTTAATATAGTATAATAATTATTATTATAATAAATATTATTAAAAATATTTCAAACATAAGTATTTTTTGAACTTCTACTGCCCTGGAACATGGAAAAATAGCATGCATTCAAGTACATGTAAAACAATACATGTACACAGCTGTTAAAGACCCATGAAATACTTACCCACTGGTAGATTGCTTCCTGGAGCAGGCAAACCCTTTTCTTGAGCCAGCAACTGCATCTCTGTGAATACTGCAAGAGCTCCATCATAATCTCCTGCAGAAAATATTAGCAAATTTCAATCAATTAAATAGAATATAGCTTGACAGATAGTAACGGACTTTTAAAAACGTCCGTTTTGCCGCGTTAACTGTGTTTGCATTTAGAAACTTTTTTTTTTTTTTTCCCAAATAGGCAAAAATTTATCTCCATTAAAAACGCCTGTAAACGAAACGTTGCTAAATGCGAGTTACCGTGTTTACAAGCTGTTACAGGCATTTGGCGTTTCAAATGCCTCTGAACATCCGTCCTGAACACATTTTTTTGCTTTCCAAAAAATGCATCTAAGCTCAACTGCCTAGAAACGACCCTGTGTACATGTTCTGATAAGATAACAGAGGAGAGTTCAGGGGCAGCTGAAAAAAACACCCAACTGCTCCTAAACGTCCGTTTACCATCAGCAGCGTACAATGAGCCTTATTCGCTAGAGCATTTGATGATGTGAAGTAAGAAATGAAGAGTTCAACAAGGTTTGAGTCAGTGATCTAGAACTAGTATGCATATCTGTAAATATATAAAACCTTATTTGTATGCTTGTTCCAGGTAAAAAAATGCAAAGTAATAAAAGGAAGAGGGTAAATATGACAACCAAGAAATTTATATTTTTTGTCATGTTTACTCTTCTTAGAAGGAGAAGTAGCAATGGTGGCATACATGTTTCTTTTAGGAAATATTTATTTTAAAGCTGAACCCCAGGCAGATATAAAGGGACAAATTATTGTAACTCTTGTAATCATTAATAACTTTTCTTTTCTGTTTTCTTTTTTTTTAATGCATGCAGTGTCAGTACCAAAATTTTAAAGGTATCAGCCTCTTGCAGTCCATGTACAGCAAGACTACGAAAGGATAAAGGAACGCGGCAACAAGCAGAGCAGGGAGCATGCCATAGGAGGAGAGAGACATGGCATCATACTGCGTCTTCTTTCACTGCCCAGTCACAGGGTGGGACCTGTAAGTAAACGTGAACTTGCAACAGAGAAACATAAGGTTCCCTCCCCTTCCAGGTAAGGATGTGCTGTGCAGCAGAGCAGTGCAAATCTCAGGAATTGATGAACAGAAAAAACAAATCCTTTGTCAACTAAAACAACTCTCATATATGTTTAATCTATTTTTTAGCAGCTTGCCTAGAGTTCAGCTTTACAGTGAATGCCGATAAAAATGAAACTGTAAAATAAAGTGGCCCCTGCAAAAAAAGACACCTCTCCTGTAGACAGTCTCTGTAAAGCCTCATGCACACTGTATGCTCTTGACGCTTTTTTCTCCTACAGGAGTTTAACAGCAGCAAAAAACACGGCAAAATGCATGTTTTAATGACCAGAATTCTGGCCCTTAAAATGCATTAACGCAGGAATGCGCACTAACATGTATTAAGGAGCTTATGAGCGTTTGTAATGCTCAAAAGCTCCTCTCCAAAGTACAATTTTTTTTTTTTTTTGCCTGTAAACTCCCCTAACGAAAAAGCCTATAAGTGTGCATGGATACATGGGCCAACATGGAGGGGAGCCTACAAGCACAGAAAAAACATTTCTGAAGTAGCAGTTTTTTTTGAGCTGCAGTGTGCATGAGGCCTAATAATGAAGAGAATGCACTGGCTGAAGATCCTGCAGAATCCAACACATTCCATAAAATATGTTGGATGCCTGCCCCCCTGTCACACTCTCTACTGTGAACTGTAGTGATGTAGGGCAGTGAGAGGAACCAGAGTGCACAGTAGATGACCTGGAAATCAGTGTTCTTGGAAGTGTTGAATTCTGTGGGATCTTCTGCTAGTGGTTTTTTTTCTTCACTACTACAGAAACTGGCAGTGCGAGCAGTAGAGGAGGGGAGTATTCAATGGGATTGATTTACTAAAAGCAAATAGTGTGTTCATGTTGCAAGTGATGTTGCCCTTTGCAGGAGAATTTTCCCCAGAGCCTAGTAAATGTGGTAAAAATTTCACATTTCAAAGAATACCCAATCATCTGCAAGGAAAAAAAAAGCAGCATTTTTTATTTACACATGATTGGATGATGGAAGTCAGCATAGCTTCACCTCATTTACTAAGCTCTGTAGAAAACTGCCTTGCAAACTGAAACTTATCTTGCCAAGTCAACAGTCTGATTATCTTTAGAAAATCAACCCCAATGTGTACTTATCTTGAGCCACTTTTATTTTAGGGACAACCATGTTAATACAACCGAATACATTTATTAACAGAATAAAATATAAAATGTGAGTCTAGCATTTTCATACAACCTATAAACGATCTAATCAGTTAATCAGACTGCAGTTTATGGTGCCCATACGGCAGCAAGCAGCTGAAAATTAACAAAACACTGCTAAAAAAAAAAAAATACTTGAAAACTATCCTGACCAGACAAACAGCCTTAAAGGAATCTGTCAAGCCATTAATAAGATGGATGAATATTCTATTTTGCATGTTTTGCACTGGTATGCTTTACAGGGGGCAAGAAAACCAGATTGCTACTCACGTGTCAATATTTTACAAGATGCCACATATCCCAGAGAGAGCAGGCATTCGATAGGAACTTGTGTTTGTAACTCTGCTGCCCGTTGGAAATAAACTAAAGCTTCTCCCAACTTGTTCATGTCCTTAAAACAAAAAGACCTGTTTGTGCCAGAACCCTTGATTTTAACAGACTAAATATCATATTATATTCCACTAAACAGAAAACACAATACAAACATTACCATAAATTAACCACGTCCCCTCTGGAGCAACGGTTTTAATTTTTCGCACACTTTTTAAAATCTACATTTCTGTCCATAAAATACCTTTAAACCCTCAGTATTTGCAATTTTCTATGTTGTAAGATATTTGCTAAATAAACCAGCAAAATTTGGAAAAGTACCTAAAATTATCAATAGATGATGCTTAAGGTTGTATCCCCACGGGCGTTTAACTACGTTGCAAATCCCAGTGACAAGAATCTCATTCTTGTAGCTTGGATTGACAGCTGTGTGTTGACAGCTACACCTACCGAGCCCACAGATATTCATGACTTTGCACAGTCAGGGATTACCTGCAGTGATCATGGCTGGAAGCACAAAGTAAAAGGTAAAGCACAAAGATAATCTCTGGCTGTGCCAAAAAGTCACAAATAGCTGCAGCCACCAACAGCTAGTCATTGCACTGTGCAAACTCGGCAGCCACAACTATCCACACACTGCTGTCAATCGCTACCGCAGGAATCAGTAGATTTATGCTGTGGGATTTGTAGTGTGAATAAACGCCCATGTGAATGCATTCTTAAATGCCTTTACAGCTCCTCAGTTTAGAGTTAACCATAAATAAGGGGCTTAGAATTATTTATTTTACTCCAGCATGCATGGCAAGGCCTAATATGTCCATCACTAATTATATGATATATATGGGACCCGGATAGCCAGCCTCAAGATGTAGTGGGATGAAGTCATCTATCCAAGCGATCCGGAGTGCAAAGAAGACGATTCCAGTCAGGATGGATGGCTCCAAAATTCTCCAGGCGGTAGATCACCTACAGCATAGCTGTATTCCGACTCGCTTTTGTTATTCTGAAGAAATCCCTCTGTGCCTCTGTCTCTGAGGGAAATTGACAGAGGCACAGAGGGATTTCTTCAGAATAACAAAAGCGAGTCGGAATACAGCTATGCTGTAGGTGATCTACCGCCTGGAGAATTTTGGAGCCATCCATCCTGACTGGAATCGTCTTCTTTGCACTCCGGATCGCTTGGATAGATGACTTCATCC
>BLSH010288079.1:281959-318929 GCA_018402905.1 Glandirana rugosa
GTTAACTGCCGCCGTTTCGCCAAGCGGCAGTATACTACCGCCGGCGCACTAGCGCGGATCACTCGCGCGCGGCGGCCTCCGCGCGGGCGCGTGAGTGACACAGGCCCCTCCGGGTCCCTCGCCCACGCCGCCGAAGCTCACGGCGGCCGATGGGCGCTACCGGGGGGGCCTCGCTTCCTTGCCTCCAGGCACATACATTTGTGCCTGGAGGCAAGACACTCCTTCACAGAACGGAGGTCCGTGTTTACATACACGGACCTCCGTTCCTTCGCTCCGGGGGGGCCATCGCGGGTAGCCGGCGGCACTCGAAGCCGCCGCACCCGCTCCCTGGGCCTCCCCGGACACAGTGAGTGCGCGGGCGCGCCTCCGGCGGCGCGCGCTCACTAGGCGCGATCACGCGGCCGCCATCATATGACGGCGAACCGCTTTGCCGCCGTCAATTGCCGATTGGCGGTCGGCAAGTGGTTAAGGGGTCATAATGTTAACTATTTTCCAAACTACTCTTTTCGGTTTAGGTTTTTTTCACTCTCTCTATTGGACTGTTCAATGTTGTTTGATGCAATCTATACCAGGTTGTTTCTTACCAAGGCTACTGTGGACATCAGATTATTTTTTCTTTATCTCCTTATGTGACAAATGTATATGATGTATGCATCCTGCAACTGCTTCAATAAACAAGTTTAAAAAAGACAAAAAAAAACATGCATAGTGGAGGGAAAAGTGAGCATTTGGCATTAGCTGGTTGAACCGCCTTTGGCAGCACTGAATCCAAGCAAGCACTTTCAGTTGCACTGGATCAGACCAGCAAATTGTTCAGGAGGAACTTTTAACCATTCCCGCTTACAAGACAGCTCTCTTGGGGTCATTTCACAGCATCTCTATGGGGTAAGGTGTGGGTTCTGGCTGGGCCACTCCAAAAAGGCACATTTTCTTTTTCTGAAGTAATCTGTGGTGTATTTACATCCATTCTTAGGGTCATTGTCCTGATGTATCACTCAACTTCTAAGCTTCAGCTATCAGACAGCAACACTGACATTATCATGTAGAATAGGTTGTAAGATTATCATGTAGAATGTTTTGGTATACTTGGGAATTCATTTTCCCTTGATGATGACAAGTGGTCCAGGCCCTAAGGCAGGGAAGCAAGCTCAAATCATAATGTTCCCTTCACCACACTTCACCATTAGGATGATGTTTTGCTGTTGGTAAACTGTGCCTTTTTTCACCATACATAGTGCTGAGTATTCTACCCAAACAATTCAACTTTTGTTTCACCAGTCCACAAAACATTTTCCCAGTAGCGTTGCAGTTTGCCAAAGTGCTCTTTGGCATGCTTTAAGAGCTAAGGAATGTTTTTTTTTTTTTTTTAGAACAACAGTTTCCTCCATGGTGTTCTGCCATGCTCAGTTCAGACTGTTCAAAGACGTACGTATGGTAGACGCATGTGCAGGGATGTTTGTCTGTTCCATTGATGTCTTCAAACCTTTAGCTGTTACGCATGGGTTCTCCTTTACCTCATTGAGGATTCTGCATGGTGCCTTGGGAGTAATCATGGCTGGGCACCCACTTCTAGGAAAAGAGTCCACAACACTAACCTGTCTCCATTTATAGGCAATTTGTCAAACTGTTGACTGATGGATGACTAAACACTTTGAGATTGCAATGTATCCCTTTCCATTCTTATGCAGATCAACCACTCTTGATCATATGTCTTCAGAGAGCTCCTTTTTGCGAGGCATGGTTCACATCAGCTGATGCTTCTTATGAACAGCAATATTCAAGTGCTTGAGTGTCTATCAATCAAAGCAACTGTATACCAAACCTACAAACTCATTTCATTAATTGAACTCCAGGTGTGCAAACTACTGTCTCCAAATTAGCTTTTGTTGAAATAAAATCACATGCAAAAATAAATCTGATAAGCTGGTTGTACTGAAGTTGATTGATGGATCAACTTCATTACAACCAGCCTGCCCATAGATGGACTGAATCCTGCTGAACTGTATTTGATCCATCTATGGCCAGCTTTAGATGAGGATGAGTTCACATTTTAAGGCAATTTACTGCAGAAAACCAGTTAATTCCAAGGGGTTCACAATGTCTCCAAGTTAACCCCTTCATGACAAAAGTAAAATAAATCCTAATGGGTGTGGCCTGGAGAGCAATGTGAAAGGACGTGTGGTGTGAGAGCTCTGGTCCTTTGAACTCCTGACAAGCTAATCCTGCATCTATTCTGGCTCCTTTCGACACCCCAACTCTCCCAGGACGTAACAGCTCACCCAGGGGGAGCATGTCGCCTCCAAAAACCACCAAAGATGCCTCTACCAAGCTCGCCAGATACAAGTTTCAAGACAAAGACCCACAGGCCCAAAATGGCGCCTTGCCGGAGGTGGAGCCCTCGGCGTCGGAGCTTAGGGTGCTGGACGCCATAGTGCAATGTCAGGGGACCCTGACAGCCACAATAGAAGAGGTCAAAATGGACATATCCCTAATCCGCCAGGACCTCTCCGCGCTGCGGGACCAGGTCACGGAGGCCCAGATCAGTGCCACGGAGGACACCCTGCTCCCTCTCTGGCATGACACAGACGAACTCCAGCGCCGCATACATCAGATTGGAAGTAGGCAAGACGACATGGAGAATCGCCTGCGAAGGTGCAATCTCCGCTTTATCAGTCTACCTGAAGCAGCAGAGGGTAAGGATCCGGCGGGGTTACTGGAACAGCTTCTAATCAAGATCTTTGGCCGCGAGGCCTTCTCAGTCATGTTCGCAGTGGAACGTGCCCATCGTAACCCGACCAGACCACCGCCACAGGGAGCTTCCCACACATTTATAGCTAAGTTCTTAAACTTTAGAGACTGGAACGCTATCCCGAGGCCGACGCGGGAGAAGGGAAATATCCCGTACACCAACGTCCATATTGCAGCATTCCCTGACTTCTCCAACAAAGTGCAAAAGCAACATGCACAGTTCCAGTATGTCAAGAGGAGGTTTAGAGTGCTGCATCTAAAATATGCCATGCTTTACCCGGCCCGCCTGAGAGTGGAGGTGGATGGCAGAGCCCAGTTTTTTGACACCCCGGAATCGGCACTGGACTGGATGGAACGAAGAGTAGGCCCGGTCTAACCCCCTGCCGACTGCACCCTGACCCTGAAGCCACACCACAAAGTAAGCTGTGATTTGACTTTGTATAAAAGTTTATTTACGATTGTCTGCCTTCTTACTGGGGGCTCATAGACCCTTGTTATACACCACCGAGACACATATCCCCATCCTGCTTTCTGGTTGTTTTATGATGCATGCCAGCCGCCCAAAGTACATGCACCTCCACCGTCATTGCCACGGAATGATATGCAGTCCGGACGCCCTGCTCCCTGGGAACATGACACTGGAGCCACAGACAATCCTTGACTATATGCATAACTTTAACTGGAGGACCTTCACAGCTTCATAGATGTTGGAGCCACACGAGTGGAACGTTGACCCCAGGGGAGAGGTCGCCCCCCTAGGAGGGGTAACTACTGCTTGTTCTCCATAGTTTTTTCTTTTTCTTTTGGGACCCTGATTTTGAGTTTTTACTACTTCGCCCTGTTGGTAGCCACTAATCTCACAGAACAGAATACCTCCTGTTCTGCACTGTGGCTACATTCAAGTTCTATACCACCAGTATATTGTCCAAGCTGGATGATTATCGTTACTTTCTATGTTTGGGGACACATGCCTGCATCGAGTTGGGTGGATGCCGGGCTGGGAGGGGGGGGTTTTGCTACATATGTTGAACACGTTAGTCCATTTAGATTGGTACCATTATGTTTTGCAATGCTGCCAAAAATTTGCTATGTCCTATGATAATAGGGTTACCTGCTGTGAGGGAGCAATTTGTAGGCCTGATAACCCTCTGTGTATCCGTCCGTGCGCCGGTATACTACCATTCTTATTCCTACCATCTTCTCAATGGGGTCTTTTAAAATACTGACGTGGAATGTCAGAGGCTTTAGAGACAAAATTAAAACGAAAGGCCGTTCTCTCGTCCCTCAAGGCCCAAAAAGCTGACATTTCAGCCCTCGTGAAAACACACATCATGGGTCACCTGCGGGCAGCGGTGCGGCGGCCCTGGATAGGATGGGTCTTTAATTCGATTCACTCACAATATTCCAGGGGTGTCTTGGTACTGATTAGCAGGATGGTCCCATTTGAACTGATCTCGCTGCGGACGGATCCCCAGGGTTAATACGTGTTCATATCGGCCACCATTAGAGGTTCCCCCATTTTGATATTGGCATGCTATACCCCCCTCCGTACTGCTCGACGGTAATAAAGGAGGGCTTGGCTTTTGTCGCTCTTTATCCCACTGTCCCGGGGATATGGATGGGGGACTTTAACATGGTGTTAACCTTTGCACTTGACAGACTTAGTACGACTGGTGATGGGGCACTGTCCATGGCCCCCCACTAGATTCAGCCGTATGATGACCGAGTTTGCCCTCACGGACTCTTGGAGGTACAAATACCCTAATACCAAGTAATTTTCCTGTTTCTCTACCACTCACAATACAATGTCTA
Organism: Glandirana rugosa; assembly: GCA_018402905.1. NCBI lineage: Eukaryota > Metazoa > Chordata > Amphibia > Anura > Ranidae > Glandirana > Glandirana rugosa. Next base: position 286,520 of record BLSH010288079.1, read on the forward strand.
GAATAGATCTCATTTTCCTATCCACAGCACTACCTAAACTTACGACAGCGGGCTTTACACCTAGGCATCAGATCATGCCCCCTACTGGATAACCATGCAATTATTTGCAGACCACCCGGAGATGCAATGGCGACTGAACCCATACTGGCTTTCAGTACTGGAAGCCCAGTCAGACATTTCTAGTGACTTTCAGTTTTTTTTTCCCAAGCCAACCTAGAATCCTGCACTATGGGTGCAGCATGGGAAGTCTAGGTTACACGCTCGCTTGACACTCTCTACATGTATTAACAGACACAAAGCCAACTCCAAATTAGCACTACAACTAGCCACTGACCACCTTCATTCAGCAGCTTGAGAACGCCTTTACACAACACCCTTCCACCCAAAACAGTGATAACCTTAAAATCCACGCCCCCACATGGTAGCCCATCTACATATAGGAAAAGCCAAACAACATCTATTCTTCACTAAGCAACAAGTGTTTGAACACGGGGAACGAGCAGGGAAAATGTTGGCATACCTTACCCACCTAGACGCGGCTCCCCCAGTGGTGGTATCCTTGACAACACATGATGGGGAACAGATCACCACCCCCCAAGTGGCCAGTGAATTCCGACGATACTACACCGACCTATACACACTTCTAGCAGCACGCGTACCCATCAACAAACTGAAGATTATCTTCAGGATATACCCTTTCCACAGCTCATGGAGGCTCAAGTGAACCTCCTGGAAGCCCCCATCACATCAGATGATATCACTACTGCAATTTCACAACTGGCCCAATCTAAGGCCCCTGAAACAGACGGTCTTCCCCTTGAGTTCTATGCAACCTACGCAGATGTACTGGTAGATAAGCTGAGGCTCCTCTATCAGAGCAAATTTGACACAGAAACCTTACCCCCATCCATGCAGGAGGCAAAAAATTATTGTGATCCCAAAGCCAGGGAAGGATCCCCACTCCCCAGAGTCATATAGGCCTATCTAACTACTCCAGGTTGATGTGAAGATATTGGCCAAAGTACTGGCGTCTCGCCTCAACCAGGTGATCCTGTCATTGATCCATACCGATCAAACTGGATTCATGCCCGGCAAAAACGCAGCAATGAATATTAGACGACTTTTTCAGAATATCCAGGCTACGCGTGATAACACTGGGTCCCGGGTGGTGGTGGCATTGGTGTTGGATTTGGTGGTGGATTGGCATTGGATGCAGCGAAGGCGTTCGACTCCGTGGAGTGGGGATTTATATGGACCGGTCTGCCGAGATTTGGCTTTGGCCCAAACTTTGTAAAATGGCTTCAGTCACTTTACCTATCCCCCAGAGCCCGAGTATTGGTAAATGGATGGCTGTCTGACAGTTTCCCCTTAGGAAGAGGCACCCACCAAGGATGCCCTCCTCTCCCCCCTGGCGGTGGAGCCCCTGGTCGTCACCTTAGGAACCAACAAGAAAATTGAGGTTCTGAGGGTTGGGAACTTTGATGACAAGGTGGGTCTTTACACCGACGACATGGTCCTATATTTAGCAGATTCTGATCATTCTCTTGCAGAGGCATTATCCACCATAGAAATAATGGGACACCATACTGGCTTACGAGTAAACTGGGACAATTCTCAGATCCTGCCCCTAGGTCAATTCCCTCCCCCTCAGATAACCCCCCCCGCTCCCATTAAAGAGGGTCTCGTCCATCAAATACCTGGGTGTATTAGTTACTAGATCCCTAAATGAATATGGTATACATAACCTAGAACCTCTATATACCTTGCTCAAAACCAAGACTCAAACCCAGGCCAGGCTTCCACTGGGCGTGAATGGCCGCATTAACCACACAAAAATTATAATCTTGCCCAAAATGTTGTACATGATGTGGCATGCCCCCCTTCCTAGACTTCCTAAATTCTTTAAGACTATTGATTCTATACTCAACTCCTTTAACTGGGGACCATCAAGACACAAACATGGGGGGGGGGGGGAAATGCTCTTCCGGACTTCCAAGCCTACTATTTAGCCTCCCACTTTTACCAATACCTGAAGTCAGAACTACCCCAATTCCAGGCACTAGTTAGTCACAAGCCTAATCACCCAGCGTACACGCCTCTACAAACAATACAAAAAAAGGTGAGCCGATTGCTACTGCTGTTGAATGCTAGGAGGGCATTCAGAGCCAGAGCACCTGGAGGGGAGTGAGTGTGTCCAAATCAGTAAACCTGCTGCACAGCAGAGCGGTATACACCTGTGAGCTGCCTCTACAAACAATGCTACGAAACGCTACACGCCCCAAACCCATCACAGACATGACCTCCCATCACCGATATGTCTGGAGCAGAATTGTCAAAATAGCGAAGTACCCGCTACACCACACGCACACACCCCTCTGGTTCAATAGGGACATACCCAAACTACTTACCATCCCAGACCCCAAGATATGGATAGATCGAGGAATCCTATACCTGTATCAAGTACTAACCTCCAGTGGACCAAAAACCTACCAGGCACTCAAAGAGGACTTTGCACTTCCCAATAGTCTTTTTTTCAGATACCTCCTATTACGGCACGCTCTTACGACTCAGTTCGCTACCAACTACCCCCAGCTATCCACTCCCGATATAATAACCATTATACAAGGGGAAGACTCTTCTAAGCTGACCTTGACTCTATACTTGACCATACGCCTTTCTACCACTACTGCCCTGGCAGCAAAATGGGAAACTGACCTGGGGTTTAGAAGACGAGGACTGGGATGAAATCATGGAGGGGGTTAAATTAGCATCTCCTAGGTTACCTGACCGTTTAACATAGCTAAAGGTTATGCACAGAGCCTACATTATCCCGCAAAGAGTTGCTAGGTACCAATCAGACAGAAGCCCAATGTGTCTCCGCTGCAAAGACACGATGGGCACCTTTTATCATATGATACGGACCAGTCCCAATATTCAATATTGTCCCAATATTCTGGCTCCAAATCACACAGTTCCTCCACGACAACCTGGGGTCTCCGGCCACCCTAGACCCAAAACTGTGCCTCCTTGGCCTTTTACCAGACGTTGACACAGATAAACATACTGCAACATTCCTTAGGGAAACACTCTTCCGTGCCAGGAAAATCATAGCCAAGGTCTGGATGTAACCAACCCCCCCCCCCCCCCCAGCGTGCCGCACTGGATGAGAGAGGTAAATGCCACTCTGCCCTACAAGAGGCTCATATATGAACACCGGGGATGTCCCCTCAAATACTCTACAATATATGCCATGATGACTAAGATAAATGGACTTGAGACACAATAAAACATAGGTGCTGTTTATTTTACAATTATATTAAAGTATTTGAACTGTGTAAACATGTCTGAACGACCCGGGAGACCCCACAGTGGGCGCACTATAGGTCCACGCCCATATACTGGCCGGTTTGAAACAAGATACTATTAAAAATGTCAACATTTGAATGTGGTGTAACTGATGGACGTTGAACCAAACGGCTTAGTCTGTAATACTCCATTATGATCGACTGTAATGAATATGATGTATGTAAGTTTTTTATGTCCTGCAGCATTTATTTCAATAAACTCGGTTTCTGATTTAAAAAATAAATAAATAAATCCTAATGCCTGAACACTTTTGCAACTTTGACACTTGTTAGTAAAACTGTACATATAAATCACAAATACTTGGTGCATCCAGATGAACTATATCTTCTTTATTTTTTTTCCCCAAGACATCCAGGCTACCTTTTGGCCCTAAGTGGTTATGGATAGATATCTCCTGATTTTTTTTTTAACAAATTAAATATACACTACCAGTCAAGAGTTTTAGAATGCCCCCATTTTTCCAGTTTTTGTTGAAAATGTATGTAGTTTAATACCTCAATGTACTAAATAAAGCATAGAACAAAAACAATTGGACATAAAAAAGAAGTCATGGAATATTTTTCTTTAACCACTTGCAACTGGGCACTTTTACCCCCTTCCTGCCCAGGCCAATTTTCAGCTTTCAGCGCTGTGGAACTTTGAATGACAATTGCGCGATCATGCAACGCTGTACCCAAATTACATTTTTATCTTTTTTTTTTTTTTTTTTTTTTTTTAACAAATAGAGCTTTCTTTTGGTGGTATTTCATCACCACTGGGATTTTTTATTTTTTGCTAAACAAATGAAAAAAAGTGAACATTTAACAAAAGTAAATACATTTTCATAGTTTATTATAAAGTTTTGCAAACAGGTAATTTTTCTCCTTCACGGATGCGTGCTGATGAAGCTGCACTGACGAGGCGGCACTGGTGGGTGTCACTAATGGGCACTTATAGGTGACACTGATGGGCAGCACTGGTGGGCACTGTTGGGACTGCGGGCTGGAAGAGGCTAACAAAATGTAATAAAGATTTCTTTGCTTATCAAAAGTAGCCATCTTTTGCAAATAAGCTAGCCAAACACACTTGTGGCATTCTTTTTACTATGGAAATCAAATATTGTTCTGAAAGTTCTTCCAACTGCAGAAGTTCCCACGTGTTGCATTCGTAGAATGCTTTGCTTTCCCCCTTCTGTCCAGGTCATCCCAAACTAGCTCGATGGGGTATAAATCTAGAGACTGTGCTGGTCATTCCATTATTTGAAGCCTACAGTTTTGTTCTTTTCTTCCAAGGTTGTTCTGACACAGCCTGGAGGTATGTTTTGGGTCATTAATCTTGCTATAGGATGAATCCATGACCAACTAGGCATATTCCAGAGGGTATTGCATGGCTCTGCAAAATGCTGTGGTAGTAGTTTTGGTTCAAGGTGCTACTCACTCTGTCCAAGTCACTAATTCTGGATCCAGCAAAAGAGTTCCAGACCACGCTTTCTCCTCAATGTTTGACAGTTGGTGTCACACAGCGAGGAACCATCCTTTCGCCTACTCAATGGTGTACAATAACCCCTTAAATTCTGATTTATCTCCCTATCAAAAATGCACGTTACCCATCAAGATAGCTACACCTACGCTCCCCCTGGGAGCGATCTCTCTTAACACACCTCCTCTTCTCCTAGCCCTACGCCATCGCTCCCCAACCCACCTCTCTACACCCCCCCCCCTCGTGCTGGACACGATGGATGCAGGGTTTGCCTTTGTATTCTGCAAAATTCCACTCAATAACTGTATCGAGTAAGCTGCAACACCCACCTAAAATATCACAGACATATCTCCCAGTAATGGATAAGGTTAATGTACTAATGTATGCATATAGCTTTGTCTAATGTTTTGACTTTTCAGTGTGACATACATTACTCATTGTACACTTGTATTTCCTTGCACTTTTGAATAAAGCTTTGTTGGAAAAAAAAAAAAAAAAAAAAAAAAAAAAAATTCTGATTTATCACTCCATAATACCTTCTTACATTCTTCAGTAGTCCAATGGCAGTGCTTTATGAACCAGACAAGCCTCTTTCTTATTTTCTTATTTATTTTTGTTTTCTTATTCTTCTTAGCAATAGCTTTCCTACAGCCACTTGACCTGTCAAACCAAACTTTTAATTTACTTACATTGCTGTAGAGCAACCCATTACTTCTTCCCTGAAAAAAGGCCTTTTTGTAGAACTCTGAAATGTACATTTTTTTTCAGTTTTTGTTAACAAACTTTTTTTTTTAACCTCTGGCAGTTTACCACTTACCTTTGTGCCATTTCAGGTTATTTACTGGACTTTCATTAAAACTGAAAAAAAATAGGGGTGTTCTAAAACTTTTGACTGGTAGTGTATGTACAATGAATCTTTTTCTGAATAAAAAAAAAAAAAAAAAATTACGTACCGGTAACGTCTTTTCCAGGAGTCTTTTAGGACAGCCACCTTTGAGAGACCTTGGCTCCTCCCTTCAAAGGAAACACAGCCTTAGCTTCAAAATTACTTGTCTAGATGAACTTGTGTCTTTTTTCAACCTAACTATGTAACTATATGTAAAATGTATGCTCCTCCTGTCCCACTGTGCCCTCAGTCTTCCAAAACTACCTCCGGCCATCTGGGGAGACACAAGAATGTGTCATGCACAACTTTTAATCCTCCTGACTGTTCCCCAGTCAGGGACTTCTTATTGCAAACACATTTTTCGGGTGTGTACCGGTGCTGTCCTGAAAGACTCCTGGAAAAGATGTTACCAGTAGCAACTCTGATTTTCCCTAATTGTCTTCGAGGACAGCTACCTTTGAGAGGATAAACGAGCACTTAACTCTAGGGTGGGACCACTGCTTGCAAGACCCTTTTTCCCCAAAGGCCTGATTCCTAGTGGCTAACAGGTCCAACCTGTAGTGTTTGGTAAAGGTGTTAGCACCTTTAACGCCCAATTTATGAAAATTACGTTCCCGTTCACCCACAGGATTCAGACAGAAAGTTGCCAAAGTAATTTCTTGGCCTCTGTGAAACTTCGAGGCCACCCTTTTAAAAATCACCAGGTACGGAGATATTCGTAGAAACGGGGGCCCTGATTGGAAGAGCCCTTCACACACCAGCTGTTGAAACGTCTCCACCTCTCTGGTAGATGGAGCGGGTTTCCTCTTTCCTGCTACTTAACAGAGCCACCAACCGATCTGAGAAGCCCTTGTCTTTCAGCAATTCTTCCTCGGAAGCCACACAGCGAAGTTGCACCGCTCCACCTGGGGGACAGCAGAACGGACCCCGAGACAAAGGTCCTCCCAGATTTGCAGGGAGGCGGGGGAGGGAGAGGGACCATACGGAGCCTTCTGTTAGTTATTCTGCTCCCCCAGGCCCTGATACGTCTGCTCATAGCGTGATAGCGGCTTCTTCTCCTCCTGGATGGCTCCAAAGAGATCCTCCACCACCTCCAGGGAAGCTTGTAGCGAAAGGATTTAGAGGACTCACAGACCAACCCCTCTCCCTCTGACTCCACTGGGAGCTTGAAGAAACGCCAACTGACTCCTCCTCCGCTACCTCCCCTTGAAAAGAAGGGTTTCCTCTCAGTGTCTGGTCATTCCCTCGAATCTCATGGACCAGGAACAACCTTTTAAAACAAACATGCTGATGTGGCATTGGTGATAAGGCATTCGCCCATTTTCAGGATATTTGAGTAAATAATAAAAGAAAGAAATGGGGCTTTAAATGAGAGCTGTCTATGCATGTCTGTGCATGAAGACTGTGCAAAAACGAGGTAGAACAATGTGTAGGTTCTATACCATGATTGGATAGCATCAATAATGACCACATAGGCTGTATATAAAAATGATGCACATTGAATGTATACAAATACTCAGAGATGAGACAGCTTAATAATAATGTATTGTCTTGTTACATAAGATGCATGACAAAGCAATCAAACTTATATAATGATAAATATATGATGATATAGTATAAGCAAACACAAGTCACCACACATGTATGTAGGCAATAAAAATCCATACTTAGTTCATACATTCCATATACAACTCAGTTAAAAAAATAAATCTATAGCATGACAGCCAGGTCTGTATATCTGGTACCAACGGTAAATGGTATGGGGTCTTGGGTAGATAACCCAACGCGTTTCATGGCGTTGCAGCCGCTCATCAGGGGTTTTGTGCTGAGAATGACATATGGGAAATAATGCATTAATTCATGGGTGTCCACTCAAAAAATATGTCAGTATATATTCCAAGACAACACAGTCTGTGTGACTTACACAACCGGACCCAGACGGAAAGCCAAATGAACCCGGGCAGTATCCCCCACCGGGGCTGAGGCGGGAAGGCCCTCTGAGGGCCAACAGGAAGCACGCATGCGACCGGTCGGGCGACCACGATACATAATCCATGGATGGTGTGTGTTTGTGTAGTCTGTGAATAGGAAGAAAAACAGTGTGTAAATAATAAGGGGCTGTGCAGGTAGGTGCTAGTGTACTTGGTGGACAATATGTGTGATGAATGGAACTTGTGATGGGGGGAGCTATGTGTGCAGAGCAAAAAAAAAAAAGGGGGGAAAAAAAATAAATAAATATTGGGAATGAATTGCCGTGAAAAACTATGTGCCAGTGCATGAAATTGTGGGTATAAGACAGGGTATGCAGTGTGGTGTGTGAAATTACCTTCAGTGAGCCGATGTAAATGAAGTGTGAATCCATCTGGGTGATGGAAGTGTGTGCCCCGGCGGCACCGGCCGTGTCAAACCCGCACGTGTGCATGGAGGCCCATAGAGGGCAGGTCCCGCCAACGCTATGCCGGCACACCATAGTAGCGTATGGAGCGTGCACATCTCCCACGGCATGGGAGTCCGTGGCCTCCATGCACGCGTGCGGGTTTGACACGGCCGGTGCCGCCAGGGCACACACTTCCATCACCCAGATGGGTTCACACTTCATTTACATTTTTTTGCTCTGCACACATAGCTCCCCCCATCACTAGATCCATTCATCACACATATTGTCCACCAAGTACACTAGCACCTACCTGCACAGCCCCTTATTATTTACACACTGTTTTTCTTCCTATTCACAGACTACACAAACGCACATCATCCATGGAGGGTGTGTCGTGGTGGCCCGACCGGTCGCATGCGTGCTTCCTGTTGGCCCTCAGAAGGCCTTCCCGCCTCAGCCCCGGTGGGGGATACTGCCCGGGTTTATTTGGCTTTCCGTCCGGGTCCGGTTGTGTAAGTCACACAGACTGTGTTGTCTTGGAATATATACTGACATATTTTTTGAGTGGACACCCATGAATTAATGCATTATTTCCCATATGTCATTCTCAGCACAAAACCCCTGATGAGTCGCTGCAACGCCATGAAAACGTGTTGGGTTATCTACCCAGGACCCCATACCATTTACCGTTGGTACCAGATATACAGACCTGGCTGTCATGCTATAGATTTATTTTTTAACTGAGTTGTATATGGAATGTATAAACTAAGTATGGAGTTTTATTGCCTACATACATGTGTGTTGACTTGTGTTTGCTTATACTATATCATATATTTATCATTATATACGTTTGATTGCTTTGTCATGCATCTTATGTAACAAGACAATACATTATTATTAAGATGTCTCATATCTGAGTATTTGTATACATTCAATGTGCATAATTTTTATATACAGCCTATGTGGTCATTATTGATGCTATGCAATCATGGTATAGAACCTACACATTGTTCTACCTCGTTTTTGCACACAGTCTCCATGCACAGACATGCATAGACAGCTCTCATTTAAAGCCCCATTTCTTTCTTTCATTTTTTTACTCAAGTTGTTAGGGGTGGAGACCTGTCGAGATGGGCATGCCAGGCCACATTTTTCTTATTCATTTTCAGGATATTCTGCTTTTTACTATTTAAGTTTCAAGCCGGTGATGCCCTGTTTGAGATCTGATTTGGTATGAGGTTTGAGAGCTGCTAGCCCGGAATGCTAGCCACCAAGCCTCTGTTGATACCATGTTTTAGGATTTCTCAGGGAGGGTAGTAAAGATGCCGCTTTTTCTTTTGGGCTGTTCGGGGGGGGGATTTCACACCTTTTTTGCTCTGCCTTTCTGACCCCAGGACCTCTTTGGACCACCGGCCTTCAGGACCCCAAAATTTCTCAGTGGACCAGACTTAATGCTTGCTTGCTCCCCCGTACTACACCAGACGGGAAAGGACTCCTACCTATCAGTCGTCCGAACTAAAAGGTTTTCAGAGCAGACATAACAAAAGGCAACCCGTGAGTGGAATCCCGCAGAACTTAGCCATGGACACCTGAAAGAAGGCTGCGTCCCGTCTGGGTACCTTACAGACTGATAGGCCGTCCTCCACTAAAGGAAACCTACGCTTCAAGGTCCTTGAAAGGAAGGGTTTCCTCCCCAGATCTTGCCAATCTTTGATGGCTTCCACCAGAGCTCATGGCCTGGGAACACCCTCTCCTACTGTTCCTCTAGGCCCTGATACATCTGGACATGGAGTGATAGCGGCTTCTTCTCCTGGATTCCCAGGGTGGTATGGATGGCTCCCCAGAGATCCTCCACCTCCTCCAGGGAAAGCTTGTAGCGAGAGGGTCTAGAGGACTCACGATCCAACCCCTCTCCCTATGACTCCACCTGGGAGCATGAAGAAGTGCCAACTGGTTCCTCCTCAGCTACTCACTAGTGCCCCCCCCGTTGCCCCTCCATTAGCAGAGGGCAAAACTGGCGAGGCTGGTGTAATACCCTGCTGAGATGACAAAGGGCTAGCCTGGAGGTGAACAAATGCATGCTGGGCATTGCAGTTCCTCAGGCTCAATACACAGGGCCCGCTCTGCACTGCGGACTGCTGGGCATTGCAACTCCTCAGGCTCACTGCACAGAGAGCATGCTCTGCATTGCAGTTGCTTAGGCTCACTGCACAGAGGGCATGTTGGGCATTGCAGTCCCCAAGCACATCCCTTAAACCCAAGGCCATGCTCCTAAGTAGAGTGTCACCAGGATTGCCCCTAGGACCAAAGGAGACTGCTCATGGATCTGAACTCTCTGCATCGATTCTCCTGTGAGCTATGGCTGCTTACCCCATTGCTGCCCAATTCTATATTGGAAACTTCTGCCCACCCTCCCCCCTTCCGCCCCAGAGGATTTGACCGGCAGGAGGGGGGCAGTACCCTACTCCACTGGTGAAGGCACGGTCTGGGGCTGTGGGATTTACAACCCGCCCAACTGGCAGGTAACCCTGCTTTAACTGTGAGGCGGTCTGGATCAGCACCAGCCCTAGGATCTTCCCCCCTCCACCAGCCAGACCCGTAGGACCCCCCGGGAGAGCTCATAGAACAGCCAGGCCCCAGTCCCATGTGTCTCCTTCCCCTCTGACCACCAAGAGGGAACAGCACCTGTGGAGCTGCAGGTGACAGACAGGTAAGGGGTGCATCCCCCTGGGTCCCCCTTACCTTAGAATGGCTAATACTGGCATCGCCAGGAGCTGCCTATGGAGCCTCTGGCTGCCTGTGCAACCCTTTCAGCTCCCCACCAGCCAAAGCCTGGTCCGCCTTCAGCATCCACAGCTGGACCCGGAAGCCGCGGGTCAAGAAGAAGTCCACACCCCCCGCCGGAAGTGCCATCACCCGCCACACGGCCCCGCTGGGAGCTCCCTCGCGGGCCACAAAGACGAACGTGGGGGGGGGGGGGTTGGCAGCAACTCCTCCTGAGCCTCTACTGAGAACCTGAAATCGGGCCCCCGGAGCTTCCTACGACACAACCTTCGGAGGAGCTGGGGTGGTGGTAAAGAAAAAAAAATAGTGTGGCTGCCAGGTAACCTCTCCCCGAAGCATAGCACCGCCACTGGTCTTCAAAGACATTTGTCTTCTTTCCAGACATACAGGCCTCAGCCTCCCTGGCTGTCTTAGCCACGGTTCCCCTCGGTGTCTCTCTGCTGGAGGAAACACAAAAAACTGAGGGCACAGTGGGACAGGAGGGGCTTAAATCTTGAAGCTAAGGTGGTGTTTCCTGTGAAGGGAGGAGCCGAGGTCTCTCAAAGGTGGCTGTCCGGAAAGACGATTAGGGAAAAACACAGGGGCAGGCTGTACAATGACTGATCACTGTGATAACCAGAGACAATAACAGCAATCAGGTGAACCGGAACTGGGCCTCCTGTTCGTACGGGACCAATATATGATGCACAGGTGGCAGGAAGGAGTTAATACAACTCTACTTTATTTGGGTTTTTTTTTAGCCTGGCATTTAAAGTGCTAGTTATCCCCATCTAACACTAAATAACGCTTCCTTTCAGTTTGCTATTTCAGTATGTTTAGAATAGGTTTTAATTTTAAACTTTTATATACATTTTTTATAGCTTTATTTCCTTTGAAACATAGAAATTTAATGTGGAACTAAAGTTTCAAATAAACTGCGAGCAGGCTGGCTCTTTATTGCAGAGGAGACGAGCAAAGTCTCTTCTGCAATAAAATTCACCTATTTGGTTGTTCACAGTTATTTGTAGAATGTACACTTAGTCGCAAATGCACAGCTCAGTTTACATTTCAGAGTGGTGCCTGTGTGCTGGGATGACAATGTTTTTGCATGTTAAGTTAAAAGCTTCTGGTGGAGGCATAATGAGGCTACAGCTTGGTACTGCCATATTGGATTTTTTAGCACCCTCAGCAGCTACATAAATGGCTTTGTAGGGAGGTGAAGGGAGTAGTGGTGGGGCTGGACCAGCATAGACAGTAATTAGACACTCCCAGAAGAGGAGAGGGCTATCATGTGCAAGTAGGAAGGGGCCAACATTTGTTTTTTTTAAGTCCATACTTCTACTTTAAATGACGGGTATATATAAAGGACGTTGCTCAAACAAATAATTAATTTGAAATCAATTCAAACCACATACAACGCAGGCCAGTTAAAATGTCTTGAAATGTTTACAGAGAAAATTAGGTTTTCTTAGACTGGAATGTGAAATGATGCAAATGTAGGAACTAGCAAGAATAGAATGGCTGGTATAAACAAAGAGCTGCATTCAGACCCATAAAAACAAGAATAGTCTACCTTGATAGCAAAGCTGTAGCAGTTGATAGCTGCCTGCAAATGCTCCTCAAAACCAGGGCATCGTAATCGCTGAGTCTCCTTTTCCTCTTGCAGGAACAGGCGGGCGGCTTCAGTCAGAGCCATGGCTTCTCCCGATGCATTAAACAGTGTTTGTTCACACCTGTATCAATCAATATGTCACTACCAACTGATAAAAAATGCTGCAAATGTTACATTACAATAAACATTATGTTTAGGGTGCTTTCACACTGCTCTGTTGCCAAAAACACATTAAAAACATATATGCATTTTTGATGCATTTCCGCTGCCTTTTCTGGTTGCCTGACTCCAATCATGCATCAATGAAACAGACATGTGACTCAAAATGCACCAAAATGCAATGCATTTAACATGCTTTTCATTCACTTTAATTGGGAGCTACATTTTTTTGTGTACTTTGGACAAGCGTATCAAAGATGCAGCGTGCAGGACTTTCAAAACGCATCACACCCACATTGCAGTGGTGTGAAAAGTCCCATAGGATTTAAAAGGAAATATTTTTATTGTGTTTTCAGCAAGGTAAAAACGCATCAGTGTGAAACGGCCCTTAAAGCTGTTGTATCATCAAAATATGATTTTTACCTACAGGTAAGCCTATAATAAGACTTACCTAGGTAAAATTAATATCTCCTAAACCTGTACGGTTTAGGAGATATTCTCACTGCAAGCACTGCTGACGTCAGCAGGCGCATGCGCAGTGATGTCCCAGCAAGGAAAGTCCGCCGTAAAGACAAGCTCCCTCATGCAACGCGCGGGAGTGATGTCTCGTGGCTCCGTCCACTCACAGTGCCGGAGCCGCATACACAGAAGGATCCACGGAGGGAAGATGGCAGCTCCCTCCTCGGGAACCGGGCGGACCTGCGGGACCTTCGTTCTGAGGCAAGTATTTCATAATGAGCTAGTATGCAGTGCATACTAGCTCATTTGACGGTTAATATTTGGCTGGATGTGGCGCTGCACGAGTCTAAAGTTAAAAAATGTAGCAGGTACCAGATGTCAACATGTGCTAGTATCCAGGTGCTAGTATGGAGATATATGATATATCCTGTAGGCTTCTATAGGTCTGTAAGTCTTTGTATTACAGACCTATAGAAGCCTACAGGATATATCATATCTCCATACTAGCACCTGGATACTAGCACATGTTGACATCTGGTACCTGCTACATTTTTTTAACTTTAGACTCGTGCAGCGCCACATCCAGCCAAATATTAACCGTCACATAAATCCCCCCTACAGGAGGGAACTTCTGGTAGGCAGCAGCTGAGTCCACTATCCTAAGCGCAATACACTTTTTAATATACCATACTAGCTCATTATGCCTTTGCCTTGCAGGTGTTTTTTTTTCTAGGGGATACAACAGCTTTAAGGGCTGGTTCACACCTGCAAGCAGATACACGGAACTCCTGTTCATGTTGTGCAGGCAAAACACGGTCTTTCACAAGGGTGTACACTTAAGTACGCCTGTTTGATGAGGCCTAACACAGGATCCACAAAAATAAAATCAACTAATCTGTCTCAGCAGAGATTCTGATCAGAAGTCATAAATAAAACATTGTCAGCTTGAAACAACATGCCCAGTCCTATTGGCTCTCTGATTTTTTTTTTTTTTTTTAGGTAAAAATAAAGTTTAAAATGCCATTAAATGCTATACTGCTCACACACAGTCAGTCATTTACATTCACTCAACCCAGTCCAAACTATGGAAAAAAAGCCATGTAAGAATGTGTGAGCAACCATTAGTGCTCGTTCACACCAAATGCAATTCTGTGCGGTTTTTTCTGCACTAAAATGCATGCACAGTTTTTTACATGTATTTCAATGGCTATAGTTCACACCAGTGCAGCATGCTGCATTTTTTCTGCACAGAACTGTACTGGAACATAGCAAATTGTATCAAAAACTCACTGGAACTGCATGTGGTTTGAACTGTAAGCAAAAACTAATCCGGAATGTATCCGGAGTGCATTTTTGTGTCCTAAGTTGGCCCTAAAAATGCATTCACAGTGTTTTCCATGTATTCCAATGGCTCTAGTTCACACCAGTGCAGTCAGTTTCCGGTGCAGAAAAAAATTGTAGAGCATGCTGCATTTTTTCTGCACAGGACTGTACTAGAACATAGCAAATTGTGTTCACACCACACGCAGGTCCAGTGAGTTTTTGATACAATTTGCTATGTTCCAGTACAGTTCTGTGCAGAAAAAAATGTAGCATGCTCTACTTTTTTTCTGCACCGGAAACTGACTGCACTGGTGTAAACTAGAGCCATTGGAATACATGGAAAACACTGAGCATGCATTTTTAGTGCAGAAAAATAGCGCATGGAACTGCATCTGGTGTGAACTAGCACTTAGATGAGTGGATGTTTTGTGCTTTTACATGCCTGTAGTCCAAGTCGGCAGCGAACACTCAGTTACGGTGGGACCATACGGGTGCTTGTAGGCACTCTTATAAAGGAAGTAGAGGCTTAGGAAATTATGAATTTCAAGAGGTATTAAACCCAAAATAAATATGTATTTAGTTAGAATTCCAGCCTCAACATACCTAGTCTTATAAATGTCCCATCTCGCCTCCTAACACCTATGCTGACTAATTTGTGTAAAAAAGATATATATACTTATCCTTTTTCAGCCTGCTCTGGGTTCGGTCAGGGGATTCCCTGTGCCATCCAGCAGTGGCTGTAGAAAAGAGGACAGAGGGCTCAACAACAGCTGGGAATGCCTGTTGCCATTGTTGGTGCTCCCTCCTCTTTCCTGCAGCCGCCATTGGCTCACACAAGGGAGCCAGATCCCCTGGCTGGTCGGAGCAGGCTAAAACTAGGTAAATATATAAATATTTTTACACTGGTTAGTCAGCAAGGGGAAGGGGACATTTTTAAGTGTTGTTAGATTTAGGCTGGAATCTATTTTAACTTGAAGTGTACCAATTCTGTAATGTTGTGGCATTCGCTTTCTTTTTTAGGCTTTTTTCCTTTATTTTTATATGGTGATCCAGCCAGTTAGTATGTTATTTTTCAATGTAGTTTAACAGACCAAGCTATCCAGACAATATAAAGAAGTTAGAGGTTTGGGACAAACCATTTACTACTGACAGCGGTGCTTACAATGGTTGGCTTTTATTAATTTATGAAAAACCTTTATCCCAAAAGGAAATAAAGGGTTTGCTGTAACTGCTTATAAACTGTTAGCTGGAGTCCAGTTTTAATTTGTTAGTCACATCCATCGAAATCTGCTAGTCTAAGGCAACCTATAGCATAGTTATGCCTCGTACACACGTTCAGATTATCGGATAATAAAAAAATCGCTTTCGATTAGTCTGATTGTTAGTACAGAGCTTTTGAAAGCCGATCATGACAATCCGTCCAACAATATGCGAAGGGACGAACACGAAAACTTTGCTTGGACAATAGCCTATCAAATGACAGTATAATCAGTACAGTATGCATCCGATAAAAATCGATAAACAATACGCATGATCATGAACGTAGCTATGCAAACAGGATCATTTCAGATACGTAACTATGCAAACAGGAAGTTTTTCAAGAATCGTACGAAAGAAATCGTAGTTTTAGTGCTTCAACTAATGTTGCATTCAATTTATGAATTATACAACTAAATGCGAACGATTAGTCGCGCGATAACCTGAACGTGTGTACGAGGCATAAGTTTCATTCAACCCCCTAGTTCAGGGATATGCAAATAGTGGACCTCCAGATGTTGCAGAACTACAAGTCCCATGAGGCATAGCAAGACTCTGACAGCCACAAGCATGACACCCAGAGGCAGAGGCATGATGGGATTTGTAGTTTTACAACGGCTGGTGGTCCTCTAATTGCATATCTCTGGCCCTAGTTGAAACAAAAAAACTGACCCAATTCCCTCATTCATATATTTGAAGTGGATGGGGGAATCACCCCCACTGTGTCATTGTATTCTGACAGCAGGGAGACTTCCCCACTGTCAGAATACACAGACTAGCGCTGCAGGCTGATCTTGATAGCAGGGCATTTGTACAAAGGTTGATCAGTAAATTGACTTTTGTACAACTACAGTGCCCACACATGGCTCGAGATTCGGCTGGTTGCTGCTGAACCACCTGCCCCCACCCCATACTGACAAATGCTGCTGTCCAATGGTGTCCACTTTACTACTTCATCCAACATGTAGATACACCAAGACAGGAATTGTGTCACTGGCAGAATAACCAAGTGAAATAAATGAAACAAGCCTAAAAAAAAAAAAGGAAACAAATGCAGCCACCACATCTAAGGATTGGTAAATTGAAATATATTACATTTGTGTGTTTAGATTCAATACCACTTTAATTTACAGGAGGTGTTGGCCAATACTGTTATTACAAGGGACACAGATGAACAGACTTCATGGCATGCACTATTTATTTTTTTAGTAAACAGGTTTAGTGACACTTTCAGCTTACATATAGACAACGTATGCTTTTATTTTGCATAAAGTAGAAAAGGGTTAAAATGTCAGATTCATTTCTTGCTGTGTGTCTTATTAGGGAGATTTCCATTCACTTCATCCCCTCTTGTTCTAGTGATCTCTCTAAAATTACAACTTATCCTTTCTGTTTTGGTGACAATGGTCACTAGGTGAATGTGCCAATTAGGGACACAACAACAGAAACTTAAAAGGGTAACTTCGCTATTGTGGGGGAAAAAAAAATTAGATTTTTTTTATACAGACTTACCTGTAAAATCCATTTATTTCTAAGAACATCACGGGACACAAAGCAAGCTATAATAATATAACCATTGGGTTATACGCCTACTATAGGTGAATGGACACTGGTGATTAATGAAAACAGGAAACAGGAAGTTCCATCTCCCATATAACCCCTCCCATTACGGGAGCACTTCAGTTTTGTAGCAAGCAATGAACTCCATAAGACAGAGAGGGGAGGGACCTCTGTGTCCTGTGATGTCCTTCGAAAGAAATGGATTTTACAGGCAAGTCTGTATAAAAAATCCAATTTTCTTTCTTGGACATCACGGGACACAGAGCAGGCTATAATAATAATATAACCATTGCGATGTCACATAGCAATACCTGAGGGGAGGGAGACACAAGTTTCTGCATATCGCAGCGCTTAGCACACTGTGCCCAAAGGATGCTTCGTCAACTGACCTGACATCCACTTGGTAGAACCTGGTGAATGTATGTACTGATGACCAGATTGCGGCCTTACATATCTGAGCCACAGATATCTGAGCCACTGAGCTGCCAATTCTGAAGCCCTCCTAGCTGATGTAACTGCGACCAGGAAGCTAACTTCCGCAGCAAAAGGACCAAGGGAATTTCCCTGATAGGCTCAAAAGGTTGCCTTTGCAGTACCGAAAATACAAGATTCAGGTCCCAAGGACAGGGAGGACAAGTAATTGGTGGTACCACATGTGCCACCCCCTGAAGAAAAGTTTTGACCAAAGAGTGCGTAGCCAGAGGTCTCTGAAAAAAAAAAAAAAAGCACAGATAAAACCGAGACTTGTCCCTTTATAGTAGTCAAGGCTAGCTTCAAATCCACTCCAGTTTGAAGGAAGACCAGAATCCTTCCGATAGCATCTGCGTGGGTGCAATTTCTTGGCCTCACACCAACCAATGTAGGTCTTCCAGACCCTATGGTAGACTCTACTAGTGGAGATCTTTCTCACGTTTATAAGGGTAGATAAGGCTGTGCCTGAGACTCCCCTTTCTCTCAGCACTGTGGCTTCAATAGCCACGCCGTTAAATTTAGCATAGGTAAATTCGGGTGAAACAGCGGTCCCAGGCAAAACAGATCTGGACCCATAGGTAGACGCCAAGGACCGTCTACTGCCACCCTGACTATTTCCGGGTACCAGGTCTTCCTGGGCCATGCCGGAGCCACTAGTATGACTGCTGGCGTCTTCTCGAATCCTGCGTAAGAGATGTGGGAGTAGAATGACCGGAGGAAAAGCATACACCAGAGAGAACTGATCCCAAGGGAACACCAGAGCGTCTACCCCGATGGCTAAGGCATCCCTTGCTCTGGATATGAACCGCTGGACCCTGTTGTTGAACAGAGAGAAGCCATCAGGTCCACCTCCAGTGTCCGCCAGCACCGGCATAATTCTTGGGAAACCTCGGCGTGCAGGGACCATTCCCCTGACATAACCTGCTGGCGACTTAGAAAGTCCGCCTTCCAATTTTCCACTCCTGGAATGTAAACCGCCAAGATCCTTGGCACATGATGCTTCGCCCATTTGAGCAATAGGCTCACTTCATCGTGTGCTCCCTTGCTCCTGGTGCCGCCCTTGTAGTTGATATAAGCCACTGCTGTGGCATGGTCTGTCTGAACCCTCACCCGGTGACCCTGTAGCCTGACCATCCAACGTCTCAGAGCTAGCTGAATGGCCCTCAGTTCTAAGATGTTTATGGGAAGTTTCTGTTCTCACGAGACCAACTTCCCTGAACTGTGAGGTCTTCCATGACCGCCCCCCCAAGTCGAAAGGCTGGCGTCCGTGGTCACCATCTCCCAGAAAACTGGGAGAAAAGACCTCCCCTGCATCAGGTTTGCATGAACTAACCAACTGAGACTGTGCCTTGACCTGGGGTTCAAGGTCATGCTGCAATCGAGAGACTGAACTCTCTTGTTCCATTCTGCCAGAATGTTCCTCTGAATTATTCTGGAACGAAATTGGCCGAAAGGTATAGCCTCACATGAGGCCACCATCTTGCCCAACATACTCCTATAGAGCCGGATTGAAGGATGTTTCTGATCTCTTACCCGCCTCCAAGGCTCTTGAGATTGATGACCTTTCTGAGGGGTAGGAAAACTTTCCCCTGTCTGGTGTCCAATTGCAGACCCAGATGTTCTAGGCATTGCACTGGAATCAAGGAGGACTTGCCCCGGTTGATAATCCAACCCAAGCGCTCTAGTACCTGGACCGTCAAGGCCAGGCTGGACTTGAGCCTTTCCCTGGATTGATCCCTGATTAGGAGGTCGTCCAGGTACCCCGAGATCAATACTGCTTTAGTTCTCAGAAGCCGCAGCATGGGGCCAGCACCTTTGTAAAACTATGGGTGCTGTCGCAATACCGAATAGCAAGGGCACAAATTGGTAATGCCGCTGTCCTATTCTACATCGTAAAAACCTCTGGAGAAGAGGGAAGATAGGTACATGTAAAATACTCATCTTGATATCTATTGACACTAGAAAATCTGCTTGCTGAAGAGAGGCCAGTACTGACCGAATGGATTCCATTCAAAACGACCATACTACCAGAAACTGGTTTAAGGTTTTGAAATCCAAAATGGGTCTTACCATCCCATTTGGTTTGGGCACAGTAAACAGGTTTGATTAAAACCCCTGTGCCCCTCTCTATTGCTGGTACCTTCACAATTACACCTTGCAGGGTCAAATGATTGGATGATATCCCGCCATACCCCTGCAAACAGTAATAAACTTTCCTCCACTCGCGTGAGTGGAAGTGTCCCTTCACAGAGAAGGTTTGGCCTTAGGCTTGGAGGACTTTGGGACCATGGTCTCTTCTGCACCTGGCCCTGTTGTTTTCCCCTAAACACAGGGGCTTGAGGTCGTTGCGACTGCCTAGATCTTGCAACCCCAGAGGAACCCGCAGTCGGAGGCTTAAAAGGAGACCGCATAGCTGGCTTTTTAAACTGGTAACAAAGTACTCTTACTGCCAGAGATCTTTTGAATATATATCTAGATCTTCTCCAAAAAGGCGCTTACCATGAAAAGGGAACCCTGTCAGCAACCTTACAAGGAAGCTCAGCCCAGTTCTTTAACCACAGAATTCTGCGCAAATGCACAGATAAGAGTCATTCGAGAGACCTGCTGTCTTGAGTCCTTCAAGGCATCAACAGCAAACACCTGTGGTAAATTAAGAGATTCCTCCTCATCTTTTCCCTTCTCTCCTGTACACATGGCCTGAACCTTCAGGTTCTGGCATACCCCTATAGTAGCAACTGCTGGCTGAGTGGCCAAGCCTGCTAGGGCAAAGGAAGCTTTTAATAAGGATTAGCATTAGCCATAGGACAGGTAAGAGTTTTAGGAGGACAAAAATACTGCGGTGTCCGCTGCCGGAACTCCCCATCCCATGGGATGTAATAAGGAAAACCTCTTGGGAGGAATAAGACTATCAGGGTGTTCCCAATCTTAAACATACCACCTGTTATAATAGTGGGAAGACCTGAGAGCTCTGCAGGGGTTTCACTGACCACAAAGAGGAGAAAAAAACCTTTCCGGTACCTGTACAAGAGGCACTGAAAGCAGCGCTCACTCTGCGTGTCAAGGCACATACGGGTAGCTTTGTGACTGAGCCCCTGAAGATTCCAATTCTTCACATGTTTCAGACTCCTCTGAGGCTGATTCTTCTGCTGGGATTTCAGCCAATTCCTCCACCACTACCTCCTCCTCTTCATCCATCCAGTCCTGCTCCAGCAGAGGGGGGTCAGGATATGGAGACCTGCCTAGCTTCTTGTTACCAAGAGTAAAAGCAGCAATCGTGCCTGCAGAATGTTTACCAAGCCAGATAATGCAGATGACAGATCCTCTTTTGCTATAAAAGTTGAAAAGGAAGATAAGGTAGCCGGCACCATACCAGATAGGCGTTGTGGCGCAGATTGCCCAGTCGCCTCTGGTCTCTCAGGGGAGGCTACGGCAGCTAGCATCTTACTAGCCCTCTCTGGGGCTGTGGCCACAACCTTAGGAGCGCTCCCCCCCCGCCCAGTGCGTTTTCTGGAAGACATGGCTTGCTGTAAGACCTCAGTCCTCTAAGCCTCTTCCAGCCCTGCCTCGTCCTGCCCGCTGCCCACCACCTAGACTCACTTGCTCCAAAGAGATAGCCTGCCTCCGTGTCCCACAGCGCCTGTGCCTCTGTGAAACCGCCATACCTACGCCGCCGTGTTATTGATTCCTCTGCTGGGACCCATCAAACACCGGCCCACGCCATGTGCACGCTCTTCGTGCGCGCTCCCGCCCATAGGCTTCCATTAAACAGCTCCCCCAGAGGCCACTATGTGAAACACAGGCAGACACCTACTGAGCTCACTGTCCACCCAGTGGTCAAAACTATAAGTGCAAGTGGACAGATTAATAGAGGCAAGCCAGTTTAAACACTATATTTTCCATAAGGAAAAACACTCACCCTTCCCGCCGCAGGGCTTGAGTAACAGAGGCCCAATCTTCACCCATCACAACGGGTTGCGTCCCAAGGACCTTCAAGGACTGGGTACCCATTCTGAGGGTCCTCTCCCTTGGACCTGTATAGCATCCTGCAGGCGTACCTTGGTTCAGTGTACCAGGTTTTACCTACACGCAGGATCCAGCACCATATATGGTCGCTTACAGGCAAAACCTCGCAAATTCTTTTGTCTTCTTAGCGAGGCCCGGGTACCATTTATCTTAGCTTTAATGCTGTTTGAAATGGATCTAGTACGAAGGCTGTCCCTTGATTCTAAAGAGCCTGTGTGGGAACCAGCATAGAAGCTCCAGAGATCTGCCAAAGTGACCATCCCCCTTATAGACACTGGCGAAAAAACTGAAGTGCTCCTGGTATGGGAGGGGTTATATGGGAGATGGAACTTCCTGTTTTCATTAATCACCAGTGTACATTCACCAATAGGTGGCGTATAACCCAATGGTTATATTATTATTCTAGCCTGCTCTGTGTCCTGTGATGTCCCAGAATGAAAATATCAAATAAAGAAAAAATAATATAGCGTGTACAATTCATATTGTAATTGAACGTTATTAAAAATTACCATTCCTTTTCAATCTGCAACTGCTGTAATTTTCTAAGAATGCATTGCAATATGGCTACCTGAAGTTGTTCTGTACAGAGTGAGTACTGACAACTCCCCAGAAACAAATTTCCTGCTTGTGCGATTGGCTCACCAATTTTCCCAGAAGTCTGCCTAAGATACAAGTCAGATTTCAGGCATCCCCTGCAACAAAAATGTCATTTTTGGAGAGATACTTTTAATAGGAGCACGTCTAAAAGGGATGCAGGCCAGGCAGATTTCCTCATTAGTGCCCAGCAGCTGCACACCTGACAGTGAATTATGAAACCAGTCCCATTAGACCCACTCAGAACAGAGGCACAGACAAACAGAGGGGTTTCTTCAGAATAACAAAAGGTAGGAATCTGCAGCAAAGTTTGTTATAATCCTTGCTATGTACATAGATCACCCAGAGGGGAATGTTTTTTTTCCCTCAACAATAGTGGAGTTACGCATTAACCAATTGCCGACTGCCGTACGACTATAAGCGATGACAGCGTGGCTCATGCACTTTAGTGCAAGGCAGCTAGGGGACGAGCCCGCCCCTCCGGCAGTGCGTGCCCGTGCCATGCTCCCTGAGTGGGGCCGCGGGTCGGGCGGACTCTATGTCCGCCGGCGACTCGCGATGCCCTTTGACAGAGCCAGAACGGGGAACGGACGATGTAAATACGGCGGTTTCTCATTCTGACAGGTGGCTGACAGTTAGATCTCTGGTGCCCCTGCTAGCCAAGCCCCCTCACAGTTAGAACACACCAAAGGAACACAGTTAACCCCCTTCACTGCCTCCTGCAGGTTAACCCCTTCACTGCCAATGACATTTATACAGTAATCGGTGGATATTTAAATTTCTGATCACTGTATAATTGTAATTAATCCCAAAAAAGTGTCAAAAATGTCTGACATGTCCGATGCAATATCACGGTCCCGATAAAATCGCCGCCATTACTAGTAAAAAACGCCAGAAATTAATTCTCATGGTTCCTAAACGTGGCAACTTTTGCGCAAACCAATCAATAAATGCCGATCGCAATTTTTTTTTACCACAGATATGAGGAAGAATATAAATCGGCCAAAACCAATAAATACATTTTTTTTTTTATATTTTTTTTTTGGATTTGTATTTTTAGCAAAAAGTAAGAAATATTGGTTTTTTTTTTTTGCAAAATTGTCGCTTTTTTTTTTTGTTTTGTTTATAGCGGTGATCAGAAATGACACCGATGTGATCAAATACCACCAAAAGAAAGCTCTATTAGTGGGGAAAAAGACGCAAATTTAGTTTGGGTACGTCACACGGCCGCGCAATTGTCAGTTAAAGTGACGCAGTGCCGAATCGCAAAAAGTGCCCTGGTCCTAACATGGGAAATCTTTCTGGTCCTTAAGTGGTTAAAGAAGATCTATAGTTGCAGCATAAACTTTTATTTTTTAACATATAAAAAAAAATGATTACAAACAATAGTTACTTTTGAAATCCAATATAAGCTTACTTGAAAAATCTTCTCTCATGTTGTGAGTGCAGCCTGTCTGCTGGCCATTCTTTTCCACAACTTCCTGGATACCCTGCATGCTTTGTCACCTCTCCTCTACCGATTTCTTTGGTTTACTTCAATTTCTAAGGACAACATATCCCATGGTTCGTTGCTGCCTGCAAGCAGTGATTCCTATTCTGACTCCACCTCCTGAAGCGTCTCCTCTCAGCACCTCTGTAGTTCAAAAGGCAGGCTCTGTGACCGGTGACACAAGTAACGATACAGTGGTCCACGGCCAGCTCTATGGTAAACCGGCTTTGCATGAGAGCGCCCAGAAAGGCACCGGAGGGTGGCAGGGGGACGTCCCCTCCCGCTGCCTGTAAAAGCAACCCAGTGGCTGAATAGCCGCTAGAATGGCTTTACATTATAGGGAATGGCTGGCTGAATCAAAGATATCTGAATGATGCCTGTAGCTAAAGGCACCATTCAGACATCACCACTTCAACCCAAGGACATCATATGACATCCTACGGGCAGTAAGTGGCAATTAAAGCCTAAAACCCTTCCTCACTTTATCCAAAATAAAAAAAATAAAAAAATTTGGGTTATATGAACAATTAATTCAAAGTGGTTTCTAATCATTTTAAATATAAAAAAGTTAGTAATGAGCCCCTCCACCATGTTCTCCTGGGTAATCTAACCCAGTGGTTCTAAACCCTGTCCTCAAGTACCCCCAACAGGCCATGTTTTGTGAGTTTCTCTTAGATAAAATAGCTGTCCAAAATACCCAGCCATTGACTCTGATTTAAATCAGCTATTAAAAATAAAGGAAAACCTGCAAACATGGCCTGTTGGGGGTACTTGAGGACAGGGTTGAGAACCATTGAGAACCGTTGAGAACCAACTGTTGAGAACCATTGATCTTGCAGACCCTAAGTCGCAAGCTACTACGAAAAGATTATTTTTTGACATATTAACCTCCTCAGCGGTTATCCCGAGTGTGGCTTGGGGTGAGTTTTCATTACCAAAAGCGGGAACCCCGAGCCACACTCGAGATCGCAGGATCCTGGAAAAGTTACTTACCTTGTCCCCAGGATGCTGCGATGTCTCCCCTGCTGTGTCCTCCGGCAGGATCTTCGCCCGATGCCTCTGGGTTCCGGGCTCCATTCCCTGCGAGAGTCACGTTGCATGGGGGCGGAGCCCGGCGGCAAATTCAAAAAACACATACAACACATACAGTACACTGTAATCTCTAAGATTACATTACTGTATCAAATCATTTCCCATCCCCTTCCTAGTGCTTTCTCCAGTGCCCTGCATGCACATTCTCAAGTTTCCAGGCAGAAAGAATGGCATATATAAATATGTCATTCTTTCTGCCTGGAGAAAATTGAGTACTGTCCGTGATACTTTTTTTATTTACACTAACATAAAATTTTTCAGGACAAGCTTTCGGGGTATCTCCCCTTCTTCAAGGTCCAAGCAGTACTGAAAAAAACAGTTTTAGCCAAAAAAAAAAAAAAAAAAAACCCCTGAGGGAAAGGAGAAAGAGGAAAAACAAACAAATACAAATCAATGTATAAGGCCATGGTAATGAAACTAGCTGCAAAGATAGTGAGATAAGACAGGCATAGTTATAGACTGGGGAGGGGAGGGGGTGACAGTCAGAGGGGGTCGTAAAACTTTAGAATAATGAGAAAACCTATATCCAAGTTTAAGCCATTATTTTTTGTGTCAAAAAGAATCATTCTTAGTTCAAACATTTTCCTTTCCTGCGTGGTTCTGAAATTCCCTTTAAGAACTAAAACATTGAGGTTTTCAATAGTGTGGTCCAGTTGTGAAAAATGATGTCCCACCGGTGTGTGCAGGAATCATTTTCTTTATGATTCTTGATGGAATGTCTGTGTAAATTCATCCTTGTTTGCAATTTCTGTCCTGCTTTCCCAACATAAGATCCTTTGTTGCACCGATCGCATTGAATGAGGTATACCACATTACTAGAGGTACAGCTGTATGATCCCATGATATTGAAGGTCCCATTTGTGTGTGTGACACTCTTGGATGGATTAATCTGGTTGCACAGTTTGAAACGTTTTTTATTGCTGGGTCTGCTTCCATTATTTGTGACTTCATAATCAGAGTGAAGTTTCCTGTTGATTAGTTTTTGTCGGAGATTGGGTGGTTGCCTGAAAGCCAATATTGGGGGTTGTTGGAATATTTCTTTCATCTTCTGTTATAATGGGTTGTAAATCTTTGATTATCTTTTTTTATTCCTTCTAGTGCTGGGTTGTATGTAGTGACTAAAGGGACACGGTTATTTGTTTTTTTCTCTTTGTATTGGAGTACTGCTTGGACCTTGAAGAAGGGGAGATACCCCGAAAGCTTGTCCTGAAAAATTTTATGTTAGTGCAAATAAAAAAAAGTATCACGGACAGTGCTCAATTTTCTCTGGCACAATTGCACTAATACGGCTACAATCACCTCAAGCATTTCTGCCTGGAAAACTTGAAAATGTCGATGGCATCTGCAACTGAGCAAATTTCTGTGTTTTGATTTGATTACATTATTGAATACATTTAATTATATTAATATTTTTGATAATTATTTATAGTTGATTATTATATTATAATTTATGATTTTGTTGTTTCAAACTTTATCATACCTGGGATGTCTACCAGACTCCTGTTTGGACAGATTTAAGGGAGTTATTCCTAAGAATTGCAGGCCTACAATATAAAACGCCATATTTCTATGCGAAAAAATGTACCGCTTTGAGACACGAATTGAGGCGTGAATACTCCTTTAATTAAATTTCACATTAGTCTACCTGTGTGATGTATACTCACTGGCCACTTTATTAGGTACACTTATTCAATTGCTAACACAAATTGCTAATCAGCCAATCACATGGTAGCAACTCAATGCATTTAGGCACAGTTCAAACTGAGCATCAGAATGGGGAAGAAAGGGGATTTTAGTGACTTTGAATGTGGCATGGTTGTTGGTGCCAGACGGGCTGCTCTGAGTTAGGGCTGCAACGAACGATTATTTTCATAATCGATTAGTTGGCCGATTATTGTTTCAATTACTTGGATAATAAGTTTAAAAAAGTGTGGTGTATAATATAGTTAATATGTAAAGTTTAAAATAAAAACAGGATTTTTTTCTACTTACCGTAAAATCCCTTTCTCGACGGACACAGCAGCTCCATCTTGACCTTAGGGTTATATCGCCACCTTCAGAAGTAGGGCTAGGCAGACAACAAATATTTAAAAACCAGCACAGCCCCACCCAGGGGCTGTCCTCACTGGTAATAACCCTCCACCCTGCAACAGATAGCTCAGTTCGTAACAAGCAGTACAAACCATAAAAGGAGGGGTGGGTGCTGTGTCTGTCAATGAACTCATAGGATTTTTTTCTACTTACCGTAAAATCCCTTTCTGTTTTCTCTTTCGTTCATTGATGGACACAGCAGCTCCATCTTGACCTTAGGGTCATCCCAAAGCAGTGTCAAAACAAGGGGTGGGAAAGAGAAAAAAGGTTCAATGAACAACCAAACCTCCACCCAACAAAAACCCCTGTGGAGAACCAGAAATAGACCTCAGACAGCCGTCCGCAAAACTTTGCGGCCGAGGATGCCAAAACGTCAACCTTGTAAAACTTGGAAAAAGTGTGCACAGACGACCAAGTAGCCGCCTTGCACACCTGAGAGACAGACGCTTGATGTCGGAAAGCCCAGGAAGTGCTAATCTCCCTGGTAGAATGAGCCAAGACCGGAAAGGGGAAAGGGGGGGGGCTCTAGACCCCTAAGAGCATAAGCTTGTATCACAGTTTGTCTAATCCAATGAGACATAGTAGACGAGGAGGCCGCCAGGCCCTTGCGCTGACCATCCACCATGACAAACAGCAAATCCGACCTCCGAAAAGAGGCCGTGGCCGCCAGGTATACCCCATGGGCCCGAACAACATCAACGAATGCAGGGCAAGCTCCTTAGGATGAGATGGTCCTGGACACAAGGAAGGGAGGACAATGTCCCCATTGATATGGAAGGCCGACACCACCTTCGGAAGAAACGAAGGAGACAGGCGCGAGACCGCCTTATCCCTGTGCAGGACCAAATAGGGAAACCTGCAAGACAAAGCTGCTAACTCCGACACCCTAAGGGCGGACGTGATGGCCACCAGGAAAGCCACCTTTTGCGAAAGCGTGAGCAATGAGAGCTCCCTGATATTCTCAAACAGTGGTTTCTGAAGCACCGAAAGAACCAGATTAAGGTCCCATGGCGCCAAAGGCGAATATACCCGGGGAGCGACATGTCAAACCCCCTGAACAAAAGTACTTATCAAAAAATGAGTGGCCAAAGGCCGCTGGAAAGAGATTGCCAGAGCAGAGATCTGACCCTTAAGCATGCTCAACGCCAGCTTTTGATCAAGCCCATTCTGCAGAAATACCAGAACCCTATTGCGAGATTCAATACTCAGCCGAACTCATGCAGAGTCTGCATGGTGATCACCACATTCTCCCTCAACGCTGCCTCAGAGACTCCGCTCGCAAGAGGAGGACGTCCAGGTACCCCTCTACCGCGATGCCCCTCTGCTTCAACAGGGCCAGAATCGGGGCCAGTAGCTTCGTAAAGACCCGAGGCGCAGAGGCTAGGCCAAATGGTAAGGCTACAAACTGGTTGTGGCTTTCCCGACCACAAAATCGCAAGAAACATTGATGCTGGACACATATGGGGACATGCAAGTACGCGTCCTTGATGTCGAGGGAAGCGTCCCGATGAAGCGCCGCCACCACAGAGCGGATGGACTTCATCCTGAACTTTCGTACGTGCACGAAACAATTGAGGGCTTTGAGGTCCAGGATCGGTCGTACCCCATCCTTTTTTGGGACCACAAACAGGTTGGAGTAAAAACCTTGGAACCTCTTCAATTCTAGAACAGGAACAATGACTCCCTGGGAAAGTAGGTCCTGCACCACCCCCAGCGAGGCCTGCAGTCGGCCTGGGGGGAGTCGCAGATTCCAGGCAAAGAACCTTTCCGGAGGACGGGAAAGAAACTATTTTGTACCCGGACTAAATCAATTTGTGCACCCAACGGTCGGATATCTGGGAAATCCACCGGTCCGCAAACCAACGAAGGCGCCCCCCCACCCGAAAAACAAAAAAAAAAAGAAAAGGCATTTTATGGGCAGAAAAGGAGGGACCCTACCTGCGGCGGGGCTCCTTGCTCCTCTTGGTCTCTGGCAGAAAGGTGCTCTTCCCACAGTGAGATCCTTGATAATCTCATCTAGGGTGGCTCCAAAAACCCATCGCCTTCTTAGACGTCAGGTCTGCCGACCAACACTTGAGCCAGGGTAAACGCCGGATAACAACGGACGACACAGACAGTTTGGAAAGCAAAGGAGCCGTATCCAAAGCCGCGTCTGACATACTTGAGCCCCTGAACGAGCTGGTCAGCCAGCTCCACACAGGCTGGAGAGACCTGCTCGTTGCTCAATTTGCGGTGCAGTAGCTTCGCCCATTCCGTGAGGGTCAGCGACACCAGAGCAGTGGCCAACACTGGTCAAAGCGCCGAGCCCACCAGAGTGAACATAGAGCGGGTAACTGCCTCGGCCCTTCTATCAGCCGGATCCTTGAAAGACGGCGTGCCCTCCACCGGAATCGTGGTCGTCTTGTTCAACCTCGACACACCACGGGGGGGGGTGACACCTATTTTTTCAGTAGACTGTACTCGAATGGATAGCGCACTGAAAACCGTCTCGGAACAGGGAAGGTGCTCTGAGGCTGTTCCCATTCACTGTAAATTAACTTATCAAAATAAGGCAGGTAAGGGAAAACCTTGGTTGCCCGGGCCGGCTTATGGGATCCAAAGGGAACAGCCACCTCTTGCGATGCACCAGCTGCATTCTCAAGCTTCAGAGTATCGCGTACCGCGGTAATCAAGGCGCACACTAGCGCCTTTTTGTGCTCGGCAACTGTCACCAACGATTCCTCCTCACTATCTGAGGAACCCGGGACCTCACCATCAGACAGCTCAAGGGGGGTCCCTGCCATCATTGCGGAGCCCCCATCAGGGTCAGAGTCCTCCCCCGAGGAAGGAGGGGGTAGGGGCCACTTCTTAACCGCCTTACGCCCATACGCCACCTCTACCCGGGAGGCGAATGACTCCAGGACTGCCGACAGAGCGTCAAGGGGGACCGCAGCCCCAGAGGCGCTGGTTGCCACCGCAGGGGGATCTGGTGAAGGCACACCCGCATCGGATGCCATGTTTCAGCCCACCCTGACCGAACACCACCTGGGACAGAGGGCCTAGGTACTAGGGAGAAAGGGTGCCCCCCCAGTGAATTGTAATCTGCCAGGAAGGAGAGGAAACCCCCAGAAGGACTCACCAACTGCTGCCCCCAAGATCAGGCAGAGAGGGCGAGCTGTGCCTGTTGTCTTGCTGCTGCCACGCTACACCTGTGCTGCCGCCATGCTGCTGTATCCCTGTGCCATGAGGAAGAAGGCTCCAGACCCAACTTCCCGGAGAAGCCCCTCTCCTGCACACACTGGAGGTCCCACATCCTCCTGAGCAGCGATCTCCAAGAAAATGGCCGCCGATCGCCCACAACAGGCCCTAAGAGACGGCCGGACCACCGCAAAATGGCTGCCACGGCTACAACAAAATGGCTGCTAGTCGCAGCTACCGCAAAACAGTGGCCGGAGCCGGCCCAGAACAATGGCGGTGGTCGGAGCATGGGGTAGGGAGGGGGGCACGGATCACTCGGCCACAGTGGACCCCGGGGGGGCGGGGCAACGGCAGCGGAGCAGCACAGGACAGACCAGGGAACCCAGATGGGGGAGGGGTGTCCACCTGATCGACCACACCAGGGGGTACCGCCTGCTCCCTCCGAGCCCACAGCAGGGGGGAGCGCTACTTACTTGCGGGGGGGCTGTCGGCCATGGTAGCACTGTGACTCAGACCTAGGGTGCCCGGTCATATGTGTACCCTCGGGACGTTTAACCCTCCGACCGCCCCATCCGGGCCAGGGCCTGTCACGGCCGACCCAGCATGCAGCCAAGGTCTTAGCGCGTGTGATGGCTGGGCTGGGGAGACTATCAGGATCTATATTACCTAGCCCAGAACTTGATAGCAGACTTCATGTTGAAGAAAGGAAAAAAGTGAAAAAACAAAAGACAGAGGAGCCGCAGGTCCCAGCAGGGAGCCAGGTCCTTACTCCTAGACTAGGCAGAAAAAGCTGAGCCATCTGTTGCAGGGTGGAGGGTTACTACCAGTGAGGACTGCCCCTGGGTGGGGCTGTGCTGGTTTTTTAATATTTGTTGTCTGCCTAGTCCTACTCCTGAAGGTGGCGATACAACCCTAAGGTCAAGATGGAGCTGCTGTGTCCAGTAATGAACGAAAGAGAAATGCCATTTATTCTTAAATATCTCTATGCAGTGGTAAATACAAATAACCAACTATATGGTAAGGGAGCAAAATCTCTAATCCACTCTGAGAATAACAGACAGAAGAGATATACTGTATATACTATTAGAGGTTGAATCTGGTAAATATCATCAGACTCGGGGTCGGGTTCAAACTAATGCGATCCTCAGAGATTGCATGTGATTCGCACCCGTGCAGTGCAAGTTCAGCCATACACTTGTATGGCTGAACTTGCATTAGATTCGCAAAAAAAAAAAAAAATGTACATGTACCTTTTTTTTCCAGCACCAGAAACAAATCGCATGGGTGTTCTCACCCATGCGATCAGATTCATGTGCGAGTGCACAGTTTGCACTGCGATGTGTGAAGAAAACTGGGGGGGGGGTGTCATTAACATTAGTAATGACACCCGCCGGCGTTTCGCAGAAGGCAGTGTGAATTGCCGCCGAGAGTGATGCGATGCGGGAACCGGCAGTATAATCGTGCTGGTTCCTGTATCGCACAAGTCTGAACCAGGGCTGAGAGATCAAATTTTTTGGTTAAAGAAAAAAAAATCATTAAAGACTTTTCCAGACAGAACTGTAATAAATTATGTATGACAGACTCCCTTGTCATGGGCAGGTGGCTTGATAAAAGCTCCCTGTGCCTGCTGTCACTTATGCTGGCCATACAAGATTAATTTTAAGAACGTTCATTGATTTTCTAATGGTTAGTGGGGTTAAAATCGATGCTCGTTTTCGACCACAATGACAGGAAAATTCAAAGAAGCAGAATAGAAAACGTCTTGGTCAAAGGAATTTTCAGACAGTGTGTGTGGTTTTCGTTTTGAAACTGAATGTTAAAAGCAAGAGAAATTTTCAAACTACATTCTTTCATTCAGCCAATGTACAAAAATTTTTCGTATGAATATTCTCGTCCGAAAATAGCCAGCATAAGGCTCAGTTCACACCTAAGCAATTTGGCTAATTTGTTGCTGGGCAGATTAAAAAACGCAAATCGTGGCAACAACGCACTACATGCTTTTCTGCAGCTTCCCAATTGAAGTCTACTATTGAACAAAAAAAAAAAGCACAGTTTTGCGTTGAAAAAAGTCCTTGTCCCTTTCCAAATATGCAGTGGCTAAAAAAAAAGCATAGATGTGAACGTGCCCCATAGGAAACCATGTTAACCACTTCCCGACCGCCGTATGCAGAATGACGGCCGGGAAGTGGCTAAGTTATCCTGACTGGACGTCATATGACGTCCTCAGGATAACAGAGTGCCGCGCGCCCGCGG
>BLSH010288079.1:326216-351690 GCA_018402905.1 Glandirana rugosa
AACCGGACTATTGTACGTGTGTTCAACTGTGTTTCCCCAAACTTACCGATAATTTCCATTGGTAGGAGTGGACACTAGACAAACGAACATTAATCACACACACATATTTTTTGAAGTCTTTTGTGGTATTTGTAGATGAGGCTCTTTATCTTCTCAGATGGTAAAGCTGTCCATTCCTCTTGGCAAAAAGCCCAGTTGTGGCAGAAAACTTAGATGGTCTATCTGACCGTGGTTTGGTTTCAACAGAACCCCTCATTTTCCACTTCTTGATTAGAGTTGGAACACTGCTGATTGGCATTCTCAATTCCTTGGATATACTTTTCCTGTTTTATACAGTACAACTACTTTTTCCCGCAGATCCTTTGACAATTATTTAGCTTTCTCCATGACTCAGAATCCAGAAATGTCAGTGCAGTACTGGATGAAAGATACAGGGGTCTGTCAGGAGTCCACAAACTCCTTGACCTTTTATACACACACACTAATTACAAGCAAACAGATCACAGGTGAGGATGGTTACCTTTAATAGCCATTCAAACCCCTTTGTGTCAACTTGTGTGCATGTTATCAGGCCAAAATCACCAGAGTATGTTAACTTTTGATCAGGGTCATTTGGGTAGTTTTTGTTGCCATTATGATTTAAAAAAAAGTAAACACAGTTGATTGATAATAAATGGCTTCAGACAAACACTAACCATGAGTGAAAGAAATGTTTTGTGTTATCATTCATATTCTCTGAAAAATGCCCAAGAAATCATATATTCTGCCAGGGTAAACTTATGAGCACAACTGTATATATAATAATAAATACACCCAGAAGTAGGATAAATGAGCATTTTACCTAAGACTCAGACATGAAGCTATATGAAGGGTGGAAGGGAGGTATAAATATTTTATATTAAAGTAGTACTAAAAGCTGAGACCTTTTTTCATGGATATGATCATTTTAAATACAATGTGCAATACTGGTAAAAGTTTACTTTAAATGTAATTGTAATGCCTTCTATTGCCTCCACCTTCTCTGGGTTCAGATGCTGATCTTCCCTGAACAGTCTCTTTACAGTGATTTTTTTTTTAAATAACGAACATATTATACTTACCTGCTCTGTGTAATGGTTTTGAACAGAGCAGCCATGACTCTCCTCTTCTGGGGTCCCCCCACTGCCACTTCTGGCTCCTCCTGCCTTCAGAGTACCCCAATAGCAAGCCACAAAGTATAGTATAGAGTGCCACAATAGCAAGGTAAAAAAAACTTCTGCCTTAAGGACTACTCACTTCCTGCCCAGGACTACATGTCCCATGAGGCACTGCTTCATGCACTTACTGACATGTATGGACGGTGTACTGAGCTGTATGTGTGCTACGCTGTATTTCCTGATATGTAAACAAATAATGCATTCTGTATTCCGCCAACTAATCGGCTAGCCGATTAATCGATTATGAAAATAGTTGACAACTGTTATTATACAGGACTTATATAGCGCCAACAGTTTGCGCAGCGCTTTACAAAATGAAGGCAGACAGTACAGTTACATAACAATTTGGTACATGAGGAATCAGAGGGCCCTGCTCGTTAGAGCTTACAATCTAAGAGATTTGTTGTCAATTAATAGATTAGTTGGAAATCACGCTGACAACTGAGATGTAAAGGAAAGAATACCAGCAATTATTGGTTGTTAAGGAGTGGGGCCGCTGCATCCTTACCAACCAATCACATTTCAGCTGTCCGCGGGATTCCCCTCCCCAGTTCAGGCAGAGTACAGTTCGCTAAGAGTAAGATCAAATCATTGTGGATTACTGGGGGACACCGACCATGATTCTGTAGAATTCTCTATTGTTTTAAACAGGGAAAGGAAGGTATGCAACATTGTTGTACCTGGGTGAGCAGGTACACAGCATCTATAAATAACATTGTGGAGGGTCTCTAAGGAGGAAGCAATAGCTGCCTCAGTGGTAGTACAGGCGTTGGCCTAAATGGGGTACAGCCAGTCATGAATGTGTAATACTGGGCTGCCAAGTAGTAAAGATAAAAGTAAGAAAACTCAAGTCCCATCAAATGGGTGGGGAGCCTCAAAATTTTCAGTGCCATTCTAGGGGATAATGTTTCCCTAAAAAAGCTGTGCAGACAGTATCAATTCGTTTAAAATTTGATTTGAGCACTTTGCACAGGGAAATGGCTAGGACATACAATCACTTAGGAAGATAGATCATTTTGAGAATATTAACCCTTCCCATTAAGTGTAAAGGCAGGTCCATCCACTGCTTAGTTTGAGGCTGGGTTCACACTGAATTTGGATGCGGCTGACAGCAGGGGTCCGGTGCGTCCCTATTCTCCATTTTTGGGGAAGAATCAGGCCCAAATTTTTGCCTAAAACGGAGCCAAAGATGCACAGGACCCTTGTGCAGTCCGCTCCACAGCTGACCTGGAGATGTGTGAACCGGCTCCATTGAGAACCAGTCACAGTCTCCTGTCATGCGAATAGGATACGGAAAAACCTGCATCCAATTCGAAAAAGTGTGAACCCAGCCTGAGGCTGCAGCTAGGATAACAGAGGGCACACATTATTAATAATATACAAGGATAAGGGTTATTGAACCTTAACTCCCAGATATCTAAATGAAGATACAACTTGAAATCTGGAGTTTGGTCTAAGGAGAACAAGTTAGATTTGTCCCAGTTCACTTGGAAGCCAGAATAATCACTGAATGCAGTGATCTCAGGGTGTCATCTGCATAAAGAAAGGTGCGCTACTCTACAGCACCAATAGGAAGGCCTTTAATCATAGTGGATGTACAGATATGAATAGTAAGGGGTTCTATTGCCAGGGCAAATAAGAGGGGGGACAGGGGACACAGGGTCAGTATACAGAACACATATCCATACTATCATACGGGGACCAAAATCAAAGAGTTGCAATACAAGAAATAAGTAGGGCCACTCAACACTATCGAAGGCTTTGCATGTTTCTAAAGAACTGGGGATAGTGCAAATTTTGGAACAATCTGTGGATAATAATCCTAGTGGAAAAGCCAGGTATAATAAGGCCACCCTGATCATCCTTCACCAATCCTGCAACCACCTTGTTCAAACCATTGGCCACAATTTTCGCCAAGATCTTTACATGCACATCAGGGAGAGAGATGGGTCTATAGGAATCACATTTTTGGGGATCCTTATGAGGCTTTAACAGAGGATACTCTTCGCCTCTCGCATAGAAGATGGGAGGACACTGGCATCTAGAGTCTTCTTAAAATGTACAGAGAAGAAGTGGGCACAGCAGATGCTGAAACTGGGCATAGTGGATCCCTAGTTTAAACGCTATGGCCTACTTGAGCATTGTTGCTGATCATGTCCATCCCTATAGGACTACAGTGTACCCATCTTGTGATAGCTCCTTGCCGCAAGATAATGCACCATGTCACAATGCTCAAATCACGTCAAACTGGTTTCTTGAACATGACCATGAGTTCACTGTACTCTAATGGCCTGCGCAGTCACCAGATCTCAATCCAATAGATTGGGTGCCCCCATAGCAAGCTGCTTGTTGTGGGGGCACTCAACAGGAGGGAGGGGTCAGGAGCACAGAAGAGGGACCCGAGAAGAGGAGGATCCAGGCTGCTATGTGAAAATTCACTGCACAGGGCAGGTAAGTAGAACAGGTTTATTATTTAAAAAAAGACTTTACAATCACTGTGTCCCCATTATACTATCTGATGAACAGCCTCTATAGAAACTAGTACAAACTTGTATTTTTAGATGCAAAACTCACCGGGCCATTGCCAAGTTACAGAACCCAGCATACTGAAGACAGTCCTGCTGTTTTAGCTCCTTTGCCAGCTGACCTAACAGAAAAATGCACATAGGAATCAGTCAGTCATCAACTCTGGATTAAAAGCTGAACACACAGCTACAATACACCAGCAATGCTCACTGCCATCGTGGCCGCTGGTGTGCGATGAGAAATCATTGGTGCAAATGTAAATAGTGCATCATGCTTTAACCTTTTTTCTTAGAACTTTATTGAAATGTTACAAAGTGAGATTTTTTTCGGTGCACAGTGAAATGCCATGATAGGGAACGGCTTTTTGCCCCAGGTATGAGTTTGAGTTTGGTATGAGTTGGGCAAGGCTCTGTGAATGGACCCTTACAATCAGAGCACTGTGATGACTTCTAGTGGTAAAATGGAGTTACAGCAGGGAACAATGCCGGAGAGGGGTGGGAGGGATGTACTGCACTCTGATCTGCTTTTTTATATATTATAAACCTTCCTACATGCACCTAAAATGCAATACATCATTTCAGTGACAACTTTGTGTAATTTTTTTTTATTATGTCATTTTTTAATCACTTGCGACAAAAAAATAAAATATTCCAGGGAATCAACATGCCTCTCAGCAAATAGCTTGGGGTGTCTACTTTCCAAAATGGGGTTTTGAACTGTACTGGCATTTTAAGCCCAACATTAGAAGCCTATGCCACACATCATCCACCAAGTCTTTTCTGAAATTTTTTGTTCACATGAAAAAATATATTTTTTTTTGCTAGAAAATTACTTTGAACCCCAAACATATATTGGTGGGCGGTGCAAATTTTTTCTTCTGACGTTTGCGGTGATACCTCACATGCATTGTGCAATTGCTGTTTACATACGACGTGAGACCAACGCTTGCATCCATTCCTTTGTGCGCGTGCACGGGGGGGTTGACAGGGGTGTATTTCTTTTTATTTATTTATTTTTTTTAATTATTCATTTTGCTTTTTATTTTATTTTTTCGCTGTCCCTTTCATCTTTTTTTTTTTTATTATTTGTATTGTTATCATGGGAAATTTAAATATCCTCTATGATAAAAATAGGCAGTGTTGCATATTTTATTTTTTTTTTAATTTGGGGTCTATTAGACT
Source organism: Glandirana rugosa (assembly GCA_018402905.1). Taxonomy (NCBI): domain Eukaryota; kingdom Metazoa; phylum Chordata; class Amphibia; order Anura; family Ranidae; genus Glandirana; species Glandirana rugosa. The sequence goes on from BLSH010288079.1 coordinate 331,120, forward strand.
CTAGACCTCTCCTCAGCCCTTAAAGCATCTGACCACACCGGAATCGATGTGATGAGAGGCCTCTCCAATGGCGCGGTTTATATCCGGTGAAACCGAAGTCATGAAATGCTCGTAGCCTCTGTTATTTTAGGCCATAGAGATGATTGGAGCCATTCTAGTCTTCAATCAGCTCTATGGTCAGCTGTTGAAACCACTGGCTGCATTCTCGGGTACCCCGGTGGGACAGGAGAGCCTGAGAAAACCATGTGAGACGGCTGGAGGGAAGGGGGGGGGCGTTCCCTCCCACTGCTTGTAAAAGGAGTCTAGCAGCTAATCAGCCGCTAGGATTGCCTTTACATGAAAGCCGACAGCCGGCTGAAAAGAACGATACCTAGATGATACCTATACCTGCAGGCATCATTCCAGTATAACCACTCTAAGACCAGCAACATACTAATGTGCCGCTGGTCCTTGTTTGGCATATGTTCTAATGTTCTTTTTTTTCATGCAGCCTGTGGGTTAAATGAAAATAAAGAATCAATCAATGGGTATGCCCACCATTAGAAAACCTCCTTTCATCCACCCACTTCTAATGGTAGGCATAGCCCCTTTTTAAAAATATATACCGGAGCATAGGGGCAATCCGCCCCAATTTTCACCCCCTATGCTCCGGTATATATGCACTATTTTTAACTGTGGTGGTGAAATCACCTCCAACAGCGCTGGAGTCACTGCTTTATATATGGTGGGAGCAAACGCTGTTGCTGTCACCCTAAATAAATCAGCGCTGCAGCTGGCATACCTGAGAAACCAAATAAAGATGAATAAAACACAGTAACATATATAAAAATAGCATTCCTGCTAAGAAGAAAAAATTTAACATTACATGAAAACATTATAAAAACATTACATACCTGCAAAAAAAAAAAAAAAAAAAACTATGATAATAAAAACAGCAGCAAAACATGACAGGTATGCATAAAAACAATAGAGAGAGCAATAGAAAGAATAGAGAGAAAATAGAGATAGTAATAATAACGGGTGTCACACCTGCATCCGCTCCGCCGGCAGACACAACATCTTTTTTGGGGGCTCGTCGGGTAGGGGTACCAGGGATGGCATGTGGAAAATGCCATCCATGCAGCCAGCTCACTGCATTTGGTTTGGGAACATGGGGTGCAGAACCATCTGGATACAGAAGGGCTCTGATGATCTCTTCCTGAAATTGAAGGAGAGGTCCAGACCGTCCTGACGCTTTGTATAGCACAAAACGTTCAAAGCAAAGCCAATTTGAATAAGTTAACAGACACTTTTTTGTACCAGCGTCTGGACTTATGGGAAATTAAGTACGGTGCCAATAACTGGTCGTTGAGGTGCACCCCTCCCATATTTTGTTTATATTTGTGGACACAGAGGGGTTTCTCCACAACACCATTCGCCGTTCTAATTTGTACAGCCGTGTCTGCATTAATGGAGGAAAGAACAAAAACATCCTTTGTATCCCTCCACTTCATCGCAAGCAAATTACTACATCTCAAGCAGGCTCTCTCCCACCCCCGACTAAGTTGGGATTCTACCAGCTGTTGGTATCACGGATATCACGGTGCCACATGCGCCAATTTGGTGATCAAACAAGTGACTAAAAAGTGGCACGCTTTTGTAGTGATTGTCCACATACTAATAGTAGCCCCTTTCTGGATAAAGGTGACACCAAGCTCCACACCTTTTTGCCAGCACTCCCCGTGTAGTCTGGGCTTCCTTCTGGCTCTATGTGACTATCTTTGCCCACATAAACCATAAAACTACATGTACAGCCTGTGGCCCTGTCACAGAGCTTATACATCTTGACCCCATATCGGAACACTTGCTGGGGACGTATTGTTTGAAAGCAAGACGGCCAGCAAATTTAATCAGGGATTCGTCCACACACAAAACTTGGCTGGGAATAAAATGTGCTGTGAACTGCTAATTGAAGTGGTTTATGAGGGGCCAAATTTTGTAGAGCCGGTCATATTCAGGGTCCCCATATGGATGACCGAGTTCATTGTCGCTGAAATGCATGAACCGCAGGATCTGCTTGTATTGTGTCCTGGCCATGCAAGCAGAGAAGACATACATATGATGAATTGAGTCAGTGGAATAATAGAACTGCAATTCAGGTTCTTTATGTATGCCCATGTTGAGGGTAAGGCCCAGAAGGGTCTTAAATTCGGAAACAAATTGGTTTCCAATCTCTGACAAGTGACAAATGGGGATTAGCGGCGATGTATTGACCTGCATATAAATTGCTTTGGTCCACAATAGATCTATAGAGATCTTCGGTGAAAAACTGTGAATAAAAATCAATGGCCCTAAAGTCAACTGTATTGACCGTTGACCAGTGAATGGGGAAGTATGGGCGCTGAATCGGTGGTGGGTTGCCAATCAGGGTTTGCAAGCGTGTCAGGAAGGGCACTATGGGGCTGTCTTTTCGTGGCTGTGGGACACTACTTGTGCTAGGCACACCAACTTGAACTGCACTTATGGGACTCGCCACGTCACCAAGTGTTACTGCAGTGCTGGTTGTATGACCAGGATGTACTAGGCCACTGGTGCTTGCCAAGTCACCAGAAGGAGCAGCGGCGCTAGTACTGGTTCTCCGCTCCATACGAGAGCCCTGCGGTTCATGCACCTCAGTGACAGCAGAATGGAATCTGGTACGCCTAACCTTAGCAGGGACCACTCCACTAGTGTGACTCACAGGCAAAAAAGTGCACCTGGTTGTCAGAGCCTATTTCAAGTCGCTATCAAAATCACTGTCAGATTTCGCAGGGATCGGGCGTGATCTCTGCGAACTCTGCAAATATATGTTCTGTGTTTGGTAAGTGTCAGCGATCTATTGATCCTGCACTTGGGTGGGCTGGGCTGGGCTGGGCGGAGGGGCTAAACGCAGGTGCAAGCAGGTATCTGGGCTGATCCCACTAATGCTGTGTTTTTTAGAACACTAATCTAGCGGGGAAACTAATATAGATCTGATAAGATACTGCAATAGTATCCAACTTATCCAATATTTGTGTATGCATGTCAGAGTACCTAACTGGCCCTGCCTGGTGTTTACGCTAACCCTAACGCACGCTAAAACCTAACTGGGGTCACCGCCGGGCGATCAGGGGTTAAAACCTATAAAAGGAATATATATATATATATATATATATATATATATATATATATATACACATATACATACATATATACACACACACACATGCGGTAGGTAAGCTGATGGGGGAAAAAAATAAAAAAAATAAAAAACCTATCTAGCCAAGTAGCGTCACCCGTGACACTTATACAGTGATCACAGGTGACAGGGGGTAATCAAGGGGTTAAAAACTTTATTAGGGGGGGTATTTACACCTACTTAGGCCTACTACTACCTACCCTAACACTGATTAGTGTCACAAGGGTCACAGGTACAGCGATCAGTGAACGATCTGATCGCTGCACTCAGTGACGGTGTTAACTGGGGGGGCCATCAAAGGGTTAAAAGTGTGCCTATATGTACTGGTGTCAGTGTAGTGTTAGTGCAACTTACGTTTCTGATGTCCTCTACAACAGAAAAGAAAGCAGAGAGGGGAGGTGACATCACTTCTCCTGTCTGTGTTTACATTCCACAGACAGGGGAGGCATCCCATTCACTGGGACCAAACAACAGGAATAGACCAAAATTCATTGGTCTATTTCTGTGGATTGAATGGTCCTGTAGTGAATCGGACCGCCACGCACGTCTCCTAGCCGTGTCCACAATCGCCACTTGTTTACAACGATTCGCCGAATAGATCCACATTGCCGCAGTAAATATGCGGTAGCCGGTCAGGAACCGGATAGGAGTGTATGTATGTGTGATATTTATTCTCAAACTATTCCCATAGCGCTGTATTAGAGCTGCACGATTAATCGTAATAAAATCGTGATTTCGATTCACACACCCCCCTGCGATCTCCATCACGTATTACCGCGATTTTCAGTGCAGTTAATGGAGTCCGACTTGCGGGGTGACTCATTGCGACTTGACTGTAATAGAAGTCAATGTAAGTCGCCTGAAGTCTCCCCAGGAACCTTTTTTTAAGTTGGAGTGACTTGAGTCTCTCCTAACTGGGCAGACTGCCAAGTCTGAGATTATTGCTGATAAAATAAGCTAGAAGAGATACAACGTAACTACTTCAAAGGAATGAACTCCATGGTGTATAGAAGAGTTTAGTTTAACCATTTAAGGACTAAATCTTTTCTGACATTTGATGCTTACAAGTAAAAATCCAGTATTTTCTACTAGAAAATTACTTAGAACCCCCAAACATTATATACATTTTTTAGAAGAGACCCTAGAGAATAAAATGGCGGTTTTTGCAATATTTTATGTCACATGGTGTTTGCTCAGTGGTCTTTTTGGGAAAAATTACACTTTCAAAATAAAAATAAAAACGAAACAGTGCTTTTTTTTGTATATGTTAGATGTTACACCGTGAGAATCGTGAGAGAATTGTGATCTTTATTCTAAGCTAAAGAAAATGTGATTCTCATTTTGGCCAGAATCGTGCAGCTCTACCCTGTATATTCCCCTTCATGTGGAAGACCTCTACAAGTTGCTTTGAGGTTGTAAACATTCTTAGCTAGAACAAATTCCTGGGCGAGGGATTTCCACAATCTAATGTTAAAGTGGAAGTAAACACTCTAATCGTTTTCAGCCTTGGAAGCTGCCATCTTCTATTCAATTCTATGGGCACAGGTCAGACAGAAGTCGCCTTGAAGTCGTGCAGGAACTTTTTTTGAAGTCAGAGCGACTCAGTAGCATACATTAAGCGGACTCCCATTCATTTCAATGGGATTTCACTTGTCACATGTCTTTCTTCTATCCTCTAATCATGACCGTGTGTCCTCTTCAGGGACCTTAGAGTAGAGTAAACAGTTTATCACAGTTAATGAAATCACCTTTTATATATTTGAACATTGTAATCATGTCAGTGGAACTAAATGCTCACTTCCTTTACAGCGAAGGAAGCTGCCATCTTAGCCTGTTTGATCTTTATTTGATATGGTGCTGCACATGATCAGTTATGATGCCAACCATAGGACAGCTTGACAGCTCAGTTGAGAGTTAATATAAGCATCCTAGTAACTGCAGCAGTTATTTATGGCATGCGTTGAATTTAACGGTTTTGGAAAACACAAGTGGAACTTTAGTCAGAAAATTAAGTCCTGCTAGATCACTTCGGGCAGGTATAGCTATGTGAAACATTAAAAATAACTGTCTATGCTGTTTAAAATCCAGTAATACACCATCTCATCCTGCTCTGCATATGCTCAGTTGCTCTACATTTTTAGGCACTGCCGAGTTTGTAGAGGCCTATCTGCTGACAACCTTAAATCGTAATTAAGCCCTCCTATACTTGTGATAAGTTATGACACCAGCCATTTAATGGGTTGACAGTTTGGTTGAGGACAAAAGCAAATGTGACAGTTTTCATTCCCGGCATTCCAGGAATGTGTTTTTAAACTGTTAAATCCACGGGTTTAGTTTCACTTTATGATTTACTGCTTTAAATCTGTGGGTTTAGTTCCACTTTAAAGTGGAACTTTAGTAAGAAATGAAGTCCCGATAGATCACTTCAGGCTGGCCCCTTTTGCAGGTACAGCTATGTAAAACATTGCAATGTGCCTATACTGTTTAAAATGCAATAATACACTGTATCACCCTGATCTGCACATGCGTAGTTGCTCTCTATACACAACACTGAGCCTAAAATCTAAAGTGGCCTAAACGTTGCCACTAGAGACCGATCAGGTGACAGCTTTAGGGTTTACGGTTGCAGAAGGGGGAGGAAAGCAACAGAAATGAGACTGACTGTGTGGAGGGAACACAGGTTAGGGAGGGAGAAGAGAAAGGCAAGATATGTGATTTGACAAACTTTGCTGCCAGAGAGAGAGACACAAAAGAGTTAAACATACAAGGATAGTGTCTTATCTTACATCCCTTATATTCTGTCCTTTCTCTCTCATTGGCAGCCTGTGAACTCCAGGCACTGTAAAGTTTAGGTCAGCCTTCCTATCTAGCTAAGCCAAGATATACAATCAAGGCTGGAAATGTACATATATTAAATTACATCATTTTTGAGACCAAGACGAGGGAAGTGTTTCCAATAGCAAGAAGAAACAAAAGCAATGCTGGAGGCAATTTACAGCACACGCTGATTTTGGTAGCACAATTATTAACGTGCAATGTATATTATTTTGTTAAACAGTTGTTATCAAACGGTTATGGGCAAAGTTCCACTTTGGCCACCTTTTCTCCAGAGTGAACAACTGTAGTCTACATAATCGATCCTCATAGTGGAGGTCCCCCATCCCCCTTATTCATTTTATTGCCCGGCACTAAAGGATGCAAATTTAGTTTGGGTACAACGTCGCACGAATGCGCAATTGTCAGTTAAAGCGACGCAGTGCCGAATCGCAGTGCTCTGGTCCTAAAGGGGGAAATCCTTCCAGGGCTGAAGTGGTTAAGAACTTCCTGTAATGATGTAATGATATATCCTGTGCAGAAGTTATTTCCTGACGTAATCTGGTACCTTCAGCAAACATTGAAATTAAAGATTTACTAGACCTAAAAACGTTTTTTTACCTTAATGTAGAGCTGCTCGATTAATCGTAATAAAATCGCAATCTCGATTCACCCAATCCCCGCCCCGCATTACCGCGATTTTCACGGCAGTTAATGGAGTCCGACTTGTGGGGCGACTCAGCGCGACTTGACTGTAATATAAGTCAATGCAAGTTGCCTGAAGTCTCCCCAGGAACCTTTTTCTAAGACTGAGTGACTTGAGTCTCTCCTATCTGGGCAGACTGCCAAGTCTGAGATCATTACTCATAAAAGAAGCAAAGATATACAATGTACTCCCGTGTATAGAAGAGTTTAGTTTAACCATTTAAAGACTAAATCTTTTCTGACATTTGTTGTTTACAAGTAAAAATCCAGTATATTCTGCTAGAAAATCACTTGGAACCCCCAAACATTATATATTTTTTTTAGCAGAGGCCCTAGAGAATAAAATGGCGGTTATTGCAATATTTTATGTCACACTGTGTTTGCGCAGTGGTCTTTCAAATGCAATTTTTTGGGAAAAATTACATTTTCAAAAACAAAAAAAAAACAAAAAAAAAATAAACAGTACTGTTAGGCCAATTTTTTTGTATATGTAAGATGTTACGTCGCGAGAATCGTGATCTTTAGTCTAATCAAAAAAAATGGTGATTCTCATTTCGGCCAGAATCGTGCAGGTCTACCTTAATGCATTGTTTGAATTATGGTAAAAAATGTTTTCAATTTCCACGTGCCCACCCCCCATGTGTTAAGAGATCAGCGCTGTGCATAGCTGCATCTATTCTCCCCTTACTTTCACTTCACACAGTATTCGAGCAGCAGCAGGAGTCATTGGCTCTTGCTGCTGTCAAACAAACGCAGTGAAGAGGAAGTGGGGGGTGGGCCCAAGTCCCGCGGCTCCATAGACACACAGGTCGGGAGCGCACAGACCACATTTGTCCCCATAGTAAGCGGCTGGCTATGGTGGACATAAGAGGAGCCAAGATCGCCGCCGGGAGCCCAGAAGAGGAGGATCGGGGCACTCTGTGCAAAACCACTGCACAGAGCAGGTAAGTAGAACATGCTTGTTATTTTAATTTTTTTTTTAAATGACTTTAGTAACACTTTAAGCTTTTAAAGCATAACTAAAAAGCAAAAAACATTTTTTTTTGGTGCTGCCTGTGCCAATGTTAGGGAGATTGCTCCTCTCTATTTTTCCTGGTTACCGTTATCATTGAAAGTGAAAGTAAAAGAAAATCCCAAATTTTAGGCTGTCCCCAGAAAAGTAATAGAAGGAAAATCTTCCAATGGGACACTAGCACTGGTGACCTAGGAGGCTTCAAGGAATTCCCTTAATTTACAAGAATTTCCTCTCATTTCCTGTTTGGCTATGGGACAGGAAATGAAGATAAATCTCTCCAATGGTAAACAGATGGCAAAAAAATAAACTGATAGGGATTATAGCCACCCTCTATCCACAATGAAAAAAATTGTTTTTGCCTATAGTTCTACTTTAATTCCAACCTCTGTCATTAATAAACAAACTGAACAGCATTGGGCCCCAGACAGAACCCTGGGACACAACATTCAGAGAACGAATCATTTATTACTATTCTCTGGACCACATTTCTCCTATGCCAGTCAGCTGGTACCATGCAACATGGCACTGCACAAGTTAAAACGTGACCTCTGTCTGTAGTCTAAGAACTGACATATCTGATGAAGGAACTATATATCCCACAATACCTGGGTCTCTCAGCCTAGTGCTTGTGCAAGAGCTAATAATTAGATTTCACACAGACACAAACAGGCGGAGCAATTAACAGAGAGATCAGTTTCATGACATTAGCATTCCCACATTTGTGATAAAAACACAGAGGAATGGCAAGGTGTGGATTGGACGCTGTGAGATTGGGAACAGATTAGTTGCTGGACCCTTTTGAAAATAGGGACAAGCTAAGTAAATGAATACATGAACATAGGGGAATTGATGGGCTGTGACATTACAATCTGCAACCACAACATGTGAGCCCATCATTACAAGGTAAGGCAAACAAACGACACAGGGAATAGAAATACAAATACACTAATCCACACCTAGTTAAGACAATGAAAACATTTGAAAGTGTACAATGCTTTTATACAGTTTACTATAACGGGTACATTTTAACAAAATTCCCAAGAGTAAGGCTTTGTTGAATAATTATGGAAACAGACAACTGTAACCACCCATAAACAAACCTGAGGGTCGGTTCACACCAGGAATCACACAAAAATGCATTCCCCATTCCTGTGCGGTGTGATTTCAGCTCATTGATTTTTAGGCTAAATCGCACTGGACCGCAGCAAAACGAGTGCATGCACTATTTTTAAAAAATTCAGAGCAACTGGATCGATTTGGACCATGCAATAAGGTGTGGGGAAAAACACTGCGTTTGGGGTATCATTAAAGAGGAAGTAAGCCCTGATGTACAGGGAACCTACAGGTAAGCTTGATTACAGGCTTACCTGTAGTTTAAAGTGGTTGTCAAGAGTTGACAAACACTTTAAATGATTAACCTAACATTGATACAGATTGCAACTGCGGTTCATTCAGAATGCCCGCACCGCATTGTGGTGTGAAAGAATCTTTAAACACTCTGTATTATCTGTACTACTGATCACTCAGCATGTAAAATATAGGACTTCTCACCAAATTGCTCGCTGGCTTCAGCAACATTCGGCTTGCGGAGAAATCTCCTAGAATGAAAGACAGGAAAACACAAAATGAGTGAAGGTGATTTTAAGTTACATTAAGTGCAGTTCACACATAGGCGACTTAAGTCACCTGACAAGTCGCCTCCATGCAATACAATGGAACCGTTCTAATAGGAGCAACTCAAGTCGCTCTGACATAGAAAAAAAGTTCCTGAACTACTTTTGAGGTGACTTGCATTGACTTCTATAATAGAAGTCACCTGCAAGCCATGATGAAGTCGCCTCGCTTCCGTTGTGAACGGAGCCTAAGAGTCAGTTCACACAGGGGCGATCCGACTTCAGGCACGACTTTGTAGGGGATTTGAACGCGACTTCAGCGTGACTTTGGGCAACTTACAACGACCTCCATGCCAGACAACTTTGCCTGTGGCCAATCAGAGAATATAGCTCTTCTGACATTATTCCTTTTACCTGTGTAAATTATTTTCTTTTTCCTGTAAAGTCGCTTCAATATAGATGGGGATCCGACTTGGAGGCGACTTCCATTGAATTATATGGGCACAAGTCAGATAGAAGTCGCCTTGAAGTAGTAAAGGAACCTTTTCTGAAGTCGGAGCGACATCAGTAGTGTACATTAATACGGCTCCCATTCACTTCAAGCAACTTGGGGCGACACACGTCAGATCCCAAGACGCTTTAGTGCAGTGGTTCTCAACTCCGGTCCTCAGGACCCACCAACAGGCCAGATTTTAAGTATTACCTTGGGAAGATGCAGACTAGAATACTGCAATCACTGAGCAGCAAATGATATCACCTGTGATGTATTTCAGTTATCCTGCAGACCTGGCCTGTTGGGGGGTCCCGAGGACCGGAGTTGAGAACCACGGCTTTAGTGTGAACCGGCTCTAATGGGGAAAAAAATGGCTTACAGTTGCAGCCAAAGAAGTTTACTAAGGGCCGGTTCACACATAGGGGATTTGCGCTCTGACAGATGTCGCTTGACATCTGAAATCCCATTGAAGTGAATGGAAGCCGTCTTAATGTACACTACTGAAGTCGCTCTGACTTCAAAAAAGGTTCCTGTACTACTTCAAGGCGACTTATATCTGACATATGCCCATAGAATTCAATGGAAGTCGCCTCCAAGTCGGATCCCCATCTATACGGAAGCGACTTAACAGGAAAAATAAAGGAATTAAAGCAGAGATCCGGCGCCGATTTGATAATTAAAAGTCAGCAGCTACACATACAGTAGCTGCTTACTTTTAACTTTAGGAAACTTACCTATCCTGGAGTCCAGCGATGTCAACACCGCTGCTGATCTTCAGAATGGCTGGTCAGGTGCAGCTTCTGTCAGTGGCCCGGCAGCGGAGGAGGGAGGAAGAGGGAGCCGGGCTGCTGACGTAATGCGCCGTGACCCGGGCTCTCGGAAGTGGGAACAGAATACCTGTCAAAGACAGGTATCCTCTTCCCCCCGAAAGAGGGGGGGAATGAGATCAGTGGAAGTTCCAAATGTGGGAGGAACTCCGCTTTAACCAAGGTACTCCACATGAATTACCCAGGCTACCCCTCCCTCCCTTCTCTGATTGGCCACACGCAAAGTCACCTGGCGGTCACTTTAAGTCACGTTGCAAGTCGCCCAAAGTCATGCTGAAGTCTCCTAGGAAAGTCGCGCCTGAAGTCGGATCGCCTAGGTGTGACCCAGCCCTAAATCAAAACAATCCAGAACAAGTTTGGATCCCTACAACAAACTGGTATAACAGATATGATCTGTAAAACCTGGCCATGCACTATACGATTGGACTGTACGAAATCTTACTAAACTATGTAATATGAAGACAAACCTACACAATCAAATCAGGAAGGCGCCGTGTAGGTTTTGGTTTGACGCTCACCACACACTACAATCTGATTGTACAATCTCCTTTAGATCTACCAACAAGGGCATGTCTGATTGCATAGTTTAGGTGGGTCCTCTTTATTTCAAAAGTTGGTTGTGTGGTCAGATTGTAACCTGTATGGTGAGCCCTGGGTGTAATCTGTGGTGAGCCCTTTGTCTAGTCTGTGGTCAGCATAAGACCTCATTCAGAGACGTAGAACTCCAGGTCTCTGTGTAGTAGTGGATTTCTGATATGTCCTGATGACAAAATCCCTCCTCTGGTCCTGTACACCTCCATAGATGACACCTGTACAATGCGGGGTGTCATTGCACACATTGAGGAGCAGGGGACCATGGTCGGAACATTAGCCCGCTCTCCCCCGGATTATTATGCATAAATAACTCTACTAGGGGAAATAACGCACTTCTTTAGCTTGTTGGACACCGCTCGGTATCTCAGCAAGAAGTCTCCATCAGCCGCCATTCTGATTCCACAACACACAGCGCTCTAGGACCTTTGATGATGTCACGATCACATGACCAGAGTTACAGGAATCTCTCCATGGGCTCATACGCGTGGCTGTATAGGCAGGTGTAGTGTGCGCGCACTGATCGCTGGAGGGAGGGGATGGAAGAGTGAGAGATAGGGCTGGGACTGTGTGGGGAAGAGGCTTGTGCAATTTGATGCAGCACACAATGGACGAGGCGTTTGTGTAAAATGTAGAGAAGGCGCCGTATTCAGAATGTGAATGAGGACCTATCATAAACATCCATTGGAGACTCGCCTTCACACTGAGGTGTTCTGTCAAAATAGCCAATTCATCGAGATTTCCAATCACTTCCGGTTATTGTAAACCACTAGCTGGAGATTTCGATGACTTGCTGTATTGATACTACTCCGGTGTAGCGTCATTAGTGGATACCTGACACAAATGAATACCGGAAGTGACGTTTGTAAAAAAAAAAAAAACTGCATGTGCTTTCACTGTGTTCAGTTTCATTCCCCAATTTCCATGTAGACATAGAGTTTGTTATAAAAAATGTCAGATGGCTGACCGACCACTTTCCCCCGTGTCCACGTAGGTGTGGAGGTGCATTCGCAGTTATATTTTTTGTACAAATGTCACTTCCGGTATTTATTTGTGTCAGGGTGTCCATTAATGATGCTACAACAGCAATCGTGTACACTCCGGTACATTGTGCTCGGACATTGTTAGTCCCCTCCGATACAAACCAACAAAATGGCCGCCTCCGAGGCAGCGACAGCGTGCAACTCCTTACCTGTTCTACCAAGAAAGTAAAATCTTTGCGTACCGGAGTGTGTACGGATGCCGGTGCTGTCTCAAAACAGCAAATCATCGGAATCTCCAATCACTGATGGTTTATATTAACCGGAAGTGACTGGAGATCTCAATGCATTGGCTATGGCTGAGGGTTTTTTTAGTGTGTGGGCCTGATGGGGATCTGGTAGACTACTTCCCCCATCATGTCTGCATTACTATTGATTGACAGTGGGTGGATCCATAGCTGCTATTCAGTCCAATAGCGGCTTTTGAATTTGGACACTGTTGTGTGCTGTTAGTCAAAACTAAAGCAAACCTGATGGGTCCCATCTAGGCTTGCCACCTCATCCCTTTAAAACCAAACACATATGGATTACAATTTGTTCTGTAGCTGATTAAAGTGGTAATTAAATGCACTTGGTGCCTTATCTGTGTAGCCAGGAGTGAAACACTACACCTTTGGCATTGAGGATATTTGTGCATGAGGTTATATGTGATGAGCTGGAGTGGAATCGTGTGGAAGCAGTGACTTGTGGGAATTGTAGTGTATTAGTGAGGATTATTATCAGACTCTGCTGCAAAAGGACTTTGTTTCCCATCAGGCCATACTGCATAGGAAGGCTCCTGGGAGGAACAGTGCCTTATGGGAAAGGCTATTTAAGAAAAGGGAGGGGTTTGTTGCGGCCTCTTTGGATGGCGTTGATCGAACAGCAAGGACCCTGTGCGCCCTTACAGCAGGATTGCAGCCCCTCTCTTTTCTTAAATAGCCTTTCCCATGAGGCACTGTTCCTCCCAAGAGCCTTCCTATGCAGCATAGCCTGATGGGAAACGAAGTTCATCCGGCGGGCTGCATTGTCAGAATGTACCAGCGAGCTGCTTGCTACAGTGTTCCAGCGGATGATCTGCAGAACCAGCTCTCCCATCAATTGAGTTTGTTCCAGATCCAGTGGGCAGCTGTAGCGATCGATCAGGGAGAGCTGCAGAGAGGAGCGCAGTGGAAGCCGATCCAGGAGCATAGAGCTGGAGTGTATCATCATCCCCAGACTCACCATCATTACCATCATCTGAGCAGCAGGACCGTTCATCTGCAGTTATTTGTTCGGTTGGGTGAGTGGGCTTAAGCCCATCTATAAGAGTACTGATCTGTTTAAAGTATACCTCACAAAGGAAGTTAGTAATCACCTATGCATTACCATCAGAATAAGGAAGCTGGATTATAACCACTTGAAGGCACTGGATTGCTGTTAGTTGAAAGCTTATAATACAGTCAATGATCACTGTGAAGGTTTCTATCCATTGCAGTTAAGTTGTTTATTTGCTTTTGTGCCATAATCAGAGGATCTGTGGTTAAAACTACTCTTTAAATATCTAACACTGAAACAAAAGAGCCGGCAGAAGATGCACTGATATTTAATTGAAGACTTGCTACAATTACAGCTACTTATCCCCCACTTTGCAGGATGCAGGGTCATTACATTTTGCCATACTGAATTCTCCTAAGAACTCTCATATCTAGAGCAGGTAGAATTGTATAAGCCAATTACATTGTTCATAGAGGTTATACTAATTTGGTTGTATTCTTTTGCATGGTACTGATTTATCTGCATTCCATTGAGTAGTATCAATTTACCTATGGTTCACTGATTCACCTTGGTTGGCCTAAAACTTGATCTCTTATTAATCTATGTTGGTTAATTCCTCTTTACAACACTTACAGGTGACCATTCAGGTATCCTAATTAAACTCAATTGGAGGAGACAAAGGGTAATCTTCATAATTGAAGTGTTAACAAATACGGGAGAGTTGTGACACACATTTAGTTCTTTGTGTCTCTATTGTATTCGTTAAGGTGAAAAAGCCTATTCTATGTTACCTACATTCCTGTGTGTGACTTTAACCACTTCCCGACCGCGCGTCAGTCGGGATGCTGAGCGCGAATCGGCGTAAAAAGGCGGCGATATGCGAACAGCCACTAGTGGGCGCGCGCCCGCCGCACTCCTGAGGAGTGTGCCCGTGGCTCGGGTGGACCCGATGTCCGCCGGCGAGCCGCGATGAGCGGCCACAGGGAAAGAACGGGGAACCACCAATGTAAACTTGGCGGTTCCCCGCTCTGTTAGTAGGGGCATGAGAGATCTACTGTCACTGGGATCAGTTAGATCTCTCATGCCCATGTTAGCCCAACCCCCCCACAGTAAGAACACTGCTAATGACATTTATACAGTAATCAGTGGACATTTAAATTTCTAATCGCTGAATAAATGTCATTGGTCCCAAAAAAGTGTCAAAAATGTCCGACATGTCCGCTGCAATATCGCAGTACTGCTAAAAACCGCAGATCACCGCCATTACTAGTAAAAAAAAAATAAAAACCCCAGAAATGAATTCTCATCATCCGTAAACGCGGCCACTTTTGCGCAAACCAATCAATAAACGCCGATTGCGATTATTTTTTTTTTATCACAAATATGAGGAATTATATAAATCGGCCAAAAACGGTGAAAAAAAATGTTTTTTTATATGTTTTTTTGGATTAGAATTTTAGCAAAAAGTAAGACATTTGGGTTTTTTTGCAAAATGGTCACTCTTCTTTTGTTTATAGCAGCGATCAGAAATGACGCAGAGGAGATCAAATACCACCAAAAGAAAGCTCTATTTGTGGGAAGAAAAGGACGCAAATTTTGTTTGGGTGCAACGTCGCACGACCGCGCAATTGTCAGTTAAAGCGACGCAGCGCTGAACCGCAAAAAGTGCTCTGGTCCTAAAGCTGGAAAACCTTCCGGTTGGTAAGTGGTTAACCACTTCAAGACCAAGCCTGTTTTTTGGGTTCGGTGTTTATAAGTTAAAAACTTTTTTTTTGCTATAAAATTACTTAGAACCCCCAAACATTATATATTTTTTTCTAACACCCTAGAGAATAAAATGGCGGTCATTGCAAAACTTTGTCACACCGTATTTGCGCAGTGGTCTTCAAAGCGTGCTTTTTTTTTTTAAATAAATTCAGTTTTTTTAGTTAAAAAATAAGAAAACAGTAAAGTTAGGCCAATTTTTTTCCATATTGTGAAAGATAATGTTATGCCGAGTAAAATGATACCCAACATGTCATGCTTCAAAATTGCGTCCGCTTGCGGAATGGCGACAAACTTTGCAACTTAAAAATCTCCATTGGCGACATTTAAAAAATTCTACAGGTTAGCAGTTTTGAGTTAGAGGAGGTCTAGTGCTATTATTATTGCTCTTGCTCTAAGGATCGCGGCAATACCTTACATGTGTGGTTTGAACACCGTTTTCATATGTGCGCGGGACTTAGGTATCTGTTCGCTTCTGCACGCGAGCTCGCTTTATATATTTTTTTTTTTTTTATTATTATTTATTTTGCTTTTTCCTTTTTATTTTTACACTGTTCTTTTTGATCACTTTTATTCCTATTACAAGAAATGTAAACATTCCATGTAATAGAAAAAAGCATGATAGGTCCTCTTAAATATGAGATCTGGGGTCAAAAAGACCTCAGATCTCATATTTACAGTAAAATGCAAAAAAAAAAAAAAAAAATTTGAAAAAAATGACAGCCCAAAAAAAAAAATGGGCCCTTAAAGACCGTTGGGCGGACGTGACTTTTGATGTAATTTCCGCCCTGCCATACTATGGAGCCGAGTGAGCAGCTTCAGCCGCTCACTCAGCTCACGGACACTGGGGGGGACGGATCTGATCATCTCCGCTGCTGCCAGTGGGTCCGGTAAGCGACGGAGATGACAGGAATGCGGTGGGAGGGGGCTGCTGATAAAAGTGATCTCGCGGCGAATCCGCTGCTAAGACCACTTTTATCTTGTTCAGAATCACCTGAAGAAAAAAACGGTATCTGAATGGTGCCTGCAGTTGCAGGCACCTTTCAGATATCCCCACTCAAACCCAAGGACGTCATATGACGTCCGGCGGTATGGAAGTGGTTAAAGTAAACGGTTAACCATTTGCTTGTGTGGTACAACTTCTGTTTTGAATTGGAGTTCTACTTTAATGCAACAGAGATTTTAGTAAATACTTTAAATTCTCAACCTTGTGTGGCTCTTTCACTGAGTGTGTTCAATTGAGAAAGGTAACACTATGAGCGAACCCAGAGTGTCAGGGGTGGTGGAGGATTCTGAGTCAAGGAGACCAAGGGGGAATGGAATTATCAAGTGACCCTCAAAGGAGGCAGCGCTACATTTGGGGGCTTGTCCAGGATTCCCCTATGGTGAACCCCCGAAAATCTGCTGAACCACCAAGGGACAAGATGGACTCAGCTGCTGCTACAAAGTGGGCACAGAAAGAAGGGAGTTGTCAGGAGTTGGCCAGTGTGTTAAAGCTACCAGGAGTGGGGTAGACTGAAAAGGATGTGCGGCTGATGTTGAGGGGGGCCTTCCCTAGTTAAGGATTCTATGTTGTGGATCTGAAGACAGAGTATGAGGAGGATCAAACCTATGCTTTGGTTGAATGGCGAGACAGCATTACAGTTGACCTCCGGGAAGAAACAGTGAGCCTAGTGGAAGGTTTGGAGGCCCAGGTCATACCCTTACAAAGGGAAGGAGACTCAGAGCCAGAGGAATCTCAATGTGAATCAGCAAAACCCGAAGTAGAAGAAGGGGAAGCTGAGGCCACCATTAAGGGACTACCACCTGCCTCATTCTACATGGCTATGAGTCGATTGGTGGAAAGCCTGATCAAAAGTAATAACATTATGGCCCATCAAGGCTAGGAATTTGCAGTTCTTTTCAGGCTGTACACCTACTCCTGAGGGTGAAAAAGACTTTGAAAGCTGAATGGATCAGGCTATTCAAGTGGTTGAGGATTGGAACGTTCCAGAAGCAGTAAAGAAGGCAAAGAATAAGTGAGAGCATATGAAGTCCAGCTGTAGATGTGATTTAGAGTTTGAAGAGAGGGAAGCCTGAGTATGTGCCTATGGACTATATTGAGGCTTTGTGTGCAGTATATAGAAGAGTGGAGAAGATTCCTGACTTGATGTACAAATTTGAACATACTCACCAGTCTAGAGGAGAGAAGTTGACTGCGTACATTGTCCGAGTGGATCGAATCTTACATCTAATCATTTTAAAGAAAGGAATTGATCCAAAAGAAGCCAATAGGGTTGGGATGGAAGCAAATCTTACAAGGAGCAAGGCCTAATCATCCTATTGTATTACAGCTATTGTTGAAAGGAATACAGATCGCCCCAACCTACCCTGAATTAATGAAGATGGTCAGGGAAGAGGAAGCACTATTGGATGAAAAGAATGAGGGATTACCTGGAGGGAATAAAGCCACTCCAAAACCTGGGAAGGTGTTGGCTCAACCAGCCCAAGTGGAGTCAGGATCCTTTGAAGTGGACAGTGAAGAGGGTTCATAATGGGGGGAGAGCACTAGAATCCCCGTAACCTCATCCATACCCGAAGAATCCCCAGTCAAGGTGCTAACTCAGGTGGCACAAGCTCAAGATCAATTACAGCAAACTCTTCTGCAGTGGTTCTCAACTCCGGTCCTCGGGACCCACCAACAGGCCAGATTTTAAGTATTACCTTGGGGAGATGCAGACTAGAATACTGCAAACACTGAGCAGTAAATTATATCACCTGTGATGCATTTCAGTTATCCTGCAAACCTGGCCTGTTAGTGGGTCCTGAGGACCGGAGTTGAGAACCACTGCTCTACTGAGAGTAATGGAAGATCAAGTTACCACTCAGACAAGATTGATCCTCAGAAGTGTTTTAATTGTGGGAAGTCTGGTCATTTCAGAAGACCATGCCCAAAGAGAGAAGAGGAATTCAACTTCATGGCTGATTTATTGAAGGCATTACAGCAAATATTGGCTACCCAGAAGGTGGAAAACTTCAGGGGGTCTCAGTGAAGGAGCCAGCTGAGAACCTGAAGAAACTGAGCTCCATGAAGCAAGACAGAAGTAAAGCAAAAAGAAGATGAGTCCAAAGAAGGGGAAAATAATTAACCCGTCACAGGGGTCTGAGAGCCAGGTGCAGGGACTCAATACTCGGTCACCCTCTAGGGTCCAAGTTAGATCCTCACAGAGTGGACTGACAATAAATTCTAGTAAGGTAGGAAGGGGCCCCTTATCTGAGAAGCTAGTGGGGCCATTCCCTATTGTTTCAGTACAAGTAGAAGGCATTTATACTAGAGCTCTTTTAGACACAGGGGCTCAGGTTACACTACTTTACAGATATTTCTACAATCAATATCTGAAACATGTCCCATTGAACAAACTGGAAGAATTGGTGATTTAGGGGCTTGGAACTAACAAATTCCCATACGATGGATACATTCCCATGAGGATTTATTTTGGTGCAGCTCCACAAAGAAACCAATCAGCTTCAAGGTTTTATTGTCAAAGCTTGATTGAACAAGCTGAGTTTAGAAGCTGATTGGCTAGCATGCATAGCTGCACCAGTTTTTGCACTCTCTAGCTTTAGTAAATCAACCCCTTTAGCTCTGGTGTGTCTAAAACCAGCAGGTGCTGAACACAAATCCCTGATAATTGGAACAAATACTGACTTGGTCAGACGGTTTCCGGAAAAGGTAATAGGGGGAAGATGGGTCGGTACCAGAAGAGGTTCACCCAACTTTGTATCAAGCAACAAGTAATTCAGGAGAAAAAAGCTCCTGTCCATGGGGTAGGTCGATTATGGAGACAGGATCTGAGAGAGACGGTGCTCCAGCCAGGAGAAGTCATTTGCTTAAAGGCCACTGTAAAACTTACCTGGGATCATCCTGGGCCTTTTGTGGTACTGGATACGGATTCTCAAATGGGTGGCAGGTTTAGTCATGATTCCTGAATTGGTACCTACTAAGCCTTTGTTGAGAAGTAAGAAGAGAGTGCCTATTAGCTTGCGGAATGTTTATGATCGTCCTGTGGTCCTGAAGGCTTGGATGTCTGTAGGCCAAGTGAGTGCAGCCATTCCAGTAACTCCATAGGAAATCAAGAAGGAAGGGGAGCAGCAGGGCTTACAAAAGGAGATGGAAGAGTGTGCTGCTGGTTTGCCTCCCTTTTGGAAAGAGAGGATGAAGTCCCAATTACGGCAATGGGATGTGGGGTGCGCCAAGAGTGCCCATCACAGGATACGACTGCAGGAAGAAAAACCTTTCAGGGAAAGAGCTTGAAGAATCACGCTCAGTGATGTGGAATATTTGAGAGAGCAGTTGGCAGAGCTGAAGAGGTCTGGAGTGATTCAAGAGTCTAGAAGTCCATATGCATCCCCCATATAAGGCATACACTTTATTTGACTGCTGATGTTACATCATCAATGTTGCCATGCATTCAGTCATTAATGTCATGCATTTTACAAAGCACTCCATTATATTCCTTCTTGGTCTTAATGGACTCTGGTGTAAAGGGAAACTCTGATGTAAGGGAGTCTCTGATCACCACAGCCCCCTCCTTACACAAGAGTCCATGAAGCTCCCCCTTACATTACAGTTAACAGACACGGCACAAGAGATGATCAGAGACTGCATACATGGCACAAGAGATGGTCAGAGACTGTGGGCAATGCACAAGAGACGGTCAGATACTGCAGACATAATACAAGAGATGGTCAGAGACTGCGGGCATGGAACAAGGGCAGAGCTGATACAATAATATTCACAGCCAGATTCTGACACCATAAAGCTAGAAACCACTCACTTGCTCTACCTTCCACAGAGATGGGATAGAGAGATCTTTATGTGTTATATTCCCAACAGTGCCACTCACGATCCTCCTGGGCCTTTTAGTCGCATTGGCCCCTCCCCCTGCTCTGACTCGGCTCCAGGCTCCTCCCTCGGCTCCCCCTCATCTCACACACTCTCCAGTTCAGCGTGATGCTCTCTGTGTGCTGCTGAACTGGAGGCGTTCCTGACCTAACTGCCACGCCCAGGTAGAAGGGATTTTTTTTCAGGATCCAGCGATCCTCGTCTCGAGGCAATGGCGTCACTAGGGTTGGTGTCACCCCCCCTCCACCAATTATCGCCCCTCAGTACAGACCACCCTCCCTCAGTATAGACCCTCCTCTAATGAGTACAGACACCCTCCCTCGGTACAAACCCCCTCCCTCAGTATAGAAGCCCCCCCCACTAAATACCCTCCCTCAGTACAGACCCCCCTC
>BLSH010288079.1:395938-409472 GCA_018402905.1 Glandirana rugosa
GACAAATAAAATATACTATCAAGAATTCCAAATCTCCAATGGAAATCACAAATCGTCGGATATAAAACAGTTAATTAACCGAACTAGTCACGACTTATAAAGGAGTGGGTGGATTCTATAAGGGGTGGGGCTTATTAAAAGTAGGAGGGGTCAAAGGGAAGGGCGGGGCCTGGCGCCCCCCCATCCAAAAACTTCACCAGCCGCCACTGATATTATGCCTCTTCATAATAACTGTATTTAAATGTAATGCCATTAGCTGCGACCTAGAACTTTTTGGGAAAAATAATCAGCCGCAATGTAAATATGGCATTGCTCCTTTGCTGAACAAAACAGTGCAGAATATTGCTTGCCAACTAGGCAGCAATGAAGGATTATCTCAATACAAAAAATATTCAGCACTGATCAAGCCAATTAATTGACAAAATATAGGCTGCTAAACACTAAAGGTAACCTCTAAACCTTAAGAACTATCATATAAAATAAACAGTGCAGCGCCAGATAACAAGAAAATAATAAGAATAGATAAAGAAAAAGTCCATAAACAGGAAGAGCAGCTGAAGTGGTAAGGGTGTATGATATCTTCACACTTGTGCCAAAGAAGTTGTAAGCAGAGCTACCACCAATAGAAATGGTGGAGAGTGGAGAGAACCTAAGATATGAACTGTGCTAGAAGCTGAATCACCAGGTGGAAGTAAATGAAAAAGCTTAGAAAAAAAAAGAAAACCAATCCAGCCACCAGATTAAATGATCGTTCTCCAGAAAGTATAAGAGGCTCCGATTCTGTTGATGAAGTTCCAGTGGGAACGGAACATGTATGGAAGGAGAAGGAGCGAGTAGTGATGTCCGCGACCATATTCATGTGACTAGGACGCTAGTCGATCTGTGTACACGCTAGCACTCGATATTGAGTGCGTTTACATGCGAGTGTGAATTTTACTATACATCTTTTAATAAATTATATACAAAACTGGGAGCATGAGATCTGCCCCCTCTTTTCCATATGCACAGCTGTTGTCGGTGGATTTTATACCAGAGCTGTAACGAGTGGAAGGGTTCCAGACTGTATTACCAGGCTATGTGACCTTTGGGAGGTCGAATTTATGAGGTGAGAGGCCATTTCTATTGGTGGTGGGAGATATCCTACACTCTCACCACTTCAGCTGCTCTTCCTGTTCATGGACTTTTTTTTTTATCCATTCTCATTATTTTCTTATCTGGCGCTGCACTGTATATTTTATATAATGAAGGATTATCAACCAACTGGCTCGGCCAGTAAGGAAGCCATACAGTAAGCCATAAAGGTAAGTGGTTTATTCGGTCTCCTAGCAGTCCTGTCATTCATGAGAAGCCACCAGTGACAGGATCACTAGTGTGACACCTTCATTCTCCCTGGCCCCCCCCCTTTTTAACCCCG
This sequence comes from Glandirana rugosa, assembly GCA_018402905.1. Lineage (NCBI taxonomy): Eukaryota > Metazoa > Chordata > Amphibia > Anura > Ranidae > Glandirana > Glandirana rugosa. The sequence continues at coordinate 397,353 of BLSH010288079.1, forward strand.
ATTTACCTGGTTGCAGGTCCTGCACATTTAAGATACTCACCCGCCCAGCGTATCCTAGCATAGTCCTGCTGAGATCCGCTTCTTTTCTGGCCCCCTCCGGCCCATGCTACCTTCTTCTTCTGTGACATCATCAGTAAGTTGCCGGCTCTTCTGGGTTCAGCCAGCGGCTTCTCAATGACATACTGTCTGGCCCACCCTCCTCCTTTTTCAATGAAGAATTATGCCTCCTGGGATATGTCATGTACATATCCCAGGAGGCATAGCGGGCAAAGTGCATGTCATCCACCTAGATGAGTAACATGTACGGGGGTGGAGATCAGCGTTAAGTAACTTACTGCAAAACTCGATAACAGACAGGCTTACCCATCATTTTTGGCTACTGCGATTAAACAATTCAATAGGTATTAGGCAAATTCATGAAAGACTAATGAAAAATTTGCATGCTAAAACTCAACAAATATGCCAGCTCATTCCTGACAAAGTCTTCAAATAACAAGTTACTCATGCAGAGTTCAGTAATAACTTTGAAAGCAATCAGATTGTTAAAAGCCAGTCTTCACACTCAGTTTTGACTAATTTTCACTAAATTATTAGGATGACATCCCTGAGCACAGTATTTCTACTAGGGATGCACCAATACCAGTGTAAGACAGAGAACGAGTACCGATAACAATTACAGATACCCATTTTGAATTTTTTTGTTATTTTATTAAAAAAAAAAAATGTAACACTGTACCTTTAAATTTTTAAATCAAATGTATTGCTATTACAAGGGATGAACAACATCCCTTGTAATAGCATGGGCCTTGATGGCAAGATCTGGGGTTTATTAAACCCCAAATCTCTCCTCCGGCCTCCAATGCAGCCGATCAGACACAGATCGGTCTGATCAGTTGCTTCACTGGCCACTAACGGCCAGGTAAAAAGAGAGCTGAAACAGGAAGTGACTAAATCCTTGTCCTCACATAGTGGGAGGAACAACATCCGTTCCTCTTAGGCTTCATTTGCATGGGATGTTGTTTCAACCTCCCCTGAAGGTTTAATCTTGACAGCTAGAAACTGGTGTCTAAAATCCCTGTTTTGCGTGCTGCATTTGCGTCTAGAAGCGTTTTTGAAAAAAAAAAAAAAAAAGTTTTTTTTTTTTTTTTTTTTTTAAGTGTAAACGCCTGTAAACTAAACAGTCCTAGATGCGAGTTACCGCGTTTAGGCACATTTACAAGCGGTTTGGCGTTTCAAATGCCTCTGAACTGGCATCTGAACCCATTTTTTTGCATTCCAAAAAAAGCCTCTAAACTCAACTGCCTGGAAACAACCTTAAACGACGATGTAAATGTACTGACAAGATAACAGAGGAGAGTTCAGGGGCAGCTGAAAAAAAAACACCCAAATGCCTCTAAACATCCGTTTACCAGCAGCAGTGTAAATGAGGCCTTACGGTTTGCAGCTGGTCACATCCTTACCGGGCTTTCAGATCGCATGGGAGAGCCCGGTAGAGGCAATGGTGGCAGGAGGGGGGTGGGATCCCTTTTCACCACCCGTAAAAGAAACCAGCAGATTGTTAGCTGCCTGGATTACTTTTATCTAGTGCAGAATTGCTGGGGCTAAAGAATTATATCTAGGTCATTGCTGCAGTCGCAGCAATGACCGAGATATCACCCTTCCCATCCGAAGAAATCCATAAATGTGCGGCGGATGGGAAGTGGTTAAATGCAGGACACCTTGTTGGGTCCAAGAACTCTCTCTCTCTTACAATGTGAGTGATACTGCACAGAGGAAAACAGTAGGTAAAGTGGAGGCGCTCTCTGATGTGTTCACTTTACCTCATTTTATCCTCTGTTCAGGATCACTGTAAGAGAGAGAGAGAGAGACAGTGACCAAATCCTACTATCACAGTTATCTCTACAAAATGTGACAAAGGTGTGGTGAAAGCAGTACTCACTTTATCTGCAGTCTGTGCCTGCAGTGACACCTATCTCAACACGTGGCGATGGGGTCTCCTCTCCAGCTCCTCCCCTTCACGGTCAGCTGACCTAGTCTCCACCCCCCAGCCGTGCAGTGAATTAAGGCCTGGTAAACAGTGCAGGCTCAAGGAGCAGCCCAGCCGCCGCAGCTGCCTAGGACATGTGGGTGGCGGGTATCACCCGGGAACAGCCCGCACCCCCTAGCGATGCCACTCTCCGCCCCCAAGCTGAAGTCACGTTCGGTATTGGTTTTATGTATCAGAGGCATTTGCACGAGTACCGATACTCATGCAAATGCTTAGTATCTGCACCGATACCAGAGCAGCCCTAATTTCTACAATGTGCTTGTTCCTGGTGTGAATTATTACTGCTGAACAAAAGCAGGAAATTCACTTCTACAACAGCGTCAACAACTAAACAGGTCATCAGCATCCCCAATCTCACCACAAAAGCAGAACTCTTTAGACCAGATGCAACAAGCAACATTTATATGTTTTGGACAAACTCGTCCTTAGTCATAGTGACATATGTGGACAATTTAAATTTAAAAAAAAAAGTGGAGAGGAGGTCAGTACTTTCAAGTTAACATCTTTATTTTTATTTCTATAACACATGAACAGTTCTGTACAATAACTATTTTTTTACAAGCATTTTTCTATTACTACATATACTGTACATTTTGTTATGTAAACACAAGTCATAAAGTGGTTGTGAACCTCAGACACAAAATCTGCTCTCCCCAATCCGCTATCAGATTTCACGGCGCTGTGTGCTATAGCTGTGCAGTGTATTGATCAGCTCTCCGCCCCTTCCTTTCTGTTGCTGAGAGATGCTGTGTAGAATGCGGGTTTTAGAAGACTGTACAGAAGAGAGTGCTGCAGATAAGCAGCTACAACTTATTTGGGAGGATTTTTTTAATCTCTGTGTATCACCTGAGATTTATCACTTCACTGGATGTATGTAAGAGTTTACAACCACTTGAACAACGCTCAGTAGAAGAATACAGAAAACAAATTTAATATCTCTATTAACTTACTGTACACAGCCTCTTTAGACCCTACAATAATAATCTCCTAGGAGGTTATATTTCCACTAATCCACAGAGTAGGGTATTTGCCATTTACATTCAAAGAATAATAAGCAGTCATTAAGCATACAATTAAATATCCAACATGCAAACCACACCAGCATAAAAAACAATTGACCACATAACCCAAATAAAAGTAAAAAAAAAAAAAAATTCTGTGACAAACACTGTTTATGTGTTTCCCATACTTCGACCAGTCATACATGTGTAGATGAATTTAAACAAGGACACGTATATCGCTAGCCTGCCTTCTCATTACAAAAAATAGGCAAATTCGATTTAGAATAGAAAAAAAAATCTGCTCCTCTGTAACAATAGGAGCATTCCTTCCCATCACTCAATCAGGCATGATAATGCAATAGTGGATGTAGGTACAGAGACAGCAGAGCTCCCGCTGACTCCCAAAGATCTTAAATACAAACACGCACAGAAAATCTGCATATCTGGTGTAGGATATCGTATTTTCATATTAATAAATATCTGTTCTATTAGTAGCTATAAAATATTTTAGCTCAGACCAGAATCCATAAAGTAGAACTATAAGCAAAACGTTTTCTCCCATTTTGAATAGAGTAAGGGAGAGTTATAACCCCTGTCAGGTTTTTTTTCACATTCTGTGTCGCTTTGTGGTGATTTCCCTTCACTTCCTCTCCCATAGCCAAACAGGAAGTGAGAGAAAATCCCAGTTAATTAAGGGAATTCCTTGGGAACCCCCAGGTCACCAGAGCTAGTGTCCCCATCAGAAGATTTCCCCTCGTTTACTTTTCTGGGGACACTTACTAATATTGGAAAAAAGCACTAACATACTACAAGCCACTGGCTTTGTGCCTGACTGAATTCTTTTGAGTTGGGATCAGCTCTTCAGCATCAAGATAGAACAAACGATGCAACATTTCCAGGCATTGCTTTCCACATAATATTTTACATAAACACGTGGTCATAAATGTACATATATTAAAGTATATGTACTCACATAAGTGTTCTGGTTAATTAGTCTTTTTTTTTATTTAAGCCTATGAAAGATTTTAATAAACAATGTCATTTGACCTGTCTTACATACTAAACAAAAAAATGCATTTTTCTGTTCAGCTGTTTGGCATCACGATTTTCCTTCTTGAAGCCTAAGCAAGACATGTAGGACACGTTTACTAGTAAATGGTCTACTTTTTCCAATTTCTGATAACTGTGCTAAACACGCATATCACAGTAATATTTAAACAAAACTGCAGTCAAAATTTACTATTCATTATTCACAGTTTGTAGTAAAAGTAAAAAGTGTTAAAGTGTATTCTACAAAGCAGCCTAAACAACAACATTAGTCTGCCATGTACAGTAACCTCTCCAGCTTTCACTTGAATATAGATAGCTCAGAGAATTACTATTGTTACTAAACTTTCACATTTCTTTCTGGCTCACTAAAATAAGCCCAATGATGTCAACACTGATGTCATAGTACCAAGTAATAAAAGATAACCCCAGCAAACTTATTATCATTAAACAGTGTGTTATTTTCAGTACGAAGTTTTGTAATATGTTGCCACTTTCAAATGGATAAAACAATGCGCGGTAAGATGGAATCAGCATACAAGGCGACATCAAATTGGGCAGTATTACAATCATCCCCCTCATTGTGAGTTTTAAGACATTTTCTAAGAGAACACAGCTGATTCTAGGATTTAACATATGATAGGTAGTAGGGAAACATGCTGACTGCCATTCAGAAAATAGTTCTTCCTATTCTTGATTGTCTTGCTCCTTCAAAATTACAAAAGCTGCAAGAATAAAAAAAAGAAACACGTTGACAGTATTATTAACGCACATGAATTTAAGTATGGTATACTACACAATTAGAAAAACAGTAGCAGACAAAAATATTGGTGCCAGAGAAAGCTAGTTAACTAGCAGTTTTAGAAGGAATTTAGCAACAGCAGTCTATACATTTAATTTTTTAATTTCATTTTTCGCTATAGGGTTCCTTAACCACTTACCAACCGGAAGGTTTTGCAGCTTTAGGATCAGAGCACTTTTTGCGATTCGGCGCTGCGTTGCTTTAACTGACAATTGCGCGGTCGTGCAACGTTGCACTCAAACAAAATTTGCGTCCTTTTTTTCCCACAAATAGCGCTTTCTTGTGGTGGTATTTGATCGCCTCTGCGTCATTTATTATCGCCGCTATAAACAAAAGAAGAGCGACCATTTTGCAAAAAAACCCAAATTTCTTACTTTTGCTAAAATTCAAATCCAAAAAAAAAAAAATATATAAAAAAACATTTTTTTCACCGTTTTTGGCCGATTTATATAATTCCTCATATTTGCGATAAAAAAAATTGCAATCGGCATTTATTGATTGGTTTGCGCAAAAGTGGCCGCGTTTACGGATGGTGAGAATTCATTTCTGGGGTTTTTATTTTTTTTAATTTTTTACTAGTAATGGCGGCGATCTGCAATTTTTAGCGGTAATGCGATATTGGGGCGCACATGTCGGACATTTTTGACACTTTTTTGGGACAAATGACATTTATTCAGCGATCAGAAATTTAAATGTCCACTGATTACTGTATAAATGTCATTGGCAGTGAAGGGGTTAACCTGGGGGGGGGGAGAGCTAGGGGTTAACGGTGTTCCCTGGGTGTGCTCTTACTGTGGGGGGGTTGGGCTAACATGGGCATGAGAGATCTAACTGATCCCAGTGACAGGGATCAGTAGATCTCTCATACCCCACTGACAGAGCGAGGAACCGCCGTGTTTACATCGGCAGTTCCCCGTTCTTTCCCTGTAGCCGCTCATCGCGGCTCGCCAGCGGACATCGGGCCCGCCCGAGCCGCGGGCACACTCCCCAGGAGTGCGGCGGGTGCATGGGTGCGCCCCCTGGTGGCTGATTGCAGATCGTATTTACGGCGATTCGCGCAGGGGCTCCCTGACTGCCGCCGTAAAAACACGGTGCGCGGTCGGGAACCGGTTAAAATGGAGGTATAGATTACATTTTTCTGCTAAAATAAGCGAACATGTATTTTTTATAATCACATGTAAAATGTTTGCACTTTATGAATACCACAGCCCCCAGTGTCCCGCTGGTAGATGAAGCTGTAAGGCCTTGTGCACTTGTATTGAGTAACCCTTTGTTCGGCGGATTACAGACTGCATTGTATGTGGAGGAGGGCAGGCACCATATTCCTTTAGTCCAGTAGTCTCCAAACTGCGGCCCGGGGGGCCAGATGCAGCATTTTGCTTGTTTTTATCTGGCCCTCAAGGCACTATTTTTTCCACTGATAACAATATTGGGGCATGATTTCCCTCACAGACAAAAATGAAGGGTTGCGGTTCCTCCCAATGACAGGGTACAATTCCTCCCAGTCAGAGGTGTAACTAGAACTTTCAGGGCCCTGGTGCAAGAAATTATGAAGGGCCCTCTGACGCCTGGCCAGGGTCCTTCCCTCTTCCCACTGATCCTGGGGCCCTTTACTCCTATCGCGGGTCCCTTTATTACGGTACCGCAGTGGGGCCCTTTCACAAGTTCTGCAGCGGGCCCCCTTTCTGCCATCTTTGGGCCTCCCCCATGGTGGTGAAATGCCAGGGCCCGGTCACAATAGCAACCTTTGCAATACTGATAGTTCCCTCACTGGTGTCAGTAATTTGTAATTTAAATTTTTTTTTTTTTTTACCATTTAATTAAATTTCTTATACAAATTAATTTTTACATTTTTTTTACAATTTTTTTTAGGAGCTCTGTTGGGGGGCTTTGATGAGATATCAGGGGTCTAAACAAACCTCAGCTCTCAATTTCCATCTGTGTAGCCTCACCTGCACAGAACGAATAGACAGGAATAGCTGTGCACCAAGCCTCCCATTCATTCAGAAACGGAAGTATAGCAAAAACAGTTTACTATGCTTCAGTTATGAATGAACCAATTGTTACCAATCACTACAAAATAACCAAAAATCAATCAGTGCTCTCAGATATTGTTATTGTAGCAGCTGAACACTTATAGGCAAATTCAAACAAATCCTACAGAGGCATAAAGTAATGTAATGAGTGCAGCGCTAAAATTCAAAGTCTTAATATGAGACACCCTGTGTCAATGTGTCCATGCAATAAATAGAGTTATCCAGTGCTCCAGTGTCAGTCCACCGTCACCATATATGCTAGCAGCTCACCTCCAAAATTTGCTCTTGTTACAGGAGCCGACAAAGGCATAAATTCTCCATTTCCGATCTTTCGCATCCGCTGACGAAGTTCCGGTAGGTGGAACGCAACGCGTCCGGAAGTGGCTGTACCCGCGATCGTTGCTGTCTTCCGAACGTTCCAACGTTTATGTATTTTACGAAAGATCGTTTAATCTGCTATGCGGTTAACTATGCACTGGGTCACAGTGCTTCACTTGTGAGTATGTTTTGTTACTTTTAATAAATCATTCATTTTTTATATGGAGAGCACTAGATTTCTCTTTATTTTTATACATGGTACTTATGGAGTACATGAGGGGATTGAAAACTCAAGTTTGAAAGTGTCCTGCATCTGATATGGAGGTTATACTGATGGTGATCTTCCTGCTGTCTTGGATATTCTGAAATGGAGAATTTATGCCTTCGTCGGCTCCTGTAACAAGAGCCACATTTTGGAGGTGAGCTGCTAGCATATATGGTGACGGTGGACTGACACTGGAGCACTGGATATCTCTATTTATTGCATGGACACATTGACACAGGGTGTCTCATATTAAGACTTTGAATTTTAGCGCTGCACTTGTTACATTATTTTGTTACCAATCACTGACTCTATTCATTCAGAAAAGGAAGGATTCAATAAATGACAAATTTACCGACCCATTCCCATCTCTCCATAATGACACATCTTCTACAGCAGCTGGCAGGAGAGAGGAGGGGGGAAGGGGAGACAGCAGCTCTGTTGGGGGGGACCAGGGAAGCACTCAGGGACCCTGGGAACAGCAGAAGACAAGGAAACTGGATAGGAGGGGTGGTGGGGGCAGCATATAGAGGAACCAATCTCCTCCATTAGGAGGAAAATGGAGGAGATTGGTCCCTCTAAATGCCACCCCAACCATCCCTCCTATTCAGGTGTACAAGGGAGGCACATGGGCCCCCTGGACCATGGGGCCCAGTTACAATTGCAACCCCTATCGTTACGCCCCTGCTCCCGGTGACACCAACGATGGGGCAAAATTTCTCCCAATGACAAACAATGGGGCCCAATGTCATCAATGTTGGGACACAATTCCAATCAATGACGGGGTACAATTTCTCCCAACATTAACAATGGGGCCCAATGACACCAATGATGGGGCACAATTCCTCCCACTGACAACAAAGATGGGGCATTGTTTTTTCCCCACTGATGTTGTGACATTTTCTACTTCCAATGGCCAAAGTCATAAAAACGAGCATATAACTCTTCAAGTGCGGGGAGTCCCACTGCAAGGGTATATTTTGTCTTGTGGCCAGAGTTGGGCTTTAAGTCACTACCACTGGGACGTCTAGGGGTTAGCAATACAAGCAGCAAAGCCAACAGGCCAAAAAAGAAGTTAAAGAGGGTTTGACAGACTCAGAGCGTAGCTTTTAGCACCTTACACTTGAAACTGGCATCACAAAAGGCCTGAACAGCCACCTGGTAGTACTTAAACATGGACCCTGATAGTGTCCATTGTGACGAAATGTGTCAGCAGAGCTTAGCTTGCTGACGTCATCATACCCACCAGATGGAGTGGAGTGGCCTTTTCATACATTGTCTTACTGTTTGTGGATATCTTTCTCCTAAATACTGTAAAAGTAGCAGTTTTAAATTGAATTACGCTATTGTCGTCCATCATTTTTTTTTTTCCATAACCATACACTTAATGATGAGGTGAAAGCAAGCCCTGTTGGATCGATACTAAGCCAGCTAGCCTCTTATAGAATGGTATTCATATTATACAGTATCTCACAAAAAGTGAGTACACCCCTCACATTTTTGTAACTATTTTATGATATCTTTTCATGTGACAACACTGAAGAAATGACACTTTGCCACAATGTAAAGTAGGGAGTGTACAGCTTGTATAACAGTGTAAATTTGCTGTCCCATCAAAAAAAACTCGACACACAGCCATTAATGTCTAAACCGCTGGCAACAAAAGTGAATACACCCCTAAGTGAAAATGTTCAAATTGGGCCCAATTAGCCATTTTCCCTCCCCAGTGTCATGTGACTCGTTAGTATTACAAGGTTTCAGGTGTGAATGGGGAGCAGGTGTGTTAAATTTGGTGTTATCGCTCTCACTCTCTCATACTGGCCACTGGAAGTTCAACATGGCACCTCATGGCAAAGAACTCTCTGAGGATCTGAAAAAAAGAATTATTGCTCTACCTAAAAAAACCTAGGCTATAAGAAGATTGCCAAGACCCTGAAACTGAGCTGCAGCATGGTGGCTAAGACCATACAGCGGTTTAACAGGACAGGTTCCACTCAGAACAGGCTTCGCCATGGTTGACCAAAGAAGTTAAGTGCACATGCTCAGTGTCATATCCAGTGGTTGTCTTTGGGAAATAGACGTATGAGTGCTGCCAGCATTGCTGCAGAGGTTGAAGGGGTGGGAGGTCAGTCTGTCAGTGCTTAGACCATACGCCACACACTGCATCAAATTGGTCTGCATGGCTGTCATCCCAGAAGGAAGCCTCTTCTAAAGATGATGCACAAGAAAGCCTGCAAACAGAAGAAGACAAGCAAACTAAGGACATGGATTACTGGAGCCATGTCCTGTGGTCTGATGAGACCAAGATACACTTATTTGGTTCAGATGGTGTCAAGCGTGTGTAGCGGCAACCAGGTAAGGAGTACAAAGACAAGTGTGTCTTGCCTACAGTCAAGCATGGTGGTGAGAGTGTCATGGTCTGGGGCTGCATAGGTGCTGCCAGCACTGGGGAGGTACAGTTCATTAAGGGAACCATGAATGCCAACATGCACTGTGACATAGTGAAGCAGAGCATGATCCCCTCTATTCGGAGACTTGGCCGCAGGGCAGTATTCCAACATGATAACGACCCCAAACACACCTCCAAGACGACCACTGTCTTGCTAAAGAAGCAGAGGATAAAGGTGATGGACTGGCCAAGCATGTCTCCAGACCTAAACCCCATTGAGCATCTGTGGGGCATCCTCAAACGGAAGGTGGAGGAGCGCAAGGTCTCTAACATCCAACAGCTCCGTGATGTCATCAAGGAGCAGTGGAAGGGGACTCTAATGGCAACCAGTGAAGCTCTGGTGTACTCACTTTTGTTGCCAGCGGTTTAGACATTAATGGCTGTGTGTTGAGTTATTCTGAGGGGACAGCAAATTTACACTGTTATACAATCTGTACACTGACTACTTTACATTGTAGCAAAGTATCATTTCTTCAGTGTTGTCACATGAAAAGATATAATAAAATATTTACAAAAATGTGAGGGGTGTACTCACTTTTGTGGGATACTGTGTGTACATGTTAGAAGGCCAGCATGATGGCCTGAATTTATGGGAGGAGCCTGGAAGGTATTTAAGCACCACACCCCCCCATGCTCTTTGTCGGTTCCAGTGCACAATAGCACATGTCACTGGGCCGGCTCTCCCCAGCTCACTTCATGTTTGTGAATCTGTGCGTTTGATTACCAGTGTGTTGCAGCCTCTTAGTTTGTGGTCTTCGTCGGCGGTTCTCGCTCGTTGTTGCAGGTAGGATTCAAATCCTTTCATTTCATACGCTATGTTACAATTCATTATGTTTCCTATCCTGCATCTCCTTTTGTACTTAGCTGTCTCCAAGTTGTTGTCGGTCCCGACATCATACGGCACAGGCATGGTAGATTTGATGGTTCTCTCTGCCTATTTTATGATTCATTCGCAGAGCCAAGCCTCGAGCCACTGTCGGTCGTTATCCAATATCACTGGATGCAGGCTTTGTTGCTCACAGCATTCACTGTCTATGGGGGTTGCCATCGCATCCATTTGGTGATTAGCATGTATTGTTTGCACAGCTTCTGTGGCTGATTGAGGTGGTAGTTGGACCCACCTGGGCCTTGGCTGCACTCAATTAGCCTTGGGGGTTGGGTGGTTGGTGTTCAGTTGAAGCCATTGTACACTCCACAACCAAACTCGTATGAGATTAATTTCATGCATGCTACAACCAATTCATATCGATCATGCTATTCACCCCACAATCGATTTGTAGCAAATCCATTGCATACTCACCACAATCTGATTCGAGCCTAGTCACAACGGTTCGTATCGGATGCATCACACACACCAAGTCGCATCGGCCCAGGTCACTTACTCTCTTAGTTTTATTACCCTATCTACCGATTCGTATCGGTTCATCCCTTCCCGTAAACTGATTTAGATTGGTTCATTTTCTTGACTACCGATTTGCATCGGTGCATGTCGTACCCCACAAACGATCCATGTCAGATACTTACTACAGTCCAATATGTACCTAGTTACCAATTCATACCGGTCATGTTGTTTACCCAGTCCATGTCATCTTCCCGATCGGTTACCCTTCCTACCGACTCGCATCAGTTCATACTGTTTTCCCCCCTCATCTTCCAGGACAGCTACTTGAGAGATGATTGGCTCCGCCTTCTACAGGAAACACAAATCAGACACAATTTAAAAGGCCCCTCCCTTTCCTCTGACCCTCAGTTGTTTTGTGTTTCCAGACCTCCAGGAGTATACACCGTAATATTTGTTGTGTCCTAAACTAGATGCCCCCATGTCACAAGTGTCTAAGAAATCAGTTCTATCATTTGAGGACTCCGGGGTACTCAAAGATCAGATGGATAGGAAGGCAGATGCGCTACTGCGCAAAGCTTGGGATGCATCCGCTTTCTCACTGGGGCCAGCCTTGGCAGCCACGTGTATTGCACGAAACCTGGATGTGTGGGTACACAGATTGGACGGCCTGCTCTCCACTAGTACACCAGTAGAGGTGGTCAGGGAATCCCTTCCCTTAATTGCCAAGTCAGTGGCCTTTTTGGAGGACGCAGCAGCAGATTCAGTCAGGTCAGTGGCTAAGACCGCTGCACTGATTAACTGCTCAAGACAAGCAAT
>BLSH010288079.1:470891-485066 GCA_018402905.1 Glandirana rugosa
ATGAGACCCCTGAGATTCCGGACGTCCCCCAAGGAGTCGGTTACGTGGTAAGTAAAACTCGAAGTCGGAGTTTTAAAGGGCAGGCTAGCCCGCTTCCACCGGTTGTAATAAAGAGAGGACAGACATCGGACCCGAACGGGGAGACACCCTCTTCTCACTGGGGTACCAAAGATCAGACAGATCAAAGGACTTTGAGAAAACTTTGGAGAAACTCCTTGGTCCAGTGAGGCGTAGAAGGCCGTTGGCTGCTGAAGAAACATGACCTGGTTCCTCAAAGAGGTTTCAAAAGAGTTTCAGGAAACTAGACAGACTAGAAACCATGGGGTCACTCTTCTCCCACAGAGGGGCAAGCCCAGGCTACAGACAGGAGAGAAATAATGTTGGCCACCTTCGCCCGATCGGACGGGAAATTTTGAGGCTGAAGCTCAAAATGAATGGTGCATTGGCTGAGGAACCCCCTGCAGGCCTTAGAGTCCCCAGAGTAATGGGACGGAGCCGGTAATTGCAACGGGCTAGCTTGCAAGTGTGACTGGAACCGATATGGCCACAGGCTGTGGTGGAGGTTGTTTAACTGCGAGGTCCTAGGGAGGCCTGCAGCTGGTCAAAGCGGGACACCAAATCTTGCAGGAATCGCATCACCTGTGCCTGATTAGACTCTTGGGTCTCCAGTCTGTGGACTATGCCCTGCAGCGGATCATCCGCAGGTAGCGGCACATCAGACGGGTCCATGGCTGATCAAACTTCACAACTCCTAAGGTCAGGGGACAGAAGTGCACCACTAAGGTTGTGGACCTATGGATGACTGCTGCTAATGAGTTCCGGCTGATACGGGAAGAGGGCCCCCTGGAGCACGGAACTGAAATACAGGGAGCTAGTGCATCAGTTTCCCCCAGGGCGCAGAGTCTAAGAGCCAGTGCCTCTAGTGGTGAGGATGGATTTGGCTGCAACTGGATCCAGGTTGCGGCCCCCGGGGTCCCCTAGCTCACGCTTGGCTGGCTACAGGTTAAAGAGAGGAAGCAGCAGCGCAGGAACAGCAAAGAATAGTCAGAGGTAATAGCAAAGGGTCAGGGCTACAAGCAGACAGGAGAAACAGAGAACAAGCCGAAGATCACGGTATCAGGCAGGCAGGGATAGTCAGACAAGTTAAAGATCGATACACGGAATAAGTCTTGGAGAAAACAAAACGAACAACCACACACAAAGCCAAAACACGGACAAACGTTGATCAGCAATGCAGGCTTGCACTGCCAGGTGTTATAGCCTGTTCCCAATTAAGGTCTGGGGTGGAGACCAGCTAAGGAGGGCCTACTAAAGCACACAGGTGAGGGAGGCCCAGCCTTTAACTGGACACATGCAGCAAAGGTAGGGTACAGATAAGACATGAATGTTTGCTGTGGTTTCGTGACAGAATGTTTACTGTGGTTTCATGACACTCTGCTACAAGCCCGGGAAGCGGGACGCTTATCCAGATATGTTCCAAAAGTCTGGAATGTGTCCACTAACTCCTTATGGAAAGAGGCAGGTTTCCTCTTTAACCAAATCTGCGATGCAGGCTTTACACAACGCCTTAGTCCATGAATCTTTAAGGTTGTTCCTGCACAATGGTCATTTTCTTTTAGGGGGAGGGGAACAGTGCTTGGTTTTTTCTTTGCTTTTTCCCTAAAAAAACACCAAGACCCCCCTTCCCACATCAATATACAATCAATATGGGACAATATTGTACATCCACACATGCCACAATATCCATTTCACCAACAGTAGTGACCCTTTTAGGCAAACCTACTGCTAGTGCCTCCATAGTGACCTTTACCCCATTAAATATGTCACAAAATGAAGCAATACGCGCACATCCCCTTTAAAGGTAAACCTAAAGGCAGAGTGCAGCAGGCTCCCTGACTCCACTGGAATCAGGGAGGGAAATACACAAGACCCCATAGTAACTTTCCAAGGATCACTGTCCTGGCTTACCTGGGCCTGGCTGGTATTACTAGCGGCTCCTGCCACCGACACCTGGGTTTCTGGCTCCATTTCCCCCAGACAGCAGGTGTGTCCGTCTGCTTTTGAATCTTCCCAGTCCTTTCGCCGCCGTGAAGACCGGAAGTGATGCCAGCCGCGGCCCGCCCCCCTCTCCTGCTGCCAAGGGGATGGAACCGGAAGCCGCGACAAGAATAACCTGACACTCTCAAGATTCTGTCGCGACTCAAGGAAAATGCTTGGCTGCCCAAAAGGCTCATATCCGTATCTTGTTCCGTGATGATCTTGAAAACCACAGCAGGTGGCTCTGGGGCATGTCCAAAACCACAGACAACATACTTTTGACTGTTAAGGGCATCTTTGCAAAGCTCCCTTGTACATCCAACTTGGTGGATCTGGAGATAGATCGGGTGCGCCAGACCCTGGGTCCTAAAAGCATTGACCACACAAGGAATTGTGATGTTGTCTATTTCTTCTGGATCAAGGATGACATTATGCATAAGGCCAGAGAGATCATCCCTACTGACTGATGCTTCAATAACTCTGCTCCCTGACCTTCTAAGATACACACTAGATGAAAAACGAACCCTGAAGCCCTTGCTCACTTGCTTAAGGGATCACAATATACCCTAAATTTGGGGCGATTTCATCTGCAGATCCAGAGGGGTGGCAATACCCATATTGTTTGGCAATGAGCGGCCATCCCTGACCTTTTAAAGGCTCTATATCTCTCTGACCTACAACCTATCACTGTACTGTCCTGAGTGGATCTGGACATTGCCTGACAGACGCCCCTCTGGCAGTACCAGACTTCTGGGATTGATTCCACTGTGAAGTTAAAGCTGAGTTCCACCCAAAAGTGGAACTTCTGGTTTAAGCACTCCTCGCCCCCTTAAATGCCAAATTTGGCATGTCATTTTTTTTTTGGGGGGGTACTTCGTTTTGACAGGTACTCAGCTCCCACTTCCTGCTTTCGACGCCTCGCCGACTAGGCGACTCCTCCTCTCCCCTTAGGCGGCGACTCCTCTCCCCCTCCCTCTCTGCAATCTTCTGGGACATGTCACAGGTCCCAGAAGATTGCCCGGCCACTAAGAGAGTGCAGCGCGACTTGCGCATGCGCACCCGGCTGTGAAGCCGCAAGCTGTCACAGCCGTGTGCCCACACTTGCAATGCCGGCGCCGCGGAGAGGCGAGGGAGAGGAGTGAGGCTTCAGGCGGCCCATCGCTGGACCGTGGGACAGGTGAGTGTTTATTAAAAGTCAGCAGCTACAGTTTTTGTAGCTGCTGACTTTTAATAAACTTATAAATTAGTGGAACTCCGCTTTAAGGGATAAGCTCCTTCAGAAGGCAGACTGCTGGACTCTCACCTTTTCCAGGGTGGCATTTGCACCATTTTTGGACTGGGTAAGACACATAATGTTTGATAGTATGGGTCTTAGCTGCTGGCTATTGATTTGTGTTTGGGGTTGTTGTTGATGTTATATTATTCTCAAAGTCAAAGTCATCTGTATATATGAGGTGGTTCCACAGCACTAACCTGACTTCCAAGGCTAAGGGTGTGTCTATCAGCATACACAAAAATCTTCCCATCCACCCTCCTGGATCATACAACAGACTTCAAAAGGAAGGTTCCTTCTCCTTAAATTTACAGTTTGGGGTAAAGCCTACACATTAGCAAACCTCTGTTTGCCCAACCAGCACCAGACCGCGATTGCTGCATGTTATCTCCAGCTTCTGAGTTTTTGGAGGGCAGTGTTTTGGAAGAAGGGATTCTAACTTTGCTCTTGATCCTGATAAAGGCTCATAAGTCCTATAGTCAATTGATATATTTCAAGAAAAAAAAAAAAAAAACTATTCAAGCACTGGCTAGTGGACAGATCTAACATATCTTGCACCTGTGGGATAGAAACTATACCTTTTTCTCTTTCACGCACCAGTCCTAAAGTCATATAGACTACTTTTTCTCTAGGCACCATGTCATGGAATGGAAACCAGTAATGGACATTAGCTGACCCCTCTCCAAATTTTTCTTACCATAGAGGTGCTTCAGGCTCCCAGATGCAAGTGGGCTTGGCATCTAAATGATACTCTTCTAACAGACCCCATCAGTCATCACACAATTACTGACGCTATCTGCAACTTTGTGTCAGACCACAAGCACAACAATACACCTCCCCCACTTCTATTGGAAGCTTTGAAAGCCCTGTCCAAGGGATGAACGTCCCTTGGACATAGTTAAAAAGAGACGTTCGAAAACCATTTAACACCCTTCATAAACTACACACCTTGGAAACTAAATATAACTGGCAGACATTTCTAATAGCAAATCTTCTCTTCGACTCTCTGATCTAGTACACAAGAACTACCCTGAACCTCTACAGACCCTGAGACCCACCACCTTTACCAAGCCCCTAGTATATAGGTGGAAGAGTCAGCACTCCCCCTTTAGACTGCAGCAGTGGACACAGAAGGCATCATTTGAAAGGGTCAGCTGGCTATCTCAGAAACTGCACAATCCAGCTTGGAATGGTCCCCAACCTCCTCCATACCATATGCCAGGGGTCATGTGATCAACCCCGTGTATCCATAGTTCATCAATTTAAACGATTTGGCATCTACAGCAATTTTAAGTTTAATTCTTGAATGTATCTTTCTCCTCCAGCAAAATTTCCCTTTCAAGCACTGCCCCACATTCTCAAATACTTGGGAATTAGAATCCCATCAGACCCTACCCAATTATATAAGCTGAACTATGTGCCTTTGATCCAAAGGACCCTGGCAGATTTAAAAACATACAATCGCAAACTTTACTCCTGGTTCAGTTGAATTAAGATACTAAAAACAGACATTATCTTTAAATTTTTGCACACTTTTCAGACAATCCCCAGCCTTCACCAAATTCATATGGGGCAGTGCCACCTGGAACTGCATCAGAGGATCTTGTCTTTCCTGAAACTTAGAGGGGTTGTGGGTGCACAGATTCTGTTAGCCTTCTGGATTGTTTCCACAACTTCTCCAAAGATTCGGTCCCTATAGCCCTTTCTGCCCGTGACCTTCAGGCCCTCCTTTGGATTGATCCCATGCTTAGGGGTCCCCCTAACTCGTATTCCATCACCTGCCACCTCCACAAAGTGGGGGTTGGGGCATTCTCTAAGTTTCACAACTCCCTCCTATGAGGCCCTATGACCCCCTTTTTTGAGAAACCAGCATTTCCTGTGACCTTCACTTAAGATGGGTATACACTAGTAGTATTTAGTTCCATATTTTTCCTTTTAAGAACATTTGTTGGATTTTCTAATCATTAGTGAGGTCAAATTGATGTTCAATTTCTACTACAGCGATGAGAAAATTCGTAAGAGTAGGATGGAAAATTTTTAGTGAATATATAAATTTATAACACTGTATGTGGTTTTCGTTTGGTAACATATATGCATTCCAAAATGTAAAGTGAAAAGCAAGTGAAATCCTGAACAACTTTCTAACGACATTCAAAATGTACTGAGCATTTTCCTACAAATTTTCATAAGAATTTTCTTATGAATTTTTGATTAAAATTCTATTAGTGTATACCCAGCTTTATTCTGGAAGAAGTTGTCCCATCACAGCCTAATCCATATTCTGTGCACTGGCTCTCTACCATATCTGCGCTCCATCCTGGCTCAAAATCCTCAGCTCTGCTACACTGGTTGGCATAGCAACAACTTGCCTTCTGTCTTCATTTGATTCCAATAGAGCCAACATGCCCATGGACCTAACACCATTTAAGACCCTTTCAGGCAAAAACTCTCTCTGCCATTTACAACATCCTTTTATCCTGTGTACATCCTCAACTGTGTGGAAAAATGGGCTGCAGATTTGGGTGCATCCTATCCTCTAGAAGAATGAAGAATATTATGCAAAACCAACTTCAGAATCCTATGACAATCCTATTACTCTCCACAACATCTAACCACCTCCTGCTTAACCCATCCAGAGACAATATCCTATATCTGGTGGACCTGCACTCTGGGAAAGGTTCCTGCAGATCTTCGCTAGAGTCTACGATACTGTCGTCCCCAATTTCCCCTTCCCTTTTTTCTATGATTCCTGGTTCTATTAAAAAGGCCAAATATCCTACGTCATTGGCAGTTACAATAGGCTCCAACTGTACTGAAATGGGCCACGGAACTAGATAGTGCACATATGGAGCTGCTCTTGGCTCGGGAAGTGGATACTTTGGAGCAGTACACACATATGTGGGTCACTTGGAAGGTGTTCAAGAATTTATTCTTGAATCAAAACCAACATGTTTCCACTGGCCCCATCCATCCTGACTATTTCTTATGAATGTCTCTTCTGTGCTGCAGCTCCCCCAACCCCCCCCCCCTTTCTTACCTGAGCCCAATCCAATCCAGCGACATACACTGGAGCGGGGCCAAGCAAGCCACTCTGTGTCAATAGACGCAGGCAGGGTGGCTCAAGAGCGAGCACGCATGGGAGTCCCCATGGAAAGAGGCTTTCTGTGGGGGCACCTGTTGAAGAGGAGGGGCCTGGGACACCAACGGGGGACCCCAGAAGAAGAGGATTGGGCCTGATCTGTGCAAAAGCACTACACAGAGCAGGTAAGTATAGACATGTTAGTTGTTTTAGCAAAATAAAAAAACGAAGGTTTAATACTACTTTAGACTGAACTAGATAAAGATCCTTCCCTTCCAGTTTTTATATGCAAAACTAAAAAAACAAAAACAAAATCAGTTTCTCCCATTGATCTACTATGAGGTATTGTACCTTTCACTGCTTAGGTGAAAATGAGGATTGAATTCTGAATGGATGATGAAGAGAGCGACCCTCTATTTTATTTAGTTTCCAAAAATAAACACTTTTGCTCATAATATCCTCCAACCCAGAAAGAATTAGTAAGTAAATCAAATAGAGTATTTTATACGCATTCATACATTATAGTTTACTGACAAAGTATAATTAAACAGATAAACAAGTTTACTTACCAAACCCAAAAAGGATGTAAATAGCCCCTTGACTTGTGTAGTATGCCTGAGGGTCGATAACCTTCCCTTCTCCCATCCTGTTGTATTTTACTATTCCACCCAAAGGCTTCCCAGTAAGGCCAGACACCAAAAGGAAACCAAG
This sequence comes from Glandirana rugosa, assembly GCA_018402905.1. Taxonomy (NCBI): domain Eukaryota; kingdom Metazoa; phylum Chordata; class Amphibia; order Anura; family Ranidae; genus Glandirana; species Glandirana rugosa. The sequence goes on from BLSH010288079.1 coordinate 477,992, forward strand.
ATCTGGCTAAAAATAAGAAACATGAAAAGGAATAACCTTAATCGGCAAAGTGACATTTGATATTGTCAAGTGATTTATTGTTTCTGTTCTCTGTGATTTACTTATTACATGTATAGGCTTAAAGCAGTGGTTCTCAACTCCTGTCCTTGGGATGATATCATTTGCTGCTCAGTGATTGCAGTATTCTAGTCTACATCTCCCAAAGTAGATCCTTAAAATCTGGCCTGTTAATGGGTCCTGAGGACAAGAGTTGAGAACCACTGGCTTAAAGGGTCCACCAATTATATCCAATTGGCGCTGACAAAGTACCTCACCCTAGCTCTATTGTGGGCAATGGGATGCTCAAAGACGAGAAAGTCGAAGACCTAGCATCACAACCACTTTACCAAATTATCACAACTTTAACTTGGGGGTGAGCAAATCCACTTTATATTTTGGCTTAATACAGATGCAATGAGGTAAACTCTGATCAGATCACAACAGATTCTTCCACTGGCACTCTGCTAAAGATGTTGACAGCTGGCCAGATCCAACATGCTGCAGGGTAATAAGCTCCCCAGGTTTGGAGTAGACCCCTGCCTACTGCACTGCCAGGATAAAGGATGTTGTAAGCTATCATTTTCCAGAAATGTTCTACTTCTATTCTGAGATTTAAATAACTATCTTGTGACAGACTATGCATGACTGAGAGAAGCAGGCTAAAGTAACTGCAAACATTTTATCTGGTAATCTAGAGGCACCATAAGTCAATAGATGACCCATCACAACAATGAAATTCTGAGGTGGAGACAGAAGGACACAGTAAAGAAAATCATTGAATCATTGTGAAAAGGGTGGTTCAATACAACAGAAAAACCTTAAAATATGATATAGGGGGAAAATATAAGAATGCTTTTTAAGGAGAACTAGTCAGAAATGAGCATTTGTGAGAATCTGAACCTCATACCTGTTGAGTGTAGTCAGAGCACAGCCTTAGACTGGCCATACACGAGTCATATTTTACATTCAACCAGCAGGTAAACAAAAAATGACTTGATTCCCCCATCCACACACTCAATGTGGGTGGGGGAATCCCTCTCACTGAGCTATTGTATTCTGAAGGTGGGGAGACATCCCTATCATCTGATAGCACTGTTGGCAGCTCCAATTGAAAATAAGAACATTTTTAAATTTTCCAGTCTGCTCATACATGGATCGAAATTCAGCCAATCCCTGCTGAAATGGCTAAATCTTGATTCATGAATGGCCGGCTTTACCTCTCAGGTGTGCAGTTATTTAGTTGCATTATCTCCCTGTCTCAGTGTCAGGCTATAATGGACTAATACTTAAAGGATATGTTCACCTTTTAGAAAAAAATAATAAATGCACATTTTTTGCAGGTAAAAAAAGTGCATTTATTATTTTTTTCTTTTGCAGCAGTGATAAGCAGATCGCTGGTGCCATGCAGGTCTCCTTCAGATCTGTCAGTATATCTGGGTACTCGTATGAGCAGGCAGATACACTGACAGGAATAAATCAATGAACTACCACAGTGCTCCACAGCTTGCAGCAGCTGCAGCATTGGGAACGTGCCACATGTTCCCAAAGGTGAACTTATCCTTTAACCAGCTTCCGCCCGCGTTACATGTATTTACTGCTGCAGAGTGACGCTGTTGCGCGAATCGCAGTCTATAAACGGTGGCTCGTGCATGCGTGGCTAGTGGGCGGGAGCGCGCCGCTGGCGGTGCGCTCTCGCACTCTGCAGCAGTGTGCCCGCAGCTCGGACGGACCCGATGTCCGCCGGCGAGCCACGATTGCTGGCCACATGTGAAAAATGGGGAACCGCCGATGTAAGCACAGCGGTTCCCCATGCTGTCAGGCAGCATGACAGAGATCTACTGATCCCTGTCACTTAGATCTCTCATGCTCCTGACAGCCCAGCCCCCTCACAGTTCGAACACACCCAGGAAACACAGTTAACCCCTAGAGCGCCCCCAGGTTAACCCCTTCACTGCCAGTGGCATTTATGCAGTAATCAGTGGACATTTAAATTTCTGATCGCTGCATAAATGTCATTGGTCCCAAAAAAATGCCCGACACGCCCGCTGCAATATCGCAGTCCCAATTAAAATCGCAGATTGCCGACATTACCAGTAAAAAAAAAATTGTAAAAATGCCAGAAATGAATCATGGTTTATAAATGTGGCAACTTTTGCGCAAAACAATCAATAAATGCAGATTGCAATTTTTTTACCACAAATATGAGGAACAGCCAAAACCGATGAATAAATTTGATTTTTTTAGATTTTTTTTTGGATATGTATTAGAGGAGGCATATAAATTGGCCAAAACCAATGAATACATTTATTTTTTTATATTTTTTTGGGATATATATTATAGCATAAAGAAATATTGTTTTTCTTTGCAAAATTGTCACTCTTTTTGTTTATAGCGGTGATCAGAAATGACGCAGACGTGATCAAATACCAAGAAAAGAAAGCTCTATTTGTGGGAAAAAAAGGACACAAATTTCGTTCGGGCACAACGTCGCACGACCACGCAACTGTCAGTTAAAGCGACGCAGTGCCGAATTGCAAAAAGTGCTTTGTCCTAACATGGGAAATCCTTCTGGGGGTGGAGTGGTTAAAGCACAGTACAGGCTGTTGGAGAACAGAAAAAAATTTTCAAATAAAAAGCGTAGAAGAGAATAGTCAAAATAAAGCAGCCTTAGGCCGGTGTGAACAGTACAGGCAGGAATCAGAAATTCCTGCTGTGGCTCTCAGCGGTTAGATGCAGCCGCCAGCCTCATGCACTATAATGACAGGTCACTGGCAGCTATTTGTGTCTCTCTGCACAGCCAGAGATTATCTGCACCTGAATTTTCTCATCATTGCCGTTGAAGACAATAGTCAATTTGACCCCACTAACAATTAGAAAATCAAACAATTGTTTTTAAAAGAAAAACACTTCTCACAAAATTCTACTAGTGTGTTGCTAGCTTAAAGTTCTGCTCTGAGAGGGAAAAGATACCAGTAAATCATTTATAGATCAAGTAATCTGAGAAATAAGGCTGCATTTTTATAAAATGGAGACTTGCTACTGATTGGTTCTCTTTAAATAAAGCATAAATGTCACTCGATAAATGTTATAACTAATAAAATATTTCAAACAGCTATGTTTTCTCGTTTTTTTTATGTACTCTATTTGGAACAATGAAAGTTAACTTTTAAATTTACCTCTTTACTCCAATCCCTCAGCCAGAGTTAAAGTAATACTAAAGTCTTGATTTTTTTTTTTTTTCTTTAAAAATAACAAACATGTTATACTTTCCGGCTCTGAGAAATGTTTTTTCCTCCTCTTCTCGGGTCCCTCGCTGGCTCTCTTGGCCCCTCTCCCTCTTGCCGATTGCCCTCAAGGCAAGCAGCTGTGTTCGACCCCGTCCCCTCTCTCTCCTGATTGGCTGACTGACTTTGACTGACAGCAGTGGGAGCCAATGGCGCCACTGCTGTGTCTCAGCCAATCAGGAGGGAGAGTCCCGGACAGCCGAGGCAGGTATTAGGCCTCATGCATACTGGACGTTATAACGTTCTAAAAACGCCAGTAGCTTTGCAGTGATTTTTTCACGTTTTTCACAGTTTTTGCATTAGCGGGTTTTAGCGTTTTTCTTTTTTTTTTTTAAATAATTGTATCAAAAACGTTAAAAAAACGCTGGTGAGTCATGTTTTTCAGAGTTTATCTGTGTTTTTTTTTTTGAAGTTAGAGCATTTTTACAGCTGAAAAACTCCTCTGAGAACCCACTATATTTGTTTTTTTTTTACAGCCAAAAAACGCCCCAGCCAAAAACAGTTGATAACAGCCTATGTGTGCATGGACACATAGGATAACATGCTGGAGAGTTTATTGACAGTAGAAAAAACATCAGAAGCCAAAAACAGCAGTTGTAAAAACGTCTGAAAATGTCCAGTGTGCATGAGGCCTTAGAGGGGCTGCTGCACACAGAGGGCTTTTTATCTTAATGCATAGACTGCATTAAGATAAAAAACCTTCTGCCTTTACAACCACTTTAAAGTTAATGGATTCTTATGTGACTGATTCTCAATTTGTAATGGCACAAGACATGGCTGCCCGCTGTCACCTTTGATCTTTATACGAACAATGGAGCCCTTCCTCAGATGGGTCTGGTGGGACTCTTATCTGTGGATTACAGGTAGCGGGCAAGGAATATAAAATAGCAGCTTATGCGCATGATGTTGTACTATTCCCCAGTGAACCCCAGACTCCATAATGACAGCTTTGGCAGAGTTTTCGACTGTATCTAACCTTACAAATCAATTATGCAAAGTCGCATGTGCAGAATGTGGGTCTATCGTCTGTGGAAATTGCATCTTATAGCATAAAAATCCGGCGCTTTCCTTGCAAAATTGTAGACTCTACTGAGTTAGTTGGTTTATTGCCTCTGATAATCCCTGCTGCTTTGTATTAACCCCTGGGGGAGTAAACCTGAAATGCAGCAATAATCAAGCGCTAAGGATTATCCAAGGACACAGTGAGGCTTCATCATTTGAAAAAAATGGTCACATTTATTTTCATAACAGTTAAAAACAATAGAAACGATAAGATCATCAATTACCAAAAAGCCTGATGTAAAAAAAGTCCAAATATTGGTGAAAAATGGTAGAAGTTGGGGTTAAAACAGTAACAGAGAAGAATAATGAGCTGTGCTCCTATGGAGCTATCAGTGTCAACATCAGCACTAACCCCGTCACGTCAGGCACCCTGTCACAAAGTGACAACAAAGCCGCCGCTCACTGATCCTGCGGGTGGGTACCTGTCAGGGAGAGATCGGAGAGGTCACCATGTGCCGTCCAAGGGGGAAGGGAGGGTGGATTCCACCTGCCTTGCGATGCAGACCCGATGGTTGCAGACCCGACGATTGTTTCCCACTCTGCGGGAGGTGAGCTTCTCTCTGCTTCTCACCACCGCAGCTGGCCCCGATGTGATGACATGGGCTGTCAAATCGTGGAGGGGTGTGCACTGCGATTGGCTTGGACCTGCACTGACTGCTGGGGTGGCTGAATGCAATAGCCTGTCACAGTGACGACATGTTTTGTGATACGGCACTTTGTCAAGTGACAAGATCAGTGAGTGGAGGCTTTGTTGTCACTTGGTGACAGGGTGCCTGACGTGACGGGGTTAGTGCTGATGTTGACACTGATAGCTCCATAGGAGCACAGCTCATTATTCTTCTATGTTACTGTTTTAACCCCAACTTCTACCATTTTTCACCTATATTTGGACTTTTTTTTACAACAGGCTTTTTGGTAATTGACGATCTTATAGTTTCCATAGTTTTTAACTGTTACTTTTGAAAATAAATGTGACCATTTTTTCCAATGATGAAGCCTCACTGTGTCCTTGGATAATCCTTAGTGCTTGATTGTTGCTACATTTCAGGAAATTGCATCTTGCAAGCACAATTTTCCTTTCACCTGGAATCCTGACACGCTTACTTACCGGGGCATGAAACTCACAGTGGACACTGCCGATTTTCACCCCTGGAATTTTGCACCCCTTCTATAATGCATTTGTAAAGATCTTTGGACTTGGGACCTTAGAATGCTGTCCTGGTTTGGGAGGGCTGCAGCCTTTACCCACTTAAGGACGGGAAGGATTTTCCCCTTAATGACCAGGCCATTTTTTGTGATGCTGCACTGTGTCGCTTTAACTGACAATTGCGCAGTCGTGCGACGTTGTACCCAAACAAAATGTATGTCCTTTTTCTTCCCACAAATAGAGCTTTCTTTTAGTGGTATTTTATCACCTCTGCGGTTTTTATTTTTTGAGCTATAAACCAAAAAATGGCAACAATTTTGAAAAAAAAAAAATATATATTTTTTGCTTTTTGCTATAATAAATATAAAGCTATTATAAATATAAAATCTCCGCAAAAAAATGTAAAAAAACCCCAAAATTTCTTCATCAGTTTAGGCCAATATGTATTCTTCTACATATTTTTGGTAAAAGAAAAAGCATATATTGATTGGTTTGGGCAAAAGTTATAGTGTCTACAAAATAGGGGATAGATTTATGGCATTTTTATTATTATTTTTCTTTTACTAGTAATGTCAGTGATCTGCAATTTTTAGCGGGACTGCGACATTGCAGCAGACAGATCGGACACCTTTGGGACCAGTAACATTTATACAGCGATCAGTGCTATAAAAATGCACCGATTACAGTATAAATGACACTGGCAGGGAAGGGGTTACCACTAGTGGTGATCAAGGGCTTAAATGTGTTCCCTGGGAGGTGTTTCTAACTGTATGGGGACAGGACTGACTGGAGGAAGAGAGAGATCGCTGTTCCTAATCACTAGGAACAGACAATCTCACTCTACTCCCCTGACAGAACGGGGATCTGCTTTGTTTACATTGGCAGATCCCCGTTCTGCCTCTCTGGAGCGATTGCGGGTGGCCGGCGGACATCAAGTTTGCCCCACCCGCTGATTGGCTACCCTGCTGGACAGTCAGTGTGCGCGTGCACGCTGCCCACAAAACCCAAACCCATTGACCAACGTACAACGACGCCGATTCGCGGGAACGAGCCGACCTGCCACCGTAAAACAACTGTGGCTGGTCGGGCAAGTGGTTAAGATGAATGTCTTACCATGCATATTACAGTGCCTTAACCACTTCAGCCCCGGAAGGATTTCCAGCTTTAGGACCGGAGCCCTTTTTGCGATTCGGCGCTGCGTCGCTTTAAGTGACAATTGCGCGGTCGTGCGACGTTGTACCCAAACGAAATTTGCGTCCTTTTTTTCCCACAAACAGAGCTTTCTTTTGGGGGTATTTTATCCCCTCTGCGTCATTTCTGATCGCCGCTATAAACAAAAGAAGAGCGACAATTTTGCAAAAAAACACAAATTTCTTACTTTTTGCTAAAATACAAATCCAAAAAAAAAAATATAAAAAAACATTTTTTTTCACCGTTTTTGGCCGATTTATATTCTTCCTCATATTTGCGATAAAAAAAATCGCAATCGGCGTTTGATTGGTTTGCGCAAAAGTGGCCGCGTTTACGGATGATGACAATTCAT
>BLSH010288079.1:526580-541304 GCA_018402905.1 Glandirana rugosa
AATGTTACGTATCGGGGTAGGTAATCGGGGAATTACGACGTTTCAGTCGGACATGGAAATCGTCTCTTTGTTGGGGTTTCGTATTACAAAGGTGGAGGGACGAATTGACATCGCTAGCACAAGAACCCCAGTATCAGTCGTAAAAAGAAGGAGGTTTGTGTCGCTCAGCTCAATTACGGTTTCTCGAGTTAAAACCAGAGTAGACTGGTCTCGTGAAAGAGGGTTAGAGAGACTTAGTAAATCTACAAGTAACCGTTTGATGTCTGTCCGGACATGCACACGGAAGAACTCCCAATGAACATCTAAATGATTCAGAGAGATTGGGAGAAAGTGCTCTGGTCAGATGAGACCAAAATTGAGCTCTTTGGCATTAACTCGACTCGCTGTGTTTGGAGGAAGAAAAATGCTGACTATGACCCCAAGAACACGATCGCTACAGTTAAGCAGGGAGGTGGAAACATTATGCTTTGGGGTTGTTTCTCTGCTAAAGGTACAGGCTGACTTTGCAGCATTAAGGGGCTAATGGATGGGGCTATGCATTGTAAAATCTTGGATGGGAACCTTATTCCCTCAGCAAGAACACTGAAGATGGGTCGTGGACAGGTCTTCCAGTATGACAATGACCCAAAACATACCATACAACAAAGGAGTGGCTCAAGAAGAAGCAAATTAAGATCATTCAGTGTCTTAGCCAGTCTCCAGACCTTAATCCTATAGAAAATTTGAGGGAGCTGAAACTTCAAGGGGGGGGGGGGGGACAGGGTCCCAGGGCCACTTCCTCTCCTAGAGCCATGGCTCAGGAATGAAGCTCATCCCCCCCCCCCTTCTCGGCGATGTTCTGGGACACGTCACAGGTCCCAGAAGATACGCTGGCCATTCCCAAGCCGCAGCATGACTCGCACATGCACAGTGCGCTGAAGCCAAAGCCGGTTGCCCACACTTGTGATGCCGGTGCTGCCGAGGGGAGGGGGAGAAGAGTGAGCCCTCGGGCGACCGCATCGCTGGATGGTGGGACAGGTGAGTGTTCGATTGTTAAAAGTCAGCAGCTACACTTTTTGTAGCTGCTGACTTTTAACTGGGTGGAACCCTGCTTTAAGTATTTAGAAAAAAATCTGTAAAGATGAGTGGACCAAAATCCCTCCTGAGGTGTGTGCAAACCTGGCAACCATCTACAAGAAATGTCTTACGTCTGTGCTTGCCAACAAGGGTTTCTTCACCAAGTCTTAAGTCATGTTTTGCTTGGGGATCAAATACTTATTTTACTCACTGAACTGAACTGCAACTCAATTTTTTAACATTTGTAGCATGTGTTTTTTTTTTTTTTTTGCTTTTTGGTTAATATTCTGTCTCTATCATTTAAAATACACCTATGACAAAAATTATAAACCCTTCATTTCTTTGTAGGTGGGCAAACGTACAAAATTAGCAGGGGATCAAATAATTATTTTTCCCACTGCATATGTGGTGCCTTGGAAGAAAGTCCACTGGCGTATAATGGTTATACCTACAATAAAGAAGAAAGGTTTTACCAATAGTAATAATGGGGAAGCTGTGCATTCTTTAACTGCAACTAATGTAAAAAAATAAATAAAAATACATTTTTAAATTTAAAATTATATGTATTTAAATTTAACGATTTTCATACATATAATATGCACAGTTCTAAATAATAAAGATAAAATATTTTTGTACTCAAAATTCTTTATTTGAAGTTCACCAATGGACAGATGGTTCAGAAACATGCTTCCTGCAGAAGGATTTTGACACTGGCAAACAAAAAGAAATAAGTGGTCAGTCTGGTATAAACCCTCCCACTGCCAGCATGCTTCTGTTTTGTAACAAAGCAGTGCCAAGCACAAGACCATAAACATAAAGGAGTGGGACCTGTGTCCCCCAATGAACTCAAAAGTATTCTATGGCAAGTACAAACATTCTATTTTCTTTCCTCTTCATTTGGGGACACAGAATTCCGATGCAATTGGGACGCCCAAAAGCAGTTCAACTGAAGGTGAACAACACAGGAAACACCAAAAGGCTCACATTAAAAAAAAAATAATAATAATAATAATAATAATAATAAAGAGCAGCCTGAGGGACCTTAGGCACAAAACTGGCATCAGATAAGGTCTGAACATCCATCTGGTAGATCCTAGAGAACATGTGCAAAAGGGGTCAGCCTTGCAAAGCCCTGGGGAGTGTAACAAGGTAAGCCCAGGGACTAAAACCTTGGTGAATGTAGAGTTCAGAAGAGAGGCTGAAGGTAGGGCCAAAGTCTGACATTGTTGGAGGCCCAAAGCAAAGAAATCACTGATGTGCTGGAAAAATATGGAAATGCAAGTACACGTCCTTAATGTCTACAGAGCAGAGAAAGCCTCCTGAAGGAAGAAGGCTATAACAGACCTGGTGGATTCCATGTGGAAACAATCATAGCTTTGATCTAAGATGGGACATGGGATATCCGAAATAGTGACACAAGACATTTAGAAAAAACGTGGGAAAAGGGCTAAGAATGGAACTCCAGTGTGTAGCCCTAGGAAACCGCCTACACTACTCAGACATTTGAGACACTGTATTTGCAGATATCTGCAAAGACTAACAGATGTCTCTCAACTAGAGCTGCAAGATTAATCGTAATAAAATTGCGATAGTCATCTGAAGTCTCCCCAGGAACCTTTTTCTAAGTCGGAGTTACTTGAGTCTCTCCTATCTGGGCAGACTGCCAAGTCTGAGATCATTGTTGATAAAACTAGCAAAGAGATACAATGTTTCTAGTTATCAGAGGAATGAACTCCGGTGAACTCGCGTGTATAGAAGAGTTTAGTTTAACCATTTAAAGACTCTTTTCTGACATTTATTGCTTACTTTTCTGCTTTTATTGCTTACTTTTCTGCTAGAAAAGTACTTAGGCTCCATTTACACAGGACGCTGTTTCAACCTCCCCTGAACAATTTTTTATGACAGCTAGAAGCCGGCATCTAAAGCGGCGTTTTGCCACGTTTGCGTCTAGGAGCGTTTTTTTTTTTTAAATGGAAACGCCTGTAAACTAAACAGCCCTAGATGTGAGTTACTGCGTTTAGAAGCTGTTTTGCGCCTGAACCCATTTTTTTTGCATTCCAAAAAAAGCCTCTAAACTCAACTGCCTGGAAACCGCCTTAAAAGACCCTGTGTAAATGTACTGATAAGATAACAGGAAAGTTCAGGGGCAGCTGAAAAATAATTGCCCAAATGCCTCTAAAAGTTTGTTTACCAGCAGCAGTGTAAATGAGGCCTTAGAACCCCCAAACACTATATATATTTTTTAGCAGAGACCCTAGAGAATAAAATGGCGGTTGTTGCAATATTTTATGTCACATGGTGTTTGCACAGCGGTCTTTCAAATGCAATTTTTTGGGAAAAATGACAAAAAAAACAAAAAACAAAAAAAAAAACACGAAACAGTGCTGTTAGCCCAATTTTTTGTATATGTAAGATGCTAAGTCGCGAGAACCGTGAGGGAATTGTGATCTTTATTCTAAGCAAAAAAAATGGTGATTCTCATTTTGGCCAGAATCGTGCAGCTCTACGCTCAACTATGGAAAGTAAAGACATCCCTTACAGAAAAAGAACATATATGCAGGTTTAGGGTACTTAAAAGCTCAGGGTTCTAACTGGGCACCTGGCTTGGGTTTAGTCTTCAAGTTTGTCCCCGCACAGCCACACCAATTTTAAATGTGACAGCGGCTGCGGGGGAGAAGTCTGTATATGCAGTAAAGCGCACAGTGGAACCTATGGGGTTAATCCTCTGCATTGTGTAAAAGGGCTGTTTGATCCTATATGCACAGATCCTCCCCTCCCTGCACTTCCTCCCTAGACAAGTCCTGATAAGACAGAGCCTTGGGAGTCAGGTTGCACATGCTCAGTTTGGTGTATATTGCTAGAGAGTTTTTTTTTCTTGAGAGAGCATGTGATCAGCACAGGGCCAATCAGCACTGTCCAGGCAGAGGGTCAGAAGCCCTGCAACCTCATAGAGCAGCTCAGTGCTGTATGAAAACTCCTCCCACAGGCTTCACCAGGAACTGACAGAAATCAAAAGACTGCTATATACTGCTGATGAGAAAAGGTATTTAGCAGTTTGTATTTACTAAAATAATTACTTTTCCATGTTCTGTGTACATTGTTTGAATGAATTTGCACTTTATATTTTTTCATGACTTTTTGTATGTTCAAATAGCAGCGCCAGAGCCACACAAACTTGCACTTTATATATTGTTATTCAATTGTGAAAGCAGCGCACATAAGACATATGCAGCATTTGTAGGCCATTATTCTTCCTCAGCAAATCCTAAAGTATTAGGCACATACTGAACTATTACAGAAGAACATGGTTAGAACCTCTAATCTTAAACATATTGAAGTAGATTTTGCTATATAGAATTACATCCAGCGTTTAAAAGGAGCAGTCTGAGGAGACATCCCCGTTTTGCCACCGATTTGGCATGCGATTTGACATGTCAAATCACAAGCCAAAACGCACCAATGTGAACCAGGGCTGAAAGTGTTTTGTTAGATCTATTTGATAAAAAGCACCCTTTTTGACAGATATCCAGTGATCTTGCAAGGACTGGCAAGCTGCAATAAATGACATGTTTGTATAGATTAAAGGTTTATAATGGGGTTTACAACTGAAAGAGGAGGTCAGTCCAATACTAAAAAATGTAAAAGTCAGCAGCTACACATACTGTAGCTGCTGACTTAATAATAGGACACTTACCTGTCCTGGAGTCCAGCGATGCCGGTACCCGCAGCCGATCTTCGGATATGGGGTCGGGTGCAGCCGCGTCCATTGAGGGTAAGGGAACCCGGCAGTGTAACATTACAGCTTCACCCTGCTAGGCGTGTGCAAGGTTCCGCTGCACTCTATTGGCCAGGCGGCCAGTAGCAGAGGGAGGAGGGAGCAGGGCTGCTGACGCACCTGGCCCAAGCTCCCGGATGTGTGGAAAAGGACACCTGTCTAAAGGCAGGTGTCCCCCCCCCCCCCAAAGGTGCCAAATGTGACACCTGAGGGGGGAAGGAATCCAACCAGCGGAAGTTCCACTTTTGGATGGAACTCCGCTTTAAAGTGTTATTAAACCAGGGTGGATTTGATTTAAATCACTAGTAAAAAGGCTTGATTTAAATCATAATTCTTAAAGAGCAACTGCCATCTATGTCCCGCAGCAGCTCCTCCTCTGACCAGCTGTTGACTCACCGACAGTCCCATTCACTTTAATGGGACGGCTGGTGATGTAGCAGTAACACAACAAGGGGAGGGACGTGGCGGCTGCAGGTGAGTGGATGCCCGCTAACAGGCCCTGCCATGATGGATCTGAAATGACAGGTGCTCTTTAAATGTAAGGACTTATTCTTGATGGTAGTTAGAATCTTTAATATTTGCAAAAAAAATGAAGGTTTCCTATTTAGAATAATAAGCTGTCAGGTTAGTAAAACAGCAATATCAGAACAATGCAATCATGCAATTTGTAGTGTACATAGATTTGCAAAAAAAATGGGATAAAGGAATATTCCTGAACATGGTTTTATCTCATGGTTACTGTGAAATTGTGTGAATGCATCAAGCAGTTTATGTTATCTCAGCTTGCAGAGCTTGGATTCATGGAATGAGTTGACCAAAAATGTAATTATTATTATAATACAAGATTTATATAGCGCCAACAGTTTGCGCAGTGCTTAGCAAAATGAAGGCAGACATTACAATTACATTACAATTTGGTACAAGAAAAATCAGAGGGCCCTGCTCGTTAGAGCTTACAATCTAAGATTGCAGAATATACAGCTTCACGCTACATAACTAAGCTCCATTTCATGCTGAATAGACTAAATTATTAAAGCATTTTAAATAGAAAACTATCTTTAGATAGAGTTTTACTCCAAAAGCATTTTATTAAAATAAAATTGATAAAAATAAAAAATCAAAATCAAAAAATCTGATTTCTTTTTTTTTTTTTTTTTTAAATCATTGATTTTTTTATCCACCCTGTACTAAACCCAGGAGCCTACATTCCCTATATCTGGTCTCCCACAGTACACGGTGGTACTTACACATAGTATATTCTATCAATTTAAGAGTATTTGCACATATGACTTTGTATGAATTATTATTTATTTTTTTGCACAGATATCAGGATTTTTTTGATTGATTTAGCATTTTTGCACATAACCAGAATTTTGAAGGAATTCACATTTTGGTTCATTTGCACTTTTTGCACAGAATAATTAGCTTTTTTGCATATAACCAGAATTTTGAGGAAATTTATATTTTTAGTTATGGTTTACCGATTGAAGGAATTTGTACTTTATATTTTTTCATGACTTTTTGTATGTTTAAATAGCAGCGCCAGAGCCACACAAACTTGCACTTTATATATTTTTGTTCCCGCACCTACGGGCACATGTGTGGAGGCAGCAGCTATATTTAGTCTTTTCTGTAAATATTTTGCAATACTCATCAACTTTCCTAAATACTATTTAACATTTAAGCACTTCCCTTTGCGCAGTATCACCCTGTCTCTTATATATCCATCTATAATTGTTCAAACACTATAGGTACTGCTGCAATGGACATCTTTAAATATATGAGTAATAGAACCATCGATTTAGATGAAGTTTTCAACCAGGAACATGTGGTCTATGATCAAGACATGGAAAGCTTATGTAAACAACTTAAGCACAATATGGAAAAACAGCTGCAAGTATGGTGGGACATTTCCACCCTTGAAATGTATGTGGCTGAAAAAATAACTCCTCGTAGACTAAGATGGGATATCTCACCTAATGATAGTGTGGCAGATAAGACACTAATGGACGAATGGTATACATTTTTTAACACAAAAGAGGCGGAACTTTTAGACGTAATAATCAAAAGAAGACAATTTAAGCGCAAAAAACTGAAAATTTGATACAGCAGATTAAAGAAAAACTGACACCATATGGGAACACCAATGAATATAAGGAAAGGGAAAAAGCTCTTCAGGAAGAGATACTAAAATATAATAAGGAAATACAAATGAAAAAGCAGAAGAAATTCCAAAGAGATGTCTTGGACTATAAGAATAAACAAGTATATAGCTGGCAAGCCGATGAAGAATATGGGACAGAGGAGCTTGCAGAAGTGGAAATGATCAGCATCTCAAATCAGCTCATCCTCCTTGGATAGGGATGAAGAAGAAATTTGGACACCCACAAGATCTCATGCAGCAAGCACCCCTAGATCTGTTAACAGGGCACCTATTAGGACACTGGTGCACAATCATCCACAAAATAACCATAGGCATGAAAGTCCAAGGGGGACGCACAAAAGACACACACCTAAAACCCCAAGAACCCCCCCAGGAGATCTATTGAAACGTACAACAGATATTCACCCCTAAGATATGAGGACTCTTACCAACAAGATTATAGAACAAGGGTTTTTTTTCAACGGGAGGTTATGGTCCACCGAGGCCATATGAAAACTGGGCCCCCCCCCCCCCCAGAAATTACCAAGAAGAAAATGCAAGGCCCTGCAAAAGACCCTTTTATCCACCCCAGAGGGAAGTAACGTGGGGTCCCCAAAGGGGAGGATGGAGGAATGGGCTAGAAATATCAGACAGGCAACAAACTTGGAGAGAAGGAGGAGGCAAAGGGGCAAATGAGGAGGGCAGAAGAAAAAGAAGAAGAGTATTAGGCACTGGGATTTAATGTGAGCAACACATTTAATGAGGAGGAGTTAAAGATTTTGGACCTCTGTTTAAAATATGCACCGGATAAGAGTTTAAACAAATTTGAGTTTTTTATCGATCTACATAAATTTATACGGAAGTTTAATTTAAAGAAATGTTGTGCAAACAAAAGAATCGACACGGCCAAAGTGGAACATATGGATTATATACACACTAATTTGAAGAACAATTCCACCTTCAACCCCAAAATGTCCTGGGAATGATAGTCTTGAGGTTTTCAAGAAAATGGTGGAGGAGGATATGAAAAAATTGAGGATCCATAAGTCAAAAGAAACAGAAGCATGGAACACTATAAAGGAATTAGAGAAAATGAAGCAAATAGTTATCCGGCCAGCGGATAAAGGAGGACTAGTCATTTTAAACAAGGAGGATTATGAGGAAGAAATGAACAACCTATTAAGTGAGAGGGACACATATAAGTAATTGAAGCAAAATCCAAAAAATAAATATGAGAAGCAGCTCAAAACCTACATTAAAAGGAAAAAAAGGCTTTTAAATAAAAAAAAAAGAAGACAAAAATATTTGGTACTAGAATCGGCCAAAACACCAGTCGTTTATTATTTACCGTAAGTGCATAAAAATCAAAATAAACCTCCAGGAAGACCCATAGTAAGTGGGATGAATTCCCTCTTTTCTCGACTAGGGGAATGTCTAGATGAGTTTCTCCAACCAGTGGTCTCACAAGGTAGTCATACCTGAGAAACAGTAAACAACTATTGGCAGAATTAAGGAAGATCGAAGTGGGCGAAGATCTCCTTGTTACCATAGATGTTGAGTGGCCCCTGCATAGATTCACAACCCTCAAACAGGAACAGATAAATTTCCTCTTAGAAGGATTAAATTTAGCCATGAATGGTAACTATTTTTGGCACAACGGGGCATATTATGCCCAAACCAAAGGTGTTGCCATGGGGGCAAAATATGCCCCCAGTGTAGCCAATATTTTTAAGAGTAAATGGGAGGAAGAACAGATTTATGGCAAAGATAGACCCAAACTCAGATATTACAAACGCTACATCCATGATATCATTATGGTATGGAGGGGCAGTGAAATAGAATTGAAGGAATTCTTGGAAGAAATACACAGAAACAAATATGGTATCACTTTCTCTGGGATTTGGAGCCAAGAGAGCATTGATTTCTTGGATTTACAAATATTCAAGAAGGAAAAGAGGTTACAGACAAGAACTTTCTTTAACAAAACTGATCAGAATGGGTATATCCCTACAAAAAGTTGCCATCACCCGAGATGGTTAAATAATGTTACGAAAGGACAATTGATGAGAATAAGGAGAAATTGCAATCAAGAAAAAGATTTTGACAAACAGGCTGACATTCCAATAGATAGATTTGTGGATAAAGGTTATAAAAAGAAGGAGCTAGAGAAACTCAAAAATAAAGTAAAACACATGGATAGAGAAATACTCCTGGCGAATGAACAAAGAAAGGAGAGGAAGACGGAATATGCCTTTTTAACTGGGTTCAATAGACAGTACAAAAAAGTGGAGGCAATTGTAAAAAGATATTGGCCTATTTTAAAATCAGACAAGACTTTGAAAAATCTGTTACCATCTAAACCAAATGGCATATACCGGAAAGCACCTACTCTAAGAAACAGGTTGGTTCATAATGTCATCGATCCACCAAAAGACATCAAATTATTTCCAAGCATGAAAGGTTTCTATACATGCCAGAAATGTCTACCGTGTAAGAAAAGTAAGAGACAACTAAGAAAAAAAGACTATTTCAAATCTACCTCCACTGGTCGGGAATATAAAATTGGGCAGCTTATCACTTGTAATAGTACCCATGTGACCTACGTCATTGAATGCCCTTGCCAATATCAGTACGTGGCAGAACCACGCAACCCTTATTTGTACACATAAGAGAACATATGAACAACATCAGAAAGGGCTTCAAAAAACATAGCCTGTCGAGACATATTAGGGAGGCCAGCCCATAATCGAGATGCCTCACTACTCATGACCTTTTATGCAATAGACCATGTAAAGGGACACAGGCGTGGGGAGAACAAGAAAATAGCGATTTCGAAGAACGAAACTAAGTGGATATATATTTTGAATTGCTTACAGCCTGATGGCTTGAATATAGACATCGACCTAAACGGCTTTTTATCTAATTATTAAAATCTGTATTTTAACACAATTTTTAGGAATATGTCCTCCAGTGTCTTTTTATCTATAGTCCACTTCTCTTCTTACTCACAGTCCATTTTCCATATATATGTACTAATGGCCTCCCCCCTCTCTGAGATTTTGGAGGTTGTATGAGATTTTTTGATTTTGTTGTGTTTTTTCATTTATATTTATTATTTTTTATATTTTATATTTTTTATTTGTTTTATTTTTGTGTTTTTTTTTAATATTTATTTGTATTTTCATTCTCATTTTAATTGTATTTTTCTCTATATAACAGTCCTATATTTTTAATTTAAGCTTAATATTCATATGCATATCATTTAATTTACTACATATTCATTTTCATATTTTATATTCTATGGACAAGCATATGCCAGTTTGTGTTCTACACTAATACTCACCTAGTTGTAGGTAGTGTATGTTATTTAATGTAAGGGCGATGTGATTTTTGGAACAATAAAGTTTGTATTTTAATGGTGATTACGTTCACGAGAAGCATGATGACTCAATCTGGTATCACAAGATGGCCGCGACCATGTTATCCCTGATTGCCAGGATACGCTCTGTATAAATAGCCAGAGGGTGCAGCAAGATGGCATCGCCTCTAATGACAAAACGCGTAAGGCGGAGCCAGTACGTCATTGCGTCACATCCGGCTAATCCTTACTGGAACGCATAGAGCGGTGGATATCCTGGCAGAACTTCTCTGATTTCTCAGTAAGTGAACGGTTGCTTGCATTAATATTAAAAAAAATCTGATAATATGAAGGTTTCTCTTGCTTTATTTGTATGAGGACAAGGCCATAGAGAATAGCGGGACCCGCGGCTGAGCTAGCAACATTGCCAGGAAGGAATGGAACAACCGGGCAACGGAGCCTTAAAGTGTTTTTGGGTGACACATTTTGGAAAACACGTACATGTTGTCACCACTCACACAAGGCTGGATGGATTAGTTTTGTTGTATCTTTTTCACTGAGGATTTACCTACTTGGCATCTATGGTGGTACTGTGTGACCATACATTCCAGACATATTTGCACATAATATATTCTATCAATTTAAGCACATTTGCACATATTCAGAACTTTGTATGAATAATTATTTATTTTTTGCACAGATATTGGGATTTGTCTGATTTAGCGTTTTTGCACATAACCAGAATTTTGAAGGACTTCACATTTTGGTTCATTTGCACAGAATAATCAGCTTTTTTTGCACATAACCAGAATTTTTAGGAAATTTATATTTTTAGTTATGGTTTACTGCTTGAATTTGCACTTTAGAATTGTATTTGTTCATGACTTTTTATATGTTTAAATAGAAGCGCCAGAGCCGATATTGGGATTTATCTGACTGATTTAGCGTTTTTACACATAACCAGAATTTTGAAGGAATTCACATTTTGGTTCATTTGTACTTTCTGCACAGAATAATCAGTGTTTTTGCACACAACCAAAATTTTGAGGAAATTTATATTTTTAGTCATGGTTTATTGCTTGAATGAATTTGCACTTTATATTTTTTCATGACTTTTTGTATGTTTAAATAGCAGTGCCAGAGCCACACAAACTTGCACTTTATATATTTTTGTTCCCGCACATATGTGGAGGCAGCAGCTATATTTAGTATTTTCTGTAAATATTTTGCAATACTCATCAATTTTGCTAAATACTATTTAAAATGTAAGCACTTCCCTTTGCGTGGTATCACCCGCTCCCTTATATATCCATTTGAATTACAATGATGATGAAAAGCTTTTCTTTTAACGTCCTAAAAAAATTAAGATGTGATCTTCCAGATTCTTTAGACAATCTATTACGAGAATATTAAATGCACATACATATTGTACTTACACACATACATGTAAAAACAGCACCTTTTCCACTAAACAGTACTATACATTTTCTGTTTTCCTTCATAATATCTTATTTATGTCCTATAGTTGTTCAGTATGCAGTATATAATCATGTGTAATTACTGTACATGTGATCTTGGCATTACAATTTGAGCTTGCAATGCTTTAAAATGGTGTTAAACCCAAAACCAAGAATGTATTATATTGCAATTTACCAATCTTCAGATGTGGTGGCTGCATCCGTTTTGTTTGTTTAGGCTTTTTTTCCCCTCAATTTTACCTGGTCATCTGCCCAGTAACTCACCTCCTGTATTAGAGTGCCCCAACTCTGGATGAAGGAGTACAGGGGGGGCACCTTTGGACAGAATCATTGTCAATTCTGCAGTATTCAGAGCGGGGAAGAAGAGCTCTGGCGGGTCACTTGAGTACACAGCAGTGCTGTATATAAGGTATTTTCCACAATGTTACACAAGGAGACACACTTGCACATTATATAATCTTTTTACAGAACGGATTACATAATTTTACAAGGTCCTTAACTAAGGTTTATTTTTGGGATTAAAGAATTTCACAATGCTGTCTCCTGAGCTGACAGGGGGAGGAACTTTTTTTGTGCATACTGTAAGTAAATAAGACATCCCCTGAAAATAAGCCCTAATGTGTTTTTTGTAGCCAAAAATGTATATAAAACCCAGTCTTATTTTCGGGGGAAACACTGTATTAGTCGACTAAAATTCATTTTAGTCGTCTAAAATCTAATGGGTGTAGCTAAATTGTAATGCATTATTTAAGCATTTCTCTACAAATTCCAAACTCATTATATACTGCTGGAGTGAAAAATCGAATATGTAATTATTTATGGTATTGCGTATGAGCATGCACTACGGACCAGTGTTAATTTTGACGTCAAATTTCAATTTAGTTTTAGTCTTAGTCTTTTGACTAAAATGGCAATTTAGTTTTTGCCCCATTTTAGTCTTTTGACTAAAATGCCATTTTAGTCGTATTTTAGTCATCTCAATTGTTTTAGTTTTGGTCGTAGTTTAGTCGACTAAAACGTTTTAGTCCACAAAATCAACACTAGTTCATACGATTGGCTGTACCTGTCCTAGATACTTGTCACGGGCAACGACTTTGCCCCCCCTCCTCCTGATGGGCAAGCAAATGAAATGAATGAGCCTCCAAAATTCATAGATCGCTTTTCATTCATGAAGGCTATAGTACAGCTTCTATAAATGGAGGCGGGAGCATAGTCGGCGCTTTCACAGGTCCTGCGGCTTGTATTACCCCTTCAGCACTGGAAGATTATGGCTATGAGGTGGGGGACAGAGTACTTCAGATTTCAACTAAAACCGCAGAGAGCAGTATAAGGGACACTTTGCATTGACTATACATACGCTCCCTTGTGCTGATTTTTTTCTTTGGACTAAACTGAGGCTTTAAATGATGAAGGAACACAGAGGAGGCAATCCAATTAACCACTTCACCCCCGGAAGAATTTCCCATGTTAGAACCAGAGCACTTCTTGCGATTCGGCACTGCGTCGCTTTAACTGACAATTGCCCGATCATGCGATGTTGTACCCAAACAAAATTTAAGTCCTTTTTTCCGCCATAAATAGAGCCTCCTTTTGGTGGTATTTGATGCCCTCTGCGTCATTTCTGATCATCACTATAAACAAAAAAAAGCGACAAGTTTGCAAAAAAAAAAAAACCAAAAGAACAGTGTTTCTTACTTTTTGCTAAAATACAAAAATGTATTCATCGGTTTGGTCCGATTTATATTCTTCCTCATATTTTTTGGTAAACAAAAAAAAAAACGCAAATCGGCGTTTATTGATTGGTTTGCACAAAAGTTGCCAGATTTGCAAACCAAGAGAATTAATTTCTGGCGTTTTTACAATTTTTTTTACTGGTAATGGCGGTGATCTGCGATTTTTATCGGGACTGCGATATTGGGGCGGACATGTCGGAAATGTTTGACATTTTTTTGGGACCAATGACATTTATACAGCGATCAGAAATTTAAATGTCCACTGATTACTGTATAACTGTCATTGGCAGTGAAGGGGTTAACCTGGGGGGGGGGGCGCTCTAGGTGTTAACTGTGTTCCCTGGGCGTGTTCAAACTGTGAGGGGGCTGGGCTGTCAGGGGCACTAGATTTCCAACTGATCCCAATGACAGGGATCAGTAAATCTCTGTCATGCTGCCTGACAGCGCGGGGAACTGCCATGTTTACATCGGCGGTTTCCAGTGTTTCTCCTCTCCTAAACAATCGCGGCTTGCCAGCGGACATCGGGGCTGCCCGAGCCACGGGCACACTCTTGCAGAGTGCGACATTGCGCTCCCATCCGCTAGCCCAGTGTTTTTCAACTCCAGTCCTCAAGGCACACCAACAGGTCATGTTTTCAGGATTTCCATGAGTTTGCACAGGTGATTTGATCAGTTTCACTGCCTTAGTAATTACCACAGCGGTTTCATCTGAGGGAAATCCTGAAAACATGACCTGTTGGTGTGCCTTGAGGACTGGAGTTGAAAAACACTGCGCTAGCCATGCATGCGTGAGCCGCCGTTTAAAGATGGCGATTTGCGAGACGCTGCCACAGTGCAACAGTAAAAATACATGAGGCGGTCGGGAATCGGTTAAAATTAGAGCATGTACCTTGTAATACAAGCTCTTAGGAATTGTTTTTATTTTTACATTTTAAATAATTCAAAGGTTCACTTTAAAGCATATTTCAGGGCAAAAAAAAAACCCTCACAAAACATATACAGCACACCTCTACATTCAGCTCCTATGCATTATTGTGGAGTGGCTCAGATTTCTTTTGTTAAATTAGGCACTCTGTAGTCTAAAGCAAGGTATATATGCACTCCCTGACGGGGGGGGGGGGGGGGGGGGGGGGGGGGGGGGGGGGGGGGGGGGGGGGGGGGGGGGGGGGGGGGGGGGGGGG
>BLSH010288079.1:541314-573152 GCA_018402905.1 Glandirana rugosa
TGTCACGCTGACCTTTTGGTCGTAAGCTAGTCGGTCGTATATATGCACTCCCTGACTCCCCCCCCCCCCCAACAGAATGTACTGATCGAATGCTGGCTGATCGAATGCTGGTTTTCCAGTCGCACTGTTCAACAAAAACCTCTTTAGGATAGCCCACTAGCATTGTACTAGAGACAGGTGGCTCCCACAGGCACAGCGACGTACCTGTACGCACCGGACACAGTGAGCGGCGCGCTCACAATGCTAGTTATTTCAGCCACCGTCAGGTGACGGCAGCTGCGATAACGAGCCACTTTGCCACCGCCACGCTGCGGCGGGCGGTCGGAAAGTGGTTTAGCCAGTTTACAAGCATGCCCCTGTTCAACTGCAACCGGGCTTAAGCAGGATGAGCAAAGCACATATGCATCTAATGTGGCCTCTATGCTGCTTCAGAACAGTAAAAAAATAAATAAGATCCGATGCTCAGCCAAGGAAAAAGAAGCCTTTAATAAGGACTCCAGCTTTTTATCTGAAGGGTCCTTAACACCTGGGCATTATCAAAAGGGTAGGCCAGGGATTTACCTAGGGATGTGACTGCTGCATGGACAGCTGGTACTTCCCCCTTCCAAAAAGCTTTCCTGCATAGGATATAGTAGAAGGAACAACAATCTGTCCGGGTGCACCCAGTCAGCATATATCACCCTCTCAAGGAGAGGATGCAAGCGAATTCCTGCACACCTTGTGGTATTTTAATGACCCAAGGGAGAAATACACATCCACAGGACTCTCCGCTGGAGGTAGCCTGAATGCTGCACGTACCTTATGTGCAAGTACCTGGATCAGCAACCTCTGAGATTGAGAGGCAGGTGTCCTTGGGGATTCTTCTGGCTCAGGACTCTCTGAAGCAGAAGTGTCTGCAAAAGAATCCGCCAGATCCCCTGTAGCTACCTCCTTTTCCTCATTAACCCATTCTCACTCCAGAATCGGAGGGTTAGGGGAAGGAGACCTGTCACCCTTCTCACGCTGTGTGGTAGAAGCAATCATACCAGCAATCCTGGTCTCCAAGCTCCGTAAGGCTGCCGATAGGTCATCTTTAGTAACATACTGTGAGGAAACAGATGAGGCGTCAGCTACCATACCAGACAGCTGCAGCAGCTTAGATAGCCCGGTCGCTTCTGGTCTCTCAGGGGAAGCAATGGCAACAGTGATCCAACTAGCCTCAGCAAGGGCTGTGGTAACACACCTGTGCCTCTAGCCTTATTACAGGCAGCTTCGCTCCCCCTTTGCTTCTTGGAAGCCATGACTGCTAGTGCATGCACTGCTTTGCCCACGTTCCCCGAACCCAGCTTCCTGCCCAGCCTGACTCAGCTCCCAACCCTAGACTCACGTGTCACCAGGAGGATCTTTAGCCTACTTCCCAGCCCTGTCCTGACTTCATAGTGAAAAGACAGTAGTACTGGAGCAGGCTCCCCCTGGTGGCAGCTTCACAGGAACTGCAGACAAGACCAATCATGACTGTGTCTTTCTAGCCGAGCCCTCTGGTGGTGAGAAAAAAAGAAGTGCAGGCAAAAGGAGGGAAAATTTAAAAAAAAAATGTTCCTATGTTTGCAGGAAGCCAGCTGGGTTCAGTAACATTATCCCCATTGGGGATTACCATTCCCGCCGCAGGGCCTGGAGGAGACTGCAGGCCCAACCTTCACCCATCATGGCGGGCTTTGTCTCAAGGACCTTCAAGGTCCAGGTACCCATTCTGAGGGTCCACACCC
Organism: Glandirana rugosa; assembly: GCA_018402905.1. Classification (NCBI taxonomy): domain Eukaryota; kingdom Metazoa; phylum Chordata; class Amphibia; order Anura; family Ranidae; genus Glandirana; species Glandirana rugosa. Next base: position 543,060 of record BLSH010288079.1, read on the forward strand.
TTGGACCTGTACAGCACCCTGCAGGCGTACCTTGGTTCAGTGTTCCAGGTTTACCTACACGCAAGATCCAGCGCCATATATGGTCGCTTACAGGTAAAACCTTGCAGTTTCTTCGGTCTTCTTAACGAGGCCCGGGTGCCATTTATCTTAGCTTAATGACGTTTGAAATTGATCCGGTATGAAGGCTGTCCCTGATTCTAGAAGAACCTGTTTGGGAACCAGCATAGAAGCTCCACAGAGCTGTAGAAGTGACCATCCACCTTTAAGACACTGGCGAAAAAACTGAAGTGCTCCCAGTGTGGGATGGGTTATATAGGAGGGGGGAACTTCTTGTTTGTTTTTTATTGATTATCAGTGTCTATTCACCTATAGGTGGCGTATAACCCAGTATAGAATATATAGCCTGCTCTGTGTCCCGTGATGTCCGAGAAAGAAAAAATAATTGTTGCTCTACATAAAGATGGCCTAGGCTATAAGAAGATTGCCAAGACCCTGAAACGGAGCTGCAGCATGGTGGCCAAGACCATACAGCGGTTTAACAGGACAGCTTCCACTCAGAGCAGGCCTCGCCATGGTCGACCAAAGAAGTTGAGTGCACATGCTCAGCATCATATCCAGAGGTTTGTTTTTGAGAAATAGACATATGAGTGTTCCTAGCATTGCTGCAGAGGTTGAAGGGGTGGGGGGTCAGCCTGTCAGTGCTCAGACTATACGCCACACACTGCATCAAATTGGTCTGCATGGCTGTCGTCACAGAAGGAAGTCTCTTCTAAAGATGATGCACAAGAAAGGCCGCAAACAGTTTGCTGAAGACAAGCAGACTAAGGACATAGATTACTTGAACAATGTCCTGTGGTCTGATGAGACCAAGATAAACTTATTTGGTTCAGAAGGTGTAAAGCGTGTGTGGCGGCAACCAGATGAGGAGTACAAAGACAAGTGTTTGTCTTGCCTACAGTCAAGCATGGTGGTGGGAGTGTCATGGTCTGGGGCTGCATGAGTGCTGCCCCCACTGGGAGCTACAGTTCATTGAGGGAACTATGAATGCCAACATGTACTGTGACATACTGAAGCAGAACATGACCCTCTCCTTTTAGAGACTGGGCCGCAGGGCAGTATTCCAACATGATAACGACTCCAAACACACCTCCAAGATGACCCCTGCCTTGCTAAAGAAGCTGAGGGTAAAGGTGATGAACCGGTCAAGCAGGTCTCCAGACCTAAACCCTATTGAGCATCTGTGGGGCATCCTCAAACAGAAGGTGGAGGAGTGCAAGGTCTCCAACATCCACCAGCTCCGTGATGGAGGAGTGGAAGAGGACTCCAGTGGCAACCTTTGAAGCTCTGGTGAATTCTATGCCCAAGAGGGTTAAGGCAGTGCTTGAAAATAATGGTGGCCACACAAAATGTTGACACTTTGGGGCCAATTTGGACATTTTCACTTAGGGGTGTTCTCACTTTTGTTTCCAGCGGTTTAGACATAAATGGCTGTGTGTTGAGTTATTCTGAGGGGACAGCAAATTTACACTGTTATACAAGCTCTACACTCACTACTATACATTGTAGCAAAGTGTCATTTCTTCAGTGTTGTCAGATGAAAAGATATAATAAAATATTCACAAAAATGTGAGGTGTGTGTGTATATACACACACACACACATATTATATATATTTAAACTTCAAATAAAAACATAATATCAAGCTTAACAGTTTACTAATATCACATTATGAAGTGCAAAAAGCCATAAATTATCTACACTCAATGGTTCTCATCCAATCCACAAATTCCCATATGGGTTAAAAACCCACTTAGCAAGTGCAGGTGCTTTGTGACATATAATAAATGCTCTAATGTGCTCGATCCACTCTGTGAAACTGGTGCCCCACATGGGATTGCACTCACCAAAATCTGTTGACTAACTATTGCTAGTTTGGTCAAACTCGCTTGTGGGGCATTACCCTTTCAAATGCGTTGTCTGTTGCACTGAGTTAATCCAATAGAAGAGATCAATGGTAATGGTAAAATGTGTAGCTGTACAGATATGAAAACTATAAGACTCCATGCACACGGGACACTTTTCAACCTCCCCTGAACGATTTATCTTGACAGCTAGAAACCGACGTCTAAAATGGCCGTTTTGCATGCCGCGTTCGCGTCTAGGAGCGTTTTTTTTTTTTTTTTTTAAGTTTTCTTTTTTTTTTTTAATGGAAACGCCTGTAAACGAAACACTCCTAGACGCAAGGTTTACAAGCTGTTACTGGCATTTCAGGCGTTTTAAATGCCTCTGAACTTCTGTCTAAACACATATTTTTGCTTTCCAAGAAATGCCTCTAAACTCAACTGCCTGGAAAACTACCTTAAATGACCCTGTGCACATGGACTGATAAAACAACATTAGATGAGTTCAGGGGCAGCTGAAAAAAACGATTGAATGCCTCTAAACATCCGTTTACCAGCAGCAGTGTGCATGAGGCCTAACGTAGTGTGCGGAAAGCAGCAATCCCGAAATTGTAAACTACAGTACAGCATCCAGAAAACAGCAGTTTGGACCGTGTGATGTACAGCGTAGTGTAGAGGGCAATGCGTCAGAGAATGTATCAAATATAGTATACAGAACACAGTTAATCGGATAGTAGATATCCATTGGTGGCATTCATAGGGAAATGATAAAAGGAAGCCAAGCTGGAGCTGTGCTTGCGTCATCGGGGCGTAACTTCCGCCATGTGCCATCTTTGAATGGGGATCAGAGTCGATCTGTTGAGCATGGGAAATACTACTGCCGTCCCCGCAAACAAACCAATGCTGCAGATACCAGGGTCTAACCGGCACCGAAAAAAGGGAGTGTAATTCTTACCTTCTTTTAAATAAATTTGTCATAATTGTTTTACATTATCGGCTTCCTTTTATCATTTCCCTATGAATGGTACCATTGGCTCTCTACTATTGGATTAATTCAGAGCAACAGACAATGCATTTAAAGGGGATATGCCCCACAAGCGAGTTTGACCAAACTAGAGATGATTGGTCAACAGATTCTGGTGAGTGCAATTCCATGTGGGGCACCATTTTCACAGAGTGGATCAAGCACATTGTTACAGTACGTAGTTAGTCAGGTTGAATAAAGACATAACTCCATCTAGTTCAACCAATAAAATAAAAAATAAAATCTATATAACCATACAATCCCATGTACACAAGCCTTCACCCACAGTGGATCCAGAGGAAGGCAAAAAACCCCAGCATAGCCTGATTCAATTTGCTATAGCGGGGGAAAAAAATCCCTCCTGAACCCCTGAGAGGCAAATGGATTTTCCCTGGATCAACTTTACCTATATATGTTAGTACCCAGTTATAGAACATACATTAAAGTGGCATTCCACCCAAAAGTGGAACTTCTGCTTTAAGCGATGGTGACCCCCTGACATGCCACAGTTGGCATGTCATTTTTTTTTTGGGGGGGGGGGGCGAATACCTGACTTTGACAGGTACCCAGCTCCCAATTCCTCCCCTGGCACTGCAGTGCCAGCAGGAAGTTCACCTGTCCCCCCTCCCTCCCTGCAATCTTCTGGGACACGTCAAAGGTCCCAGAAGATTGCTCAGCTATTCAGAGTGTCACCGCCCAATCAGATGGGTGGTGACATCATAGGGGGCTGGGCCTACGGATGATGTCAGCGGATGGCCCTGCCCCATGCCAATATAAGTCAATGCAGAGCACAGAGGCACCATTCGTGCAGGAGATCGTGTTGTGTCAACATGGGAAGAAAAACAGAGGAAGAAGACAGCGGCAAAATAGCAGAAGACAGAAGATCAAGCAGATGACAGAAGACCCCTCAGAAGAAAGAGGGCCCCGCAAAAGAAAGAAGACGCCGGAAAGGGAGAAGAGCTGGAGAGGGTGGAGCTGATTTAATAAAGTATTTTAAAAACCTGTGTAGTGTTTTTTTTACACTTTTTTTCAGGTGAATGGGTGGGGGTACAATGTACCCCATACTAATTTACACAGGGTGGGGGGCCGGGATCTTGTTAAAGGGGGCTTCCAGATTCCGATAAGCCCCCGCCCGCAGACCCTGACGACCACCGGCAAGGGTTGTCGGGAAGAGGCCCTTGTCCTCATCAACATGAGGACAAGGTGCTTTGGGATGGGGGGCGCAGGGCCCCCTGCGCCAAAGAACCCCCCCATGTTGAGGGTATGCGGCCTGGTATGGTTCAGGAGGGGGGGGCGCTCACTCACCCCCATCCCCTTTTCTGGCCTGCCAGGCTGCGTGCTCAGATAAAGGTCCGGTATGGATTTCGGGGAGGACCCTACGTCGTCTTTTCGGTGTGGGGGTTCCCCTTAAAATCCATACCAGGCCGAAGAGTCTGGTATCTCTTGGGGGGGAACCTTACGCAATTTTTTTTTTTTTTCATCTTTGCTGCGGTTCCCCTTCAAGATTCTCAGCACACAAGTCGCACCACAAGTCGGATCATCATGATCTGACTTCTGGTGCGACTTCTATTCAAATCAATGGGCTCCCATTGGGAACTATTGATTTTGAATAGAGACAGAGAAATGTCTGACGAGGCTTAACACTGTGTATACAATGTTAAGCTGCGTTTTGAGCATTAAAGCGTTTTTACGGCTGAAAAACTAGCCTTGGGTTTTTTTTTACAGCTCAAAAACGGCACAGCTAAAAACAGTTGATAACAGCCTATGTGTGCATGAACAAATAGGATAACATGATGAGAAGTTTATTGACTGTAGAAAAAATGTCTGCAGCTAAAAACAGCAGCTATAAAAATGTCCAAAAACGTCCAGTGTGCATGAGGCCTTAACCTCATTTGCCACACGGTTGCCCAATTAAACAGTGCATTGAGGTTGGCTTGTATGTTGGAGACATCCTGTAAGGATGTTATTCCACTGCATAGCTTGGTGTCATCTGCAAAGACTGAAATGGTACTTTTAATCCCAGACCCTAGATCATTTATAAAGATATTAAAAAGTAATTGGGGTACCTTGGAATACACCACTGATAACCTTAGACCATTCAGAGTAAGAATCATTAACCACTACTCTCTGAATTTGGTCTTTTAGCCAGTTTTCTATCCATTTACAAACCAAACTTTCCAAGCCTGTAGACTTTCCTTACACATTAGCAGTGTGTGGGGAACTGTGTCAAACACTTTTGCAAAATTCACCACGTCCACAGCCACCCCTCTGTCTAAAGTTTCACTTACGTCCTCATAAAAAGAAATCAGGTTTGTTTGACAACTTCTGTCTTTCATGAATCCATGCTGTCTGTTGCTTAAAAGATTTTTTTCCAGCAAGAACTCATCTATGTGGTCTTTAATTAAACTCTCCAATAACTTCCCGACTATAGAAGTTAAACTAACAGGTCTATAGTTACTCAGTAAAGACTTTGATCCCTCTTTAAATATGGGCACCACATTGCCCACATGCCAATTCAGTTGTACTATTTCAGTCATTAACGAGTCCCTAAAAATTAGATACAATGGCTTTGAAATGACAGAGCTCAATTCTTTTAGGATCTGTGGGTGGATGCGGTCATGCCTTGACTGGGGATCGATCCTGGGACCTGTGCTCTTGTGGTCGGTTCCTTACGGCCTGAGCCATGGAGTAATTACTAGCTTTGTGGAGTCCTGGGTAACTGCTGCTTTCGGATGGTGACTCTGGCTCCACCCAGTGGCCAGCTGTAGGCAGTCACCTCAATTAATATCCTATAAATCCTCACTTCTCCTTCCTGTCTTTGCCCGAGTATAGGTTTCAGTTATTGCCAGTCATTATACCTGATTGTTTGCCTGTTACTAACTTTTGCTTTCCTGACTACGCCTTTGGATTTCCCTCTGTTACTATGTTGACAGATTATTGCAGAATCTTGCCTGTCCCTGATGCAGTCCCTGGTAAACCCCTTGGATCTCTGCCTGGATTTGCTACAGGACCAACATTGGTTCTCCTTGGCTCCCAACTACACCCTCTACTAACCATGAGTCATTTACTTATTTGTTGTTCCTTGATTGGGGCTGTTTGCACTTACCATAGAGGTCCCAGAATTCTGGCTGCAGGACTGCAACCTCCACCTGATACCAGGATATCAAGACTACTGGTCAGGAAACCGGAGTGACGGTTGGGGTTCCTGGCAGATTTAACAGATACCATCTGCTCCAGGTTGTCACGGCACCTGGGGTCAGGTGCCAAATGCGCACTGCAAGAGTGTGAATCACACCACCGAAGTGCGTAGCGCGGGCTAAGGATGTGGGCCCGGCCTTTAACTGGACACATGCAGCAAAGGTAGGCAACAGATAAGACATGAATGTTTGCTTAGGTTTACTATGGTTTCAGGACAGTACCCCCCCTCTTATGAGGCCTCCCCCTCCCCCACTTGGGTCCAGGCCTGGAGGGAAACCTCAAATGAAACCTTTCCACAAGATGAGGCACAAATACCTCAGATGCAGGAATCCACAACCTCTTCTCAGGACCAAACCTTCTCCAATGCACGAGGTAGTGAAGGATGCCTTTACAGAGGAGAGAATCCAGAATGTGGCTAGCCTCGTACTTCTGATAATCTTCAGAGACCAGAACAGAGATAGGGGGAGGACCGGAGGAGCTCCTGAGGACTAACGGTTTCATAGAAGTGGGCAAGGGCCAGTAAAGACCAGCAGAAGCGTGCATGGAGGACTCAGACCAGGTACAAACATGAGAAGCCCTCTTAGAATCATGTCCCCAACAAAAAATCTTAGCTCTTAACTCAGTGGGGACGAAGGTCTTGCCCGGAGGAGTTTTTGACTCAAAGGTGGTAGAATGGGCAAGGACGCATGAGGTCGGACAGAAAGGCTCAGGTTCACAGGTGGACTGCTCATCCAGAGTGCCAAATGACCTAGAGGGTGCATCAACCTGACTGTTGCTGGGCACATCCCAGAATTTGCTACACACATCGGGAAGAACAGGAGATACAGAAGTGGTGGCAACAGGAAGTTCCACTTTCGGGGCAACCTTGAGTAGGCAAGACGAGGAACAGGAGGGACCCCCAGCCACGATTTGCCCAGAAGTCCAGCCCACGCGTGAAGAATGGAGTCGTAACCAAGGAAGGCCCAGTATGATGGGGGCTGAGGCCTTAGGCAAAACAAAGAAGGACATCCACTCCTGGTGGAGTGTCCCTACCGAAATCTTAACGGGGAGGGTCTGGAAGCGGAAAGGACCTCCTGGGAGACCAGTGCCATCAATCGCTGATACGGTCACTGGTATGGCGAGGGGCTAAAGGGTAAGTTCCAACGAAGATGCAGTTCTCCATTCCATGAAATTGCCAGCAGCCCCGGAATCCAGATATGCCATGACCAGATGAGAGGAAGCACCAACATGGAGGGACACCGAAACAAGAAGACGAGGAGGTGAAGGTGATACTTCTGGATCCAATACCCTACCTTCCAGATGTATTGGACCTGAGCGTTTCCCGGGCGAAGTGAACAAGTATCACAAAAATGACCTTTGCACCCACAATAGAGTCACAGGCCAAGAGTTCTGTGCCTAGCATGTTCCTCGGAATATAGCTTGGTCTGGCCCAGCTGCATGGGTTCCTCAGCTGGCAAGGGATGCTCCTCAATATGAAGAGAGGGGAGCTCACACTGCCTAAGGGCCAGGAAGTGCTGGCGTTTCCTTTCTAGGGACCTCTCCTGAAAACGGATGTCTATCTGATTACACAAGGAGATGACCCTGTCCAGATCAGCGGGAATGGTTCTCCCTGCTAATTCATCCTTTACTTTGTCAGAAAGGCCACGTAAAAAGGTTGCCACTAAGGCCTCATTATTCCAGCTCAGCTCAGCAGACAATGTACGAAAATGAAGCGCATATTGTCCTATAGAAGCGGACTCTTGACAGAGACGTAAAAGGGTGCTGGCCACTGAGGAGACTCAACCTGATTCCTCGAAGATATTCTGAAAGAGTTTCTAGAAGCTAGACAAGCTAGAAACCACTGGATCGCCAGACAGTAGAGATTATAGTAGTATATTATAGGCTACCTTGGCCTCATTGGACAGGAAGTTTTGGGGCTGGAGCTCAAAATGAATGGTGCACTGGCTAAGGAACCCCTTGCAGGCCTTGGAGTCCCCAGAGTACCGGGACAGAGTCTGTAAATGCAAGGAGTTCTTGGCTGCGGCTGTGACCGGAATAGGTGCGGCCGCCGATGGCGGTTGGGGTTGTTGTACTGGGGTTCCTAAGGAGGCCTGAAGTTGTTCAAAGCGGGAGGCAAAATCCTGGAGGAATTGCATCACCTGGGTTTGATTAGATTCCTGGGTCTCGAGTCTGCAGAGTATGCCCTGTAGCAGATTATCTGTGGATAGCAGCACATCAGCCGGGTCCATGGCTGATCAAACTGTCACGGCACCTGGGGTCAGATGCCAGATGCGCATTGCAAGAGTGTGAATCACACCACCGAATTGCGAGGCACATGCTAAGGATGCGAAGTGTACTGCAAGGTTGTGGACCTATGACTGACTGCTGCTAAGTAGTACCGGCTGACATGGCAGAGGGCCCCTAGAACACGGACACTGGAACACAGGGAGCTAGTGCATCCGTTTCCCCGGGGCACGGAATCTAAGAGCCAGTGGGTGTTCACCAGAGCCTCTAGTGGAAAGGAAGGATTTGGCTGCAACTGGATCCAGGTCGCGGCCCCCAGGGTCCTCTAGTTCACGCTCGGGCTGGACCCAGGTGGTAGAGGGGAAACAGCAGCACAGGAACAACAAGAATATTCAGAAGGATAGCGAAGGGTCAGGGCTACCAGCAGACAGGAGAAACAGAAGACAAGCCGAAGGTCGAGGTATGAGGCAGGAAGGGATAGTCTGACAAGCCAAGGATCAGTACACGGATAAGACACAGAGCAACCGAAGGAGACAATCACACACAAGCCAAACACGAACAAATGTTGATTAGCAATGCGGCCTAGCACTGCCAGGTATTATATCCTGTTACCAATTAAGGCCTGGCGTGGACACCAGCCGAGGAGGGCCTACTAAAACACACAGGTAAGGGAGGCCCGGCCTTTAACTGGACACATGCAGCAAAGGTAGGCAACAGATAAGACATGAAAGTTTGCTTAGGTTTCAAGACAGAATGTTTACTATAGTTTCATGGCACAGGTGCTTTATCCACCTTTATTCTGTCTAAATATTTTTGGACCATTTCACTTTTGAGCCATTGTGGATCATTTGGGGCTGTGTCAATACTACCCCCATTATGGACACAAGCTCCCCCATGCTCCTTTGTATACACAAAGCTGAAGAAGGTAGTTAATAAATTTGCTATCCCTTTGTCCCCAGTCACCCACTCTAGATTATTTGGTAAAGGGCCTACATGCTCATATCTGACCTTTTTACTATTAATATATGTAGCCAGTGCCCCCCTTAGGGTGGCGGAGTGTTGTGGTTCATCTGCTCACACTGCCCTCAATCACATCCATACCGCTCCAGAGTCACAGAACACGCTGGTACCTTGTTTTGTTTTATTTGGGGATTGAACTTGGATGGGGATTAGGGATCTTATGTGATATTCAGAGAATTAGTTGATCATTTACCCAGGACCACTATATACAGCTTGGTATATACACCACTTCTTGTCCTCCAACACTTCACTTGCTCGTGTTACATTTCTTGCTCCAGCATTTCACTTGCTTCTCCAAACTCCAGTTCCTCTATCCTGCACATTACTTCTTCCAGGCCCAGAAGGAAATTACTAGGCCTTCTCTGTTCCTCCAGCCTGACTAGCACATGGTGAGGTCTGCCATGCTGTGCGCAGGGCCTTAGAACCACCCATTGCAGGTAGGGACAGTTGGTCCCCATGTGTGTAGATACACTGCTGTACTAGCCGGCCTGATGGACTACTACTCCTAGCCCATCCTCTTGTTCCAGGCCCTGTCAGCCACTCCAGCTGCGTTGGCCTTCTTCACTGCCTCCATGACACCACAGTCCTTTACTGACTTCTGCATCCATTGTAGATTGTCTCTCACCCCAATCTCCCCCAGCATGCCTCTACAGATTCCCAGGGTATGTGCCACTCACCAACCACCGGTGGACTCTTTGATGAGCTTCTCCAATAGCACTGTCTGTTGCTCTCTTGCTCCTTTGTGCTGCTCCAGAATCTCCCTATCCTCCTGGCTGAACCCAAGCCCAGGCCTCAAGGTCACCCCCCCCCCCCCCCCCCAGACTGGGGGCTCCCTCCCGGGTGAGGCCTCCGCAACTTCAGCTACATTCCAACTCTTCTACCCAAACTCTCCTCCCAGTTTGGGCTGACTGAGTATTTAAGGAGGCCTGCCCCCTGCTAATCCAGATTGGGGATTGGTCAGGGCTCCTTAGAATACTTCAGATGGCAACACCTCTCTCCCATCTCTCTGTCCAGAAACCTTCCATCAGTTTCTGGGAAGACGTGGAAGATCCTGGTGACCTCATCTGTGAATCACTCAATCCTACCTGAGCCACTCCCAGCCCAGAAACAAAACAAGCAGACCTAAACACCAGTCAGGCCTGATTCAATTTTCCTCATCTATCAAAAATCTATTCCCACTAGCTCCTACCTAGCAGGGGGCGTTACATATATTTGAAGAATTTTTTGGGGTTTGTTCTACTTTTTGCAATCTGTCGTGTGTTTTGAACTTTTGCGTCCTTGATTCCCTTTTTACATATTCTGTTATATTCTTTGCAACATTTAAAAGATGATAGTGTTCCTTCATTTTTATATTTGTTAAAAGCTCTTTTCTTATGATCTATAACTTTGACTTTGGCCGTGAGCCACATAGGTCTTATTTTTAGTATTTTAAACATATTGCCCATGGGAATATACTTTGCAGTCAGTTTGCATACAGTCTTTTTGAAAAATTCCCATTTCTGTTCTGTGTTCATCAAAGCCAATATTCCCTCCCAGTCTAAGTCCTGGAGAGCATCCCTCATCCTTGGAAAATTTGCTCTCTTAAAGTTAAGTGTTTTTATGTTTCCCGTATGTGTTTGTTGCTTGCAGCTTACATTAAATGAAATCATGTTATGGTCACTGTTATCCAGATGCTCTTTTATATGAATAGTGGTAATAAGCTCTGCATGGTTTGATATTACCAGGTCCAGCAAAGCATCATTCCTAGTTGGGGCCTCAAACTGGACCATAAAATTGTCTTGTAATAGGTTAATACATGTTTGCCCATTAAAGTGGTTGTAAACTCTGTACAACCACTTTAACCTACAGGTAAGCCTATAATAAAGCTTTCCTGAAGGTTCCGTGAATATCTCCTAAACGTGCACCGTTTAGGAGGAAGAGAAAAAGGCGGACTTTGAAGGCACTTAATTCCCGAATGGAAAAAACAAACAAACTTGTATATTGTTAAAAAAATAGGATTTTATTAAGAACTTACCGTAAAATCCTTTTCTCTGAGTTCATTGACAGACGCAGCCTCTATTCATGACACGTGGGGTTTATGCACCTTTTACTAGGAGTAGACTAGGCAGAACGAAAGTTCAGAAAAGCAAAGCTGGCCCCTCCCAGGGGGGCCCTCCTCACTCAGCATATAACCCCTCAGCCCTGCAGAGCATATCAGTTCGTAACAAGCAGTACAAACACAACACAGAGGGGTGGATGCTGCTTCTGTCAATGAACTCAGAGAAAAGGATTTTATGGTAAGTTCTTAATAAAATCCTATATTCTCTTACGTTCATTGACAGACGCAGCCTCTATTCATGACACGTGGGGATGTCCCAAAGCAGTGTCAAACAGAGGGGTGGGCAAACAATAACAACTGTACCCACAGAAAGATCTCGGGAGGCGCCAGCCGCACCTACACAGCCGCCTGTAAAACTTTGCAGCCAAAATCAGCATCCGCGGATGCTGACACATCAACTTTGTAAAACTTAACAAAAGTGTGCACTGAGGCCCAAGTAGCCGCCTTGCACACCTGAGACACCGATGCTTGGTGTCTAAACGCCCAGGAAGTGCTAATCGTCCTGGTGGAATGAGCCATGACCGGAAAAGGGGGGTCTTGTCCCCGGACAGTATATGCATGGGTCACGGTCTGTCTGATCCAACGTGATACAGTGGTCGACGAAGCCACCAACCCTTTGCGCTGCCCATCCGTCAGCACAAACAGCGCATCCGACTTCCTAAAAGGAGCCGTAGCTGCCAAATACACCCACAATGCTCTCACCACATCCAAGGAATGCAAGGCAATCTTTTTGGGGTGAGAAGGGTGCGGACACAAGGAAGGGAGGACAATGTCCTCATTAACCACTTCAGCCCCAGAAGGATTTCACACTTTAGGACCGGAGCCCTTTTTGCGATTCGGAGCTGCGTCGCTTTAACTGACAATTGCGCGGTCGTGCGACGTTGTACCCAAACAAAATTTGCGTCCTTTTTTTCCCACAAATAGAGCTTTCTTTTGGTGGTATTTGATCACCGCTGCGTCATTTCTGATCGCCGCTATAAACAAAAGAAGAGTGACAATTTTGCAAAAAAAAACAAAATTTCTTACTTTTTGCCAAAATACAAATGCAAAAAAAAAAAAATATATATAAAAACATTTTTTTTCATTGGTTTTGGCCGATTTCTATTCTTCCTCATATTTGTGATAAAAAAAAAATCGCAATCGGCGTTTATTGATTGGTTTGCGCAAAAGTGGTTGCGTTTACGGATGATAATTCATTTTTGGGGTTTTTTATTTATTATTTTTTTTTTTTACTAGTAATGACGGCGATCTGCGATTTTTAGCGGTACTGCGATATTTCAGCGGACATGTCGGAACATTTTGACACTTTTTTTGGGACCATTGGCATTTATACAGCGATCAGTGCTATAAAAATGCACTGATTACTGTGTAAATGCCATTGGCAGTGAAGGGGTTAACCTGCAGGGGGCGCTCTAAGGGTTAACTGTGTTCCCTGGGCGTGTTCTAACTGTGGGGGACTGCCCTAACAGGAGAAGGGAAGTGATCACACCTTCTGTGTAGAGAAGTGGTTCTCAACTCCTGTCCTCTGGACCCACTAACAGGCCAGGTTTGCAGGATAATTGAAATGCATCACAGGTGATATCATTTGCTGCTCAGTGTTTGCAATATTCAAGTCTGCATCTCCTCAAGGTAATACTGAAAATCTGGCCTGTTGGTGGGTCCCGAGGACTGGAGTTGAGAACCACTGGTGTAGAGGAAGGCTGTGATCACAGCCCTTCCCCCTCTCACAGAACGGAGGTGCGTGTTTACTTTCCCTCCCCGGACACAGTGAGCGCGCGGGCGCTCAGGACTGCCCAGTAGGACTCAGCACCGCCTCCCCTGCACCCCAGGGAGAAAGCCAGCAATACTTGCGGAACCCTGCGCCACTGCCCCAGGAGGCTGCCACGGTCTTCCAATGCCGCCAGATGTGCCGCTGCCAGAGCTGCTGATGCGGATAGTCTTGCTGCCGCCACGTTCCCGGGAGGAATGGCGCCAAAGCACATGGAAAACTCCCATACAGGGAGACCAACCAAAAATAGCCGCCGACAACCATTAGAGGTCAAACACCTCCAAAATGGCTGCGTCTGCGGCAAAATGGCGGCGCCGCAGCTCCGGGAAAATGGCGGCCAACGCCATCAAAATGGCGGCGGCTGCATGGCATGCGACGGATCGGTCCGTGGAGCGATCTGATCGCGTGTAGCAGGCGAACGGTGGCGGGACTGGCAGCGGAGCGGGCAGGCAGGACATAACAGGGACCAGTGGGCCTGTACCCCCCCCACCGGAATGGTACTGCTAGTCTCCCCCCCTCCGCCCCAGGGGGGAGTGGGGTGTCATTCACCCATCCAGACGGGTGTAGCGGGTAACGACCCGGTGCAGACCTTCCTCCCCCCAGGCGGGGAGGGATGCTGCTGGCCAATCAACCCCTGGAACTGGCCATAGCCTGGACACTGGGCACGCAAGGTGGGACCTTTAACCCACCGGCCGCCCACACGGAAAGGGCAGGATGCGGCAGACCCCGCCAGTGCTAAGGGTGGCTCGCATCCGTCGGCTGTGCTGGGGAAATGGCAGGACCTATGAACATCCGCGTGGTCCCCAGCCAGCTACTTGATTGCAGTCTTCATCAGAAGGCTTGCGCAAAAAGAATAAAAGAAAAAAAGGGAAAAACTTTAGGGGAACCGCAGTTCCCAGCAGGGAACCAGGTCTAACTCCTTGCACTAGGCAGAAGAAAACTGATATGCTATGCAGGGCTGAGGGATTATATGCTGAGTGAGGACAGCCCCCCTGGGAGGGGCCAGCTTTGCTTTTCTGAACTTTCGTTCTTCCTAGTAAAAGGTGCATAAACCCCATGTGTCATGAATAGAGGCTGCATCTGTCAATGAACGTAAGAGAAACATATTTAATTTAATGCATTTTCCATATTAAGAGAAGGGATACAAATCATGAGTATAGATAGAACTCTGTTCCAAATAGGAAACCATGAAGACACTTGACATAGACCGCCATGTAGAAGGCCCACAAATGATGTCCAGAAGTGGATTGGGTAATGTCCTTAGGTCTGCCGGAACGGTCAGTAAAGAAGGATCGCTACGCATTTCGCTAGTAGCTTCATCAGGCGATCCTAGCGTTGTCTAGAAAATACATCAAAATTACTATTGTATCCACATACATAAAGTTTACAATAATTCATTATAAATATTAAGGTTGTTAGAACTCATTGTATGGGTTAGATCACAAACCGATTTAAATATAAAAAAGAAAGTAGATAAATGGAATTATGACATCAAAGTATAGATACATAAATGAAAAAATATATATATCAACTGAAATCATATGTATAGCGCTATGCTCCATATCACACTACGCCATCGCAACAAAAGAGTCACAAAATCATGTTTATGTACCATTGATATTCGAGATGTCTTATAGATAGTAATAGTGTTCACTTTCAGCGATGGTACACAGGGGGGAAAAAAAATAAAATTATAAATAAATTTTCCACTGGGTGCTAGACGGCCCTGATTGAGGAATCACTTCCAAAACGCAGCCTGCCATGAATAATGAAAATAAGAAAGATAATAAAATGCCTTCAATTTATTTTTCTTTATTTTTTTATTTACATTGGGTCAAAATAATTTATAAAATGATTGAATTTCAATTTTCTTTGAAAATTTAATAAAGTCAGATTACCAAATGTGTCTAATTATTTTTAATTGTTGTTTAATTGGTTATAAAGTGTCCAGTGTGTGAAGATCAATTTCACACACTGTCTTAAATCACTGAATACCTAGATCACTTAGTCACTGAATAATCAAATTTAACAAAAATCAATTGAAATTATCATAATTGAGTAACTTGGGAGTCTATAAATTAAGTATTGCTGTGAAAAATCATATAAGGATTGTTTACGAATCTTTTAATATGATTTCATTAAATTAAATTAATTTAGAAATTTTTAGCGGCGGGATGGCGTTAGGTGGGTATGTTCCCAGACAGACGCAGCATCAAAGATGTACACTGCGCATGTCCGGAAATGGCAGGGCGGAAATGACATATCAAAATGCCCCGGAAATGACATATCAGATGCCATGGAACCGGCGCATGGCGCCGTGCAGCGTGACTGCCATGCAACGCTGCATTAAACCCGCCCGATACGTCGGGATTGGGTATGGGGATTTAAATGTCCCCGCCAAGAGACATGTTCACGGAGCCATGGGGGATAGATACAGGAACGATGGGAATGGGGAATAGACACAATGATGCCAATGACAACAAACAAAAAAGGAAAAAAACAAAAAACGAAGAGCAATCACAGACCAAACACAAATGGCTCCAGAACATGTCTCTCATTACCAAATGGTCCAAAAAGCACAGAGGAAAAAAAAATAAATATTAAAACGTGTTTTTTTTTGTTTTTTTGTTTTATTTAATAAAGATATGAATATATAAATAATAATAAATGTGTACCAGGTAAGAATGTAAAAATCCCTTTGTGTAAGTACCTCCCTGAAAGTGAACACACAAAAGCACAACAATGTATAGGGTAATTTGCTTGTTCGTGAGGTGGACAAATATGGTCCATATGAACTGTTATGAACTGTAGTGCACTACACCTTCACAAAGCAAGCGCCAAAAGGGCCGATCAGCATCTATAAGGGCTTATAACATATATTCGTTAAGGCCTGGAAATTTGGCCGCTTGCAAGGTGACTATCCATTTTGTTTTGAGGCGCAGTAGGTGAGGATCTAGGTCTCCTCCTCTTTCGGAGGCAACGACATATTCCAATGCATAAAATTTCATGACCGATAGGTCAAAATTATGGTAAAGGCCTACATGCCTACCAATTGCTGATTTGATTTTGCCATTGCGTAGCAAGTAAACATGATCCTTAATCCTTTTCTAAAAGGGTCTGCGATTTTTGCCTATATAAAATGCCTTGCATTTGCAAGTCATTATATATATATTACTCCTACCATTTGGCAATCTATGTGGTGTAGAGGGGACCAAATGGAATCATTGGGTAGTGTAATAGTTCTACCTGATTGGACCCATTCACAGAATTCACAATTATTACATTGGTACATGCCTCGTTGAGTAGTTCTTTGTGATAATGTTGTTTTAGGGAGATTACTTTTTGCAAGATGATATTTTAGGGACTTGGCTTTCCTATATGTAATCATGGATTTCTGAGTGATATATTTGCTCACGATGGCATCGCCTGTGGGATGATGGCAGGGACGTGTCAAAATAGCACGTAATTGTGGGTGTTGCTGTGAGTACCTCGTGATCAGCCTTGTTGGTTGACATTTTCTAGAATGGATCAAGGTGTGTGTATTTTTGTTTGGCTCTTTTGAAAGCTTTTTTGAGGCAGGTTTTTGTATAGCCTCGTTTCAAGAGTCTTGTACGTAACTCATTGACTCGTATGATAAAATCTTTATCATTTGAGCAGTTGCGTCTTAGTCTCAAATACTGCCCATATGGGATGCTTTGAATTGGGGGTTTTGGGTGGGCGCTGATCGCATGTAACATTGTATTGGCAGATGAGGGTTTACTATAGAGATCCAAGGAGAGGCCTCCAAATTGGTCAACCATAATCTGTATATCCAGAAATTTAACTTTTTCCTGACTCCATTCCATTGTGAACTTCGAGTTGAAACCATTTTGTCCAATCCGCTCTACAAAGGTATGTAGTTCTTCCAGTGTACCATCCCAAATCATGAGGATATTGTCAATGAACTTGTGCCAAGAGATGCGGCACAGGTCCATTGGCGGTCCCTCACTGAAAAATGATTGACGCTCCCAACCCCCCAGGTACAGGTTGGCATACGACGGGGAACATCATGTCCCCATCGCTACCCCCTGTACCTGGAGGAAATGGGAGCCTCGCAAATACAAAGACATTATGATGGAGTATGTACTCCAAAAGACGCAAAACAAAAAAGAGTTGTAGAGCCATAATGTGTTGGGTTTGACCCTCAAAAATTCTCTGATTATTTGTAGGCCCTTTCGATGGGGTATAGAGCTGTAGAGGGCCTCTACCTCAATTGTGACCAACCAAGCACCCGGGGGGACCATCAGGTCCTCCAGGGTGCGCAGAAGGTCCCTAGTGTCCTTTATATAAGATGGAAGTGAGGAGACAAATGGTTGAAGGTAATCATCCACAAGTTCGCTTGCATGTTCAGTCAGGCATCCTATCCCTGATGCGATTGGTCTGCCGGGTGGGTCCACAAGATTCTTGTGGACATTGGGCAGAGCATAAAAGGTGTAGTCGGGTGTTTCACATTTAAAAAAATCCATGTATCTTTATCAATGAGTGCCATGGAATAGGCCTTATTGATAATTCTTCTATATTTTTCATAGTAGTTAGGTAATATCATTTCAGGAAATTAGTTTATACCAATCTTGATTTGACAGAATTTTTTGACACATAGTGATGTATTTTTCTCTGCTCATCAGTACTACGTTTCCCCCCTTATCCAAAGATTTAATTATCAGATCCTGGTTATCTTCTAATTTTTTGAGGGCATTCCTAAGTGAGGATTTCAAATTTTGAGAATTATGATAAGGGTGGGGCATGTGGTTGATGACATAACATACCTTGTGGGTATATTGGCATTTTGCTGAAGTGACGGAAAAAATTTAGGTTTGTGGAATGTCTTCTTCGTACGAGGAATCATTCTCGGAGTCTGATGATTTCGCCACACATCCCTCTTCATATAACATTATGAGGTCCCTCAGTGCTCTAAAATCTTTGATCATAAAATCCATAATCTTTGTCATGCATAGCTTGTAGCATTATTTTTCTTGCAAAGAGATTTATATCTTTTATGACTTCAAATTTATTCATATTTTTAAGAGGTCAAAAACGTATGCCCAGTTGTAGCACCTCTATCTCGTCACTTGACAGTGAATATGGGGAAAGATTAATGATCTGCATGGTATCGGCATCTAGTTTACCTTTGTCACAAATGTTTCCAAATTGCCTTGCTTCTTCTCTCCTAAAGGGGGTGGAGCCTGGAGCTTTGGGGATTGTGTTTCAATTGGGTTACTCACTTTTGTCTAATTTTTCTTAAGTTCATCTGTAGCTGGAAGAGAAGTAGAGGAAGAAGTAGATCCACCACCCAGAGAATGATCACCACCTACATTGTGCTTGAAGGAAAAGTGGAGAGGTTAGGTAAATTGAACAATGCTTCAGAGAGAGCTTCCTCATTGGCATTCGTTTTCTTAGATCTAGTGTTTTTTGTATTACCCATACCTCTTTTTTGTTTACCCCGTCCAGAACGTGTAGATGACTGGATAGAGGAAAAACTACTCCATTGTGAAGAAAGTTAGGGCCTAGACAAAGATACATCTGTATCTGATTCATTGTGTTCTTGGTTAGATTTTCTGAAATGTCTATTATGTGAATTGAAAACCTTGTTATTATTCCTTTTACTGTGTGTCCATTTGTATGCTTGACCTGTGCTATATGCCAATAAATCTCTGGATATGTTTTTATTTTTTGTTGTGATGATTTCCTTGTGTGTTTCAATAAATTCATGAAGTGACTTATACTGGGTGTCAAATGTCCCTGAAGTGTTAGTGCCCGTGTTTTGTGCAAGAAGAGTTTGTATTTGTTCCTCTGTTATACCCAATTCTGTTTGGTAATGTCCCTTCAGAAGGCGCATCATCTGAAAAGAACATGCTTGGAGTTTCTTTTCCCAGGCCTCTTTGAGTTCCTGGTTGACCTGAGGTACTGTCGGAAAGATTGGTATCCTTAGTCCGAATGGGACACATTTTTGTTCTATATATTTGTCAAAAAAATTGGTTGTGCCAAGACAAATTGGACTTCATGATCAAAAGTTGTTTAAGTCTCAAAAGAAAAGTATCCGTTTCTAAAGGGGTTTCACCCAGACCAGAAATTTCCAGCAGGAGTTTGTCCATCATACCTTCCCATGACTGACCACAAAAACTCGCCATTACCCACAAACAGTAATGTCAAGTGGGGAGATCACAACACTTAATCCAATTGAGCTGTATTAGAGGTTATCAATAAGGGTATCAGTTCCTAATGTGGATATAGAGCAGAATTCAATATCTGAATACAATAACAATGTAACATAACCTTAAAGTAATCGACAATGAGTATTATTTTCCATTGGGGAATATAATTGCTAGTGCGCCTGTCTCGAAAGAAAAATGGGTGTTTGTCACCCGAGACGTATATGAATTGTAAAGCAAGTTGAGACATGCACTGCAAAATGTGGCACCACTTCCAATCATGGAAAATAATACTCAATGTTGATTACTTTAAGGTCATGTTACATTGTTATTGTATCCAGGTATTGAATTCTGCTCTATATCCACATTAGGAGCCGATACCCTTATTGATAACCTCTAATACAGCTCAATTGGATTAAGTGGTGTGTTCTCCGCACATGACATTACTGTTTGTGGGTTAATGACGAGTTTTTGTGGTCAGTCATGGGAAAGTATGATGGACAAACTCCTGCTGGAAATTTCTGGTCCGGGTGACACACATTTAGAAACTGATACTTTTCTTTTTAAACTTAAACAACTTTTGATAAAGAAGTCCAACTTGTCTTGGCACAACCAATTTTTTGACAAATATATAGAACAAAAATGTGTCCCATTCGGACTAAGGATACAAATCTTTCCGACTGTACCTCAGGTCAACCAGGAACTCAAAGAGGCCTGGGAAAAAAAATCTCCAAGCATGTTCTTTTCAGATGATGCACCTTCTGAAGGGACATTACCAAACAGAATTGGGTATAATAGAGGAACAAATACAAACTCTTCTTGCACAAAACACGGGCACTAACACTTCAGGGACATTTGACACCCAGTATAAGTCACTAAAATAATTTTTTGAAACACACAATTAAAAAAAATCATCACAACAAAAATAAAAAATTATCCAGAGATTTATTGGCATATAGCACAGGTCAAGCATACAAACGGACACACAGTAAAAGGAATAACAAGGTTTTCAATTCACATAATAGACGTTTCAAAAAAAATGGATTTTATTAAGAACTTACCGTAAAATCCTTTTCTCTGAGTTCACTGACAGACGCAGCCCTTCATTGACAAGTGGGTTTATGCACATCCTACTAGGAGTAAATTAGGCAAATAGAAAAAAAAGCAAGCTGACCCCTCCCAGGGGACCGTCCTCACTCCAGCATATAACCCCTCAGCTCTTCATAGCATATCAGTTTGTAACAAGCCATACAAACGCAACACAGAGGGGTGGCTGCTGCATCTGTCCGTGAACTCAGAGAAAAGGATTTTACGGTAAGTTCTTAATAAAATCCCTTTTTCTCTTACGTTCACTGACAGACGCAGCCCTTCATTGACAAGTGGGGATGTCCCAAAGCAGTGTCATTCAAGAGGGGTGGGTAAACAATTAAAACTGTACCCAACAGAAATCCTCTCAGGAGGCGCCAGCTGCGCCTACACCGCCGCCTGTAAAACTTTATGGCCAAAAGCAGCATCCGCGGATCACATCAACTTTGTAAAATTTAACAAAAAAGTGTGCAACGAGGCCCAAGTAGCTGCCTTGCATACCTGAGACACCGAAGCCTGATGTCTGAAAGCCCAGGAAGTGCTAACTGCCCTGGTGGAATGAGCCGTGACTGGAAAAGGGGGAACTTTTCCCAGAACAGTATAAGCATGGGTCACGGTCTGTCTGATCCAACGGGAGACAGTAGCCGACGAGGCCGGCAACCCTTTGCGCGGGCCTTCTGTCAGTACAAACAACATGTCAGACTTCCGAAAAGAAGCTGTAGCCACCAAAAACACTTGCAAAGCCCTCACGACATCCAGAGAATGCAACTCAATCTCCTTGGTATGCGACGGGTGCGGACATAAGGAAGGAAGAACAATATCCTCATTATGTGAAAAGAGGAAACCACCTTCGGTAGGAACGAAGATGAAGGTCTCGGGACCGCCTTATCCTTATGAAGGACTAAGTAGGGAGACTTACATGACAACGCCGCCAACTCAAACACCCACCTAGCGGATGTAATGGCCACCAAGAAAGCCACCTTTTGCGACAGCAATTGTAAGGGAATATCCCTGATTTTCTCATATGGCGGTCTCTGCAGTACAGAAAGTACCAAATTCAAATCCCACGGCGCCAAAGGCGACCGTACCTGAGGAGCCACATGGCGTACACCCTGTACAAATGTACGTATCAACGAATGTGATGCTAAAGGGCGTTGAAAAAGAATCGCCAGAGCCGAAATCTGACCCTTGAGTGTACTCAATGCCAACTTGCTGCAAGAATGTCAGCACCCGGGACACAACGTAAGAGCGGGGGTTCCATCCCCCCGCCTCACACCAGGCAATATAGGCCTTCCAGGTGCGATGATGTATCTTGGGCGAAGTACTTTTGCGCGCCTTAAGCATGGTAGGGATCACGGAGTCAGAGACACCCCTATCCCTCAACACCTGGGACTCAATAGCCAAGCCGTCAAAGCCAGCGAGGGTAAAGCAGGGTGCAGGATGGGCCCCTGTGACAGCAGATCTCCATGTAGCAGAAGACGCCAGGGGGCATCTGTCACCATACACACTACGTCGGCGTACCAAGGGCGCCGAGGCCAATCCGGAGCTACCAGGATTGTCGGGATCCCCTCCGCTTCTACCCTGCACAGTAGCCACGGTAGGAGCTTAAGAGGAGGGAAAAAACATACAGAAGCTGGTACCGACCTCAAGGCGCTACCAACGCGTCCGTGGCGGCCGCCAACAGATCCCTTGTTCTGCATACGAAGGTCTGCACCTTGTGATTGAACCTGGACGCCATGAGGTCCACGTCTGGCATGCCCCACCTTTGGCAAATCTGACGGAACACCTCTGGATGTAGGGACCATTCCCCCTGATCCAGCGTCTGGCGACTGAGAAAGTCCGCCTGCCAATTTTCTACGCCCGGAATGTAAATGGCGGAGATTGCCGGCACGTGAATTCTGCCCATCTCAGAATGCGAGCCGCTTCCGCAGCCGAGCTCCTCGTTCCACCCTGATGGTTCACGTACACCACCGCCGTGGCGTTTTCCAACTGAACCTGAACCGGGAGGCCGAGCAGCCTTACCGTCCAGTGGGAGAGGCAGAGCCTGATTGCCCTCAGCTCCAGCACATTTATCGGAAGGCGAGATTCCTGCGCCGACCAACGGCCCTGAGCAGACAGCTGCCCCAGGACCCCCCCAGCCCGATAGGCTGGAATCCGTCATGACTATCGACCAGTTCAGGGGAAGAAACGACTTCCCCAACGTTAGAGCCGGGGCCCGAAGCCACCAGGTCAACGATCCTCTGGTCTGATGGTCCAATCTGATCAGCTGGTCCAGGGACAACAGAGACTTGTCCCACTGTGACAGAATCGCTCGCTGTAGGAGCAGAGTGTGACTCTGGGCGTAAGGTATCGCCTCGAAGGCCGAGACCATGAGCCCCAACACCCGCATACAGAACCGTAAGGAGGACCACTGGCGTGACAGCAGGGTTCGCACCGCTGCTTGCAGTGTCAGCAACTTGGCCGGAGGTAAGAACACCTTCGCCTGCTCTGTGTCCAGAATCAGACCCAGATATTCCAGTCGACAGAACGGGGCCAACGTCGGCTTCTGCCGGTTGATCAGCCAGCCGAAGTCTCTCAACGAGGCCATGGTGATAGCCACATTCTCCTCCAGGGCTGAAGCCAACTCCGCTCGCAAGAGTAAGTCATCGAGGTATGCTACCACTGCAGTGCCTCTCTGCCTCAAGAGCGCCAGCACCGGAGCCACCAACTTGGTGAATACCCGAGGAGCTGAGGCCAGGCCGAAGGGAAGTGCCACAAATTGGTAATGCAGCTTTCCTACCGCAAAGCGTAGGAAGCGCTGGTGCCGGAGATAAATGGGAACATGGATATACGCGTTCCTGATATCCAGAGACGCCATGAAGTCCCTTAGGTGCAGGGCGGTGCAGGGCGGCCACGACCGATTCCGAATACCATCCTGAATTTTCGCGCCCTCACAAAGTGGTTTAGCGCTTTTAGGTCCAGAACTGGCCTGACCCCACCCTTTTTGGGCACCACAAAGAGGTTTGAATAGAAGCCGCGGAACCTTTCCAGCGGAAGTACCGGCACAATCACCCCTTCTTGTTCAGAGAGCGACTGAACAGCGCCTAGGAGAGCCTCTCGACGCCCCTGAGGGAGTCTCAAGTTCGATGGGAAGAACCTGTCTGGGGGTAGAGTGCTGAACTCTATCCTGTATCCGGAGGACACCACTTGCTGCACCCACCAGTCGGAAATGTGGGCAGTCCACCTGTCTGCGAACCCCAGAAGTCGGCCCCCACCCGAGAATCGGGTGGGGGCAACCCATCATGCGGAAAAGGACTTTTCCTCCATCTTTTCGCTCTTGCGCTGCCAAAGCCGCTTACTGGACCCAGAGGCAGACTTGCCGGGCCTTGAGCCCTTGCCCGCTGCACCGGGCGCACGAAAAAAACGCTTCTGACCTGAAGCAGCAGGCCCCTGCTTACGGCGGAATTCCCGCCGCCCGGGCTCCGGGAGAAAGGTACTCTTCCCTCCCGGTGAAATCCTTAATGATTTCATCCAATTGTGCCCCAAAGAGCCGACCACCCTGAAAGGGAGGATCCGTGAGGCCCTTTTTAGACGCGTGGTCACCCGACCAACAGCGTTACCACAGCCCCCGTCTGATAATGACTGCAAAAAACAGGCATCTTAGACAGCATGGGAAGCAGGTCCAAAGCTGTGTCACACAGATACCGGAGACCCTGTATTAGATGGTCCGTCCGCTGTGAAGCCGCAGCTCAAGTCATTGTGCAACTCAGTCGCACACTCCGTAAGAGACTGCGCCACCATGACCGACGCCAGAGCTGGTCTCATGGCCGACCCCACCACCAAGAAAAGTGCCTTGGACATTGCCTCCGTCCGCCTATCGGCCGGATCCTTAAAAGAGGGAGACCCCTCCAAGGGGATGGTCATTACCTTATTCAGGTGAGCCACCGGAGGGTCCACTGCAGTGGATGCCCACTTCTTCACAAAACTATCCTCAAAGGGATAGCGCACAGCGAAACGTCTGGGCAATGAAAAGTAATTCTGCGGACGCTGCCATTCCTTATAGACCAGCTGGTCAAAAAATTGGTCATAGGGATATGCCCTAGGGGACTGAGACGGCTTAAAAAACCCACAAAACGTAGGCCATCTCCTGCGACTCCCCGGCCTGGTCCAGTCGCAAAGACGCATGGATATCGGTGATCAGGGAGGCCACCAGCGCCCTCTCACGCGCTACCGAGGCCCCCTGGTCTTCCTCACCATCCGAGGGCTCCAATTCACCATCTGAGAGCTCCACGGGGGTCCCCGTGACCCCTGAGGCCCCTTCCGGTTAAGAATCCTCCCCTGAAGACAGAGGGGGGGTGGACGCTTTTTAGCCACCCCCTTAGAACGGCCTGGCACCTCCCGGGGGAAAAACTCCCCCAATATGGACTTTAACTGATCCAGGGGAACCAGATGTCCCAGCGCAGGTTACGCTTCCACAGGCTCCTCCGGAGAACCCGCAGGTTCAGCCACCATTGCGCCACCGGAACACTGACAGACCAACAGGTCCAGACACCCCCACAATGCAGCCCCACCACTGCCCCACAGAGCCACCGGGAAATACCCAGGAGGACTGCGCCCACCGCTACCAACAGCCCAGGGAGAGCCAGCTATACTTGCCGTGTGACAATTGCCCGTCAAGCGCTGCGTCCCAGTAAGAGTGCTGCCTGCCTGTCAAGAGCCTTCATCGCCACTGTGCCTTCCACGCTGTCCCAGAGGAAAAGAAGAAGAAATGGAGCCAGCCGCACGTTTTCTTCACAGGCACATCAAACATGGCCACCGAGCGGTCACAAGAGGCCAAAGCCTGTCCACACAGGCCGCGACTACGGCAAGATGGTCGCCGCTCCATCACTAGAGGCCAAAATAGACTACAAAATGGCCGTGGCTACTTCAAAATGGCCGCATGGCATTTTTTTGCGCGGGGGTGCAGTGCGGGGGGGTTGAATCTACATCCCTGAACCCTCCACCGGCCGGCCCAGTCTGCGATCGCCCAGCCCCCCCTCCGCACCCCTGGAGGGGAAGATAGGGGAGTCACTCGCCAATACGACGGGCGTTGCGGGTAACCACTCAGTAGCAGACCTTCCTCCCATCAGGCGGGGAGGGATGCTGCAGGCCAAACGCCCCTGGACGCTAGCACAGCCCGGTCACTGGACACGAGTGGGAGTCACCCACTAGCCTCCCACACGGAACGGGTTTGATGCGGCGGACCCCGCCAAGGCTAAGGGTAGCTCGCATTGGTCAGCCACGCTGGGGAAATTCCAGGATTCGAGATATCCTCTATGCCCCAGCCGGCTACTTGATAGCAGTCTTCATCAAATAGCTTGAGAAGCCAAAAGAAGAAAAAAATTGGGGAACCGCAGGTCCCAGCAGGGAACCAGGTCTAACTCCTGGCACTAGGCATAATAAAACCGATATGCTATGCAGAGCTGAGGGGTTATATGCTGGAGTGAGGATGGCCCCCTTGCATTTTTTCTATTTGCCTAGTCTACTCCTAGTAGGATGTGCATAAACCCCACTTGTCAATGAAGGGCTGCGTCTGTCAGTGAACGTAGGAGAAATAATGCTACAAGCTATGCATGACAAAGATTATGGAACACCTTTGACCTCTAAACAAGACAGTGAAATGTGGAAGGATTTTACGATCAAAGATTTTAGAGCACTGAGGGACCTCATGATGTTATATGAAGAGGGATGTGTGGAGGAATCATCAGACTCCGAGAAGGATTCCTTGGACGAAGAAGGCATTCCTACTTCTTATAAAAACAAATCTCAATTTTTTCCGTCACTTCAGCAAAATGCCAATATATGGGCATTTCTGCAGAAGGTATGTTATGACATCAACCACATGCCCCACCCTTATCATTATTCTCAAAATTTGAAACCCTCACTTAGGAGTGCCCTCAAAAAATTAGAAGATAACCAGTATCTGATAATTAAAACTTCGGATAAGGGGGGAAATGTAGTACTGATGAGCAGAGAAAAATACATCACTATGTGTCAAAAAATTCTGTCAAATCAAGATTGGTATAAACAAAATTATGTTACCCAACTACTATGAAAAATATAGAATTATCATCAATGAGGCCTATTCCATGGCACTCATTGATAAAGATACATGGAATTTTTTAAATGTGAAAAGCCCGACTACACCTACCTTTTATGCTCTGCCCAAATTTTGTGGGCCCACCCGGCAGACCAATCTTATCAGGGATAGGATGCCTGACTGAATGTGCAAGCAAACTTGTGGATGATTACCTTTGACCTTTTGTCTCCTCACTTCCATCTTATATACAAGACACTAGGGACCTTCTGCTCACCCTGGAGGACCTGATGGTCCCCCCAGGTGCTTGGTTGGTCACAATTGATGTAGAGGTCCTCTACAGCTCTATACCCCATCAAAAGGGCCTACAAATAATCAGGGAATTTTTGAGGGCCAAACCCAACACATTATGGCTCTACAATTCTTTTTTGTTTTGCGTCTTTTGGAGTACATACTCCATCATAATGTCTTTGTATTCCGAGGCTCCCATTTCCTCCAGGCATTTTATATAGGCAAAACTCGTAGACCTTTTTTGAAAAGGATTAAGGCTCATGTTTACTTGCTACACAATGGCAAAATTGAATCAGCAATTAGTAGGCATGTAGGACTTTACCATAATGTTGACCTATCGGTCATGAAATTTTATGAATTGGAACATGTCCCTGCCTCCGAAAGAGGAGGAGACCTAGATCCTCACCTACTGCGCCTCGAAACAAAATAGATAGTCACCTTGCAAGCCATCACATTTCCAGGCCTTAACAAATATATAGGTTGTAAGCCCTTCTTGTAGATGCTGATCGGCCCTTTTGGCACTTGCTTTGTGAAGGTGTAGCGCACTACAGTTCATATGGACCATATTCGTCCACCTCACGAACAAGCAAATTATCCTATCCATTGTTGTGCTTTCGTGTATTCACTTTCAGGGAGGTACTTACACATAAGGATATTTACATTCTTATCTGGTACACACTTATTATTATTTATATATTCATATCTTTATTAAATAAAAAAAAAAAAAAAAAATTATATATATATATATATATATATATATATATATATATATATTTTTTTTTTTTTTTTTTCCTCTGTGCTTTTTGGACCATTAGGATATGAGAGACATGTTCTGGAGCCATTTGTGTTTGGTCTGATTACTCTTCTTTTTTTGTGTTTTTTTTTTCCTTTTTTGTTTGTTGTCATTGGTATCATTGTGTTTATTCCCCATTCCCATTGTTCCTGTATCTATCCCCATGGCTCCGTGAACATGTCTCTTGGTGGGGCAGGGACACTTCAGTCCCCATACCCAATCCCAATTTACATATCGGGCAGGTTTAATGCGGCGTTTGCATGGCAATCACTCTGCACGGCGCCATGCGCCGGTTGCATGGCGACCGATCAGGGCATTTTGACATGTCATTTCCGCCCCGCCATTTCCAGACATGCGCAGTGTCCATCTTTGATGCTGCACCTGTCCGGGAACATATTCACCCGATGCCACGCCGCTGTTAACTAGCATGGCGGGTGCGGGGAGGAGTCTCCTGAACGGCGGCCATTCCCCTTTTACAGCCAGTCCTGATGTATGGGATATACATTTGGGACACAAATTCTGGAGCAGGACCGGCTGACTTTACACAATTAGTCTAACATACAACAGGTTGGTGCTTTGAGCTGCTGCTTATTTCTGCCTATATTTGCCTAACATGACATTGGAACCTTTCAGTTCCCTATGTCGTTTTGATCTTCGTTTTTGGTACAAAACCGATTATTTAAAATACTTTTTAACCCAGATTCTCAGGAGTCTCTTTACCTATTGGAATAATTTTGATCTAGCTGAGTACTAATTAGCCAGAAATTACATTTCAATATTGATTGCGGCAGCTCTATACCTTTGGCTATCCATCTATCAAAGAAACTTTTCAAATTACACAGCTGTTGTAATTACACACTTTTCTAATTATCTCCATGTTGGACATGTCTTAAATATATTCAAATTTAATGGAACTAGTATTTTATTTAAATTACTTAAATTCATGATGATTTTTTAGTAAGACTATCTGTCCAGGCAATTTTGCTCTCATTATTATGAATTCACTAGCTTTCTAAAAAGTTCAAAAATAAATGTAATTAAATCAAATCATATTAAAAGATTCGTAAACAATCCCTATATGATTTTTCACAGCAATACTTACTTAATTCATAGACTCCAAGTTACTCAATTATGATAACTTCAATTGATTCTTGTTAAATTTGATTATTCGGTGACTAAGTAATCTAGGTATTCAGTGAGTACTGAAATTGATCTTCACACACTGGACACTTTATAACCAATTAAAAAAAAATTAAAAATTAGACACATTTGGTAATCTATTACATTTTCAAAGAAAATTGAAATTCTATACATTTTATAAATAATTTTGACCCAATGTAAATATTATTAAATATAATTTAGTGAACTTACCTTGGATATGAGGACGTAAAGCTAAATACAATAAAATATGACAAATAAAGCAAAATAAACTGAAGACATTATATTATCTTTCTTATTTTCATTATTCATGGCAAGCTACGTTTTGGAAGTGATTCCTCAATCAGGGCCGTCCAGTGCCCAGTGGAAATATTTTTTAGCATTTTTTTTTTTCCCCCCCGTGTACCATCGCTGAAAGTGAACACTGTTACTATCCATAAGATATCTCGAATATCAATGGTACGTAAACATGATTTTGTGACTCTCTTGTTGAGAGGACGTTGTGATATGGATCATAGCGCTATATATATATATATGATTTCAGTTGTTATATATTTTTTCATTTATGCATCTATACTTTGATATCACAATTCCATTTGTATTTAAACCGGTTTGTGATCTAACGGATACAATGAATTCTAACAACCGTAATATTTATAATGAATTATTGTAAACTTTTTTTTATGTATGTGGATACAATAGTAATTTTGATGTATTTTCTTAGCAACGCTGGGATCACCTGATGAAGCTACTAGCGAAACGCGTAGCGATCCTTCTTTAACCACTTAACAACCGCCCTATAGACAAATGACATCTACAGGGCGGTTGCTTAATTCTGAATCGCGCTTCAGAATCGCGCTTCCCTCGCGCCCCCTGGGGCGCGCACACGGGAACATCCGTGACCGTCGGGTCCGGGGGACCCGACTGATCACGGATCGTGGTGAATGGCCGCTGTGAGCGGCCTTTCACCACGTGAGCGCGCCGTCAAATGACGGCGTGATCACATGTAAACAAGCCGGCGGAAGTGCCGGCTTTTCTCTCCTCTCCGCACCGATCGGTGCAGTGTGAGAGGAGAGAGGGGGGAGAGAGGAGGTGCTGCAGCGCTGTGGGCGATATGCAATGCCCACAGCGCTGCCTAGTGACAGATTACAACCCCCACCATGCATTTACCACCCACCCACCACCCCCCAGCCACCATCAGCCACCCACCCACCCATCATCAGCCACCCACCACCCACCCAGCCATCCACCTCCCACCCATCCTCACCCAATCCATCCTCACCCACCCACC
>BLSH010288079.1:610595-622030 GCA_018402905.1 Glandirana rugosa
AGCGATAGGGTAGCTTTGATTTTATGTTGCATCTTATTGTATGAGTCTAAGAGGAGCGTACGGAGCTCTGATCTAAGACTCATAAGCTCAGATGTGTGCTTTGATTTTGGAGTGGCTTTGACTAGACTCTCTAGTTGCGAAATTTTGTTTAGGAGTGTGTCGATACGCTGCGTCCTCTCCCTCTTCAGTTTGGAGCCTATCTGAATCAACATTCCCCTAATGAAAGGCTTATGGGCATTCCACACCACGGCAGGGTCCGACACCGAGCCTATATTTGTTTGGAAAAATTCTTCAAGACGGTTAGCAAGGGAGGGAGAATGGGTTTTGTGCTGCAATATGAAATTATTAACTCTCCACATAGTAATTGGTGTCAGTGGGCGATTGTCATCTATTCTTATGCTGATTGGGGCATGGTCCGACCATACCGTGGTGTGGATTTCAGAATTGACAATTTTCTGTAGTAAGCTTCTATCAACTAAAAAAAAGTCAATGCGAGAGCATGTTTTGTGGACCGGAGATAGGTAGGTGTAGTTCCTTTCAGTATCATGGTGACATCTCCACACATTGTATAGTTCCTGTGACATTATAAATTGTTGGAGGTTGGGATCTCTCTTTGTGGTGGTGGATGATGAGTCATATTGGTTGTTGGGGACCATGTTAAAGTCTCCGCAAATGATGGTGTGGCCTTTTTGTACACTTTTCATCTGCTGCATGGTTTTGTGTAGAAAATTGAGTTGGTGACTATTGGGAGCATATAGGTTTAGGATAGTGTAAGTTGCGTCGTTGATGTCGCATACCAGTATAATGAATCTGCCATTCGGATCCAGTATGGAGTCATGAAGATGAAATTTTACGGTATTCCTCACTGCTATCATGACCCCCGCCTTCTTGAAGGAGAGGGAGGCCATGAATGTGTTGGAAAAATCTTTGTGGTGACATTTGGGCGGTGATTCCTTCAAAAAATGTGTTTCTTGAACACATAAAATGTCGCAATGGTGTTCTTTAGCAGTCTTCCAAAGGCTATGCCTCTTAGCTGGATGGTTAAGACCATTAGCGTTTATGGATAGAATAGTAATCAGCATTGTAATGTTGGTGTTGATAGTGTGATGCAGGTCTTTATGCCGATAGTTGAGCTGTTGGTAAGAGGCCTCGTCCGCTGTTTTCTGAGACTGGTGCTTGGCGGGCGCTGTAGAGGATAGTTGCAGAGGTGTAGCTGGAATCAATTCGAGAGTTAACAGAGGAGAAGGAACTGTAACACTCGTGCGCTGTGACCTGTAGTACTTGAATCAAAAAAATAAAAATAAAAGCAAAGACAGAGAACCAGAAAAAAAATATCAGACAGGTCCCAATTGTTGGGATCTCCGAAGGACCTTAAAAGGTAACTCCGCTGTAGGGGGTAAACAGTCAACTTTGACAACGTAAGGCCTAGAGCGGGAGGTCGTTGCTCTTTTTCAGGTATCCAAGTGTGAGCTGTCATCCATGTTTGTGTTGTTGGTTGTTATGAAATCTGGCCCGCTGCGGTATGGGCCGCTTTGTGAAGGAGAACGGGTTAGTATGTTGCGGTTCTTCTACCAAGATGCCCCATTGGTAGAGGAGGGTCATTCCATCTTTTAAGTTGGATATAGTGTGTGTTGTGCCGTTTTTTGTCACCAAGACAGTAGCCGGATGGCGCCATTTGTACTGTAATTTGTGGTTATTCAAGGCTTTTGTTACAGAGTTAAATTGCCTGCGTAATTGCAATGTGTGTTTAGAGAGGTCAGGGAATAGTTGGATTTCCTGATAAGGCGCTGGAGGTGACCCTTTTTGTTTGATTTCTCTCAGCAGTGTTTCCTTAATGTGGAAGAAATGGATCCGCATGATCACATCCCTGGGGACAGATGCAGCTAGATGAGGCGGTTTAGCTATTCTGTGGATCCTATCAATTATCAGTTCTGATGGGTTGGCGTCAGGCATGGCTGCCACCATCAGGTCCTTGGCGTACTGATGTAGTGCTGCTGGTGGTACTGATTCAGGGATCCCTCTCAGTTTTAAATTGTTCCTGCGGGACCGGTCCTCTAAGTCTGATAATTTTGTTTTAATCCATGTGTTTTCTTCTAGTACGGAATCATAAGAATCCACAAGGTCATTTATAGTGGTGGTGCTATCCTCCATCTTCTGTTCTATGTATGTGACTCTGTCATCCAGATTGTGTAAATCTGCTGAGAACTTTGAAAACATGGATGACAGGTCTGTTAGCAGGGAAGCTTGTAATGATAAAAGCATATCTTTTAGGGTCGTGTCTATCACTGGTTGGCCTGAGGTGGGGAATGCCGCCATGGATGATTGCAAAGCCTGGTTTGATTGTAGTGGGTAAAATGGCGCTTCTCCTTGTCTAGGAGGTGGCGGGGAGTTTAACCTCATCCTCGTTTTTGCGGGGCTACCGCTTGGTGGACTGTCACTGAAACGTGTCTTTTGTGGTGAGTGCGGCGGCGATTTACCTTGCTCCTCTGAGTGTTCGTCGGGCAGATCTGTGTAGGCCTCTCTCATCTGAGGTGATGTCGATGCGGCGCCATCTTGATCGGGCCTGGTCCGCGGCGCTGGCTTCTGAAAGAAGGCTGTCAGTTTTTGCGGGCGTTCTTCGCCCTTTCGTTTGCCTGACATCTCCTTTGTGATGAGCCCTGTCTCCGGTGTGATACGTGCGGGGATTAAAGCTGATTGTGTCGCTCGTTCGTAGCTTTTTCTCCCGTTGGCCTCTGGAGCTCTTCAGCTACGCGTCCATCACTGAGCGGTGCCAAGCCACGCCCCCCTAGATCCCATATTGATCAACTCTTTTAAAAGTTTTACATAAATGTCTGTCGGATCTTTAGTTAGTCTCTTGTATGTTAAATTATCAGACAACATATTAGGAGACTAACTCCTCTGACCTTTGACTAGATCTTTCCTGCTGGTTTCCTTGATCTGTATTCTGCCCCTAGGAAACCCTTGGACAAATTCAGGGTGTTCATAGACGCGCATAAATATTTTAGGACGTTGAACATGAAAAAATATTTTTTATCACATCCTGCAGTCCCGATCAATCGAATGACGAGCAGCACCCATATTGATAGTGGTTTAAACAATAAGTCTACATTTAATCCTCAAAATAGTAATAACCATCACATAGAAGTATTTAAAACCTTGGTTATAAATGATCTAGAGAAATTACAACCAAAAAAACAGGTAAATCCCCAATATATTATACAAGGGGTGAAACATTTAGAAAACAGAAATAACATTATTATTAGACCGGCAGACAAAGGAGGAGGTGTGGTGGTTCTTGATAAAGAGTTTTACCACAACCAACTCCAAAATATGTTGTCTGATAATTTAACATACAAGAGACTAACTAAAGATCCGACAGACATTTATGCAAAACTTTTAAAAGAGTTGATCAATATGGGATCTAGGACAGGTGTCCTAAGCAAAAAAAAAATCTAGATACTTGGTGCAGGTGGCGCATCGTATACCAATTATTTATACTCTACCCAAAGTCCATAAAAATGTTCAAAATCCACCTGCACAACCAATTGTGAACTGCATAGGGTCAGTAACAGCCCGATTGGGCGAGTACTTAGACAGATTCCTGCAACCCAGTGTTCAATCCACACGGGCATACTTAAAAGATACCAAGGATTTCCTTCAACTATTAAATACAGTGGAGTTAAAAGGTAATGAGACCATCCATTTGGTAACTGCTGATGTGGCATCGCTGTATACTGTGATACAGCACGACGATGCCTTGTTAGCACTAAATTGGGCCTTGAGTCAAAGAGATGACATTCCGTTTGCCCAAAAATCATTCCTAGGAAAGTCCTTGGAATTCTGCATTTCCCATAGTTATTTTTGGTATCAAGGGTTTTTCTACTCGCAGCAGGTTGGCGTTGCTATGGGCGCTAAATACGCCCCTAGCATCGCCAACCTGTTCATGGCTGAATGGGAGGACAGGACTATTTTCTGTCGAGACATCCCACAATTAATATTTTATAAGAGGTTCATAGATGACATCTTTCTAATATGGCAAGGTTCAAAAGAAACTTTGGATAGGTTCCTACAGAATCTGAACAGCAATAATCAAAACATACGTTTGGAGTATTTGTCTGATACTAAGAGGATACATTTTCTGGATGTAGATATTGAGATTATTAATCAGAGAATAGAAACCAGAGTGTTCTTTAAACCCACAGACAGAAATTGTTATCTACCAGTCGGCAGTGGACACCACCCGGCATGGATAAGGAATATCCCGAAGGGACAATTGATGAGGGTGAGACGCAATTGTAGTCGGATTGAGGATTATAGATCTCAGGCGGACTTACTCAAAGCAAGATTTAGAGAGAAAGGATATACTAAAACAACCTTAGATGAAGTCAGCAAACAAGTAGAATTAGTACCCAGGGATCGGTGTTTTGAGAATAAAAGTAAAGAGGTGGGCAATGTGGCAGACTCCTACCAGTGGAAATTTATTTCAGACTTCCATTGTCAGTACAAGGAAGTAGAGGAAATTTTTAAACGTCACTGGTATGTGTTGAGTCTAGATAAACATTTGGGACCTTTACTACCTCAGATGCCAAAATGTATTTATAGAAAAGCCCCCACTTTTGGGGACAGGGTGGTCAAAAAGATACTAGATGCCCCGGCCCTGCAAAAATTTCAGGGAAACATCACAGGTTTTTATGCCTGTAGAAAGTGCAAACCTTGTTGTACGGTTAAAAATATAAATAGAGGTTTAACCTCGGTAAATAACAGTGAGGGAAAGTCGTTCTCTATAAAAGAATTTATACCTTGTAATTCTACGTTTGTTGTGTATATGCTGTGGTGCCCTTGCGGCTTAATTTACATAGGACTAACCAAAAGACAATTAAAAGTGAGAATAGGTGAGCACATTACTAATATAACTAAGGGTTATAAAGAACATAGCGTGTCTCTCCATTTCAGGCAACAGCATAATAGGGACCTGTCATTGTTACAGTTTTGTGGCATTGATGTGGTCTATCCAGCATGGCGTGGATCTAATCGGATCCGTGACCTTTCGCAGCGAGAAACGGAATGGATTTTTTTAATGAAGAGTCTCGCTCCCAGAGGCATGAATATTGAACTTGACATAAACGCCTTTATTAATGATTTCTGAGTATGAGTATGAGATTAATACAATAGCTAAAACTACACGATTAGCTTTTAGTAACATTGACACTGCAAGTTTCAAAAACATGTTCAGAACCAGCATTCTGGACATTTTTTAACTCAGTCATGACCTGTTAATATTGTTATAAATCTAAAAGAGATATGTA
Organism: Glandirana rugosa; assembly: GCA_018402905.1. NCBI lineage: Eukaryota > Metazoa > Chordata > Amphibia > Anura > Ranidae > Glandirana > Glandirana rugosa. Next base: position 615,902 of record BLSH010288079.1, read on the forward strand.
GATTATGACTAGGGGAGTTTCCATGTATGTATGCGAGTATATATACAGATATGCATATGTATATTGTTAGATACAACATCAATCTTATATTTTCAAAACACGTACAATTTCTTTTACAACTGCCGGGTGAATTGAGTGTTCTAATTACTTTTATAGGGTACTACACGATTGTGGGCAACCAGTGGTGGTTGATATAATACCTAACATTTGAGGTTGCCTGAGCCGCGCCGTCTATTAGTGTATATCAGCGTCAGCTGTCAAAGATGAAATAGTGGCAAAGGCTTTGTTTTATGTAGCGTTTATCAGAAATGTTGTTCACCCTTTATATATATATATATTTTTAATATTTTTTACTAATGTAAAATATGCTATCAGACTGTCAATCTTGTGCAACAGACTAGATTAGATAACTGTGAATTGATGACTATTTGTATAAAATTTTAAATATTTTTTATTGGAATGAAATGTGTGATACAAAGTGACCGTATACCGGATGGATGAGTTTCTGAGCAGTGCAGGGACACCCGGACCGCCCATCCCACCCAGATGAAAGTTCAGATGGGGGTGGGATCTTTAATATAATAATGGAGATTGCCAGCCGTACACCGTGTCACGGTAGAAGTCCTCGGACGAAACGCGTCTGACACGGTGCACGGCAATCCAGCAAGGGGATCAATCACACCGGGACGTTCGCTGCTGTTCGGCTGAGCGCTACGAGTGTGGATCTCTAATACTTTACAGCGGGGAGAGTTGCCATAAGCTTGGAGTGAAAATATCTACAGCGGGGAGTGTTGTCACTAGCTCAGATTCACTACCCATCGGCTAATATATGAGCTATCTGCCAGCGTGACAGGCGCTGTTTGTGAGTACCAGTGTGTGAGTTTTTTTAAGTAATAAATCTGCTTTTAAACGATAACACACTATCTAGTTTGTATCTCTTTTCCCCACACATGATGTGAGTTTGATTGGGAGAGGAAAGATAAGGACGAGACTCAGGAACTACTATAAGGAATTGGAGGAAAAAGATTGGTGCATCTGTGGATTAATTTAACAGCCCATTCTGCCGAGCATGAGAATGCAAGGCAACACCCTCCGGTAAGTGTGATTCCTAATGAGTGATGAAGAGTCACGAGTGAACATTACATGGGAGACACTGAATGAAGAAATATATAGTGGAACATATTGGACTTATTCAGCAGTAATTTTATAGGAGTCCACCATTTATATAACCAGTGTGAATTAATGTGATTGCATCAGGGGTCACATTTTCATTTATTTATGTATTTGTTGTCAGCGCTGCTACAGTTTGGATATACTTATTCACAAATCAAGTTTTATATGGTTTACAGATAATAGCGGCTGCTATTTATAATATTATAATATTGATTTACATACGCCTCCATTTACCATTAGGCGCGGTGGATAGATCCTATCAGTGGGAGTGTTTCATTTATTTTTGGGATCTGGTGTATTGCGATATATAACTATATAACTATGTAGGTTAAAAACAGTTCATACATAAAAATCCAATAGTCACTTCAGGGTTTCTCACGCGTTTCGTCATCAACGTCTTCTGAGGTCTCACGCACCTCCAGGAAGCGTGCAGGACTTTGTTAAAGCAACGGCAGGCCATTCTCATATGGAATCCCTGAAGTGACTATTGGATTTTTATGTATTAACTGTTTTTAACCTATTGGATAAATAGAGAAAATAGCTTTAAAAAAAAAAAAGGATTACGCTATGGGCATCTTTTATATCTTCCCTTCTGCATCTGGATATTAATACCAATGGCTGAGGATCACGGAGCCACCAACATCTGGACACGTAGGAGACCCCAGGCCCCACCCAACAGGCATCCATGCGTTTAACCCCTGCAGGGGTGACACCGTTTGGTAAGTGGGGTATCCATAGGGGAGCACGAGTGACCTGCACCTGTCAAAGCACCTGAAGATCTGTTGCACACTGGCTACTACAAGACCAGTCCATGAGTTTGTTTTATAAACTAAAAAAGACTGTTGCTGCACAACAGTACTCACCTATTTCTTTTGCACTGTGCACTTCCGGGACTTTTGGTTGGATTGTACTGATTATTATATGAACACGTATTATTAATGGTTATTTATGAGATGATTGCACATGAGATATGTTTACACATTTTACATTGAGTCACATTGTTTTTAGATTATTATATGTGTACGAATATTAATAATCAATTTTGCACAAGCACTTTATGTAAATCAGGCACATTTGAGGTTGAGACATGAATTAATTTCACTTATTTAGGCATTTACTCTGGTCTGTGCACTACATACACAGCCATTAATGTCTAAGCCGCTGCCAAGAAAAGTGAGTACACCCTTGAGTGAAAATGTCCAAATTGGGCCCAAAGTGTCAATATTTTGTGTGGCCACCATTATTTTCCAGCACTGTCTTAACCCTCTTGGGCATAGAGTTCCCCAGAGCTTTGCAGGTTGACACTAAAGTCCTCGCGCTCCTCCACCTTCCGTTTGAATATGCCCCACAGATGCTCAACAGGATTTAGGTCTGGAGACATGCTTGGCCAGTCCATCACTTTTACCTTCAGCTTCTTTAGCAAGGCAGTGGTCGCCTTGGAGGTGTGTTTGGGGTCGTTATCATGTTGGAATACTGCCCTGCAGCTCAGTCTCCAAAGGGAGGGAATCATGCTCTGCTTCAGTATGTCACAGTACATGTTGGCATTCATGGTTCCCTCAATGTACTGTAGCACCCCAGTGCCGACAGCACTCATGCAGCCCCAGGCCATGACATTCCCGCCACCATGCTTGACTGTAGGCAAACTACACTTGTCTTTGTATTCCTCATCTGGTTTCCGCCACACATGCTTGACACTATCTTAACCAAATAATTTTATCTTGGTCTCAACAGAGCACAGGACATGATTCCATTAATCCATGTCCTTAGTTTGCTTGTCTTCAGCAACCTATTTGCGGACTTTCTTGTGCATCATCTTTAGAAGAGGCTTCCTTCTGGGAAGACAGCCATGCAGACCAATTTGATTCAGTGTGCAGCATATGGTCTGAGAACTGACAAGCTGAACCCCCACCCCTTCAACCTCTGCAGCAATGCTGGCAGCACTCATATATCTATTTCCCACAGACAACCTCTGGTTATGACGCTGAGCACGTGCACTCAACTTCATTGGCCGACCATGGCAAGGCCTGTTCGGAGTAGAACCTGTCCTGTTAAACCACTGTATGTTCTTGGTCACTTTGTTGCAACTCAGTTTCAGGGTCTTGGCAATCATCGTATAGCCTAGGCCATCTTTATGTAGAGCAGCAATTCTTTTTTTCAGATCCTCAGAGAGTTCTTTGCTATGAGGTGCCATGTTGAACTTCCAGTGACCAGTATAAGAGAGTGAGACCAGTAACACAAAATTTAACACATCTGCTCCCCATTCACACCTGAGACCTTGTAACACTAACATGTCACATGACACCGGGAAGGCAAAATGGCTAATTGGGCCCAATTTGGACATTTTCACTTAGGGGTGTACTCACTTTTGTTGCCAGCAGTTTAGACATTAATGGCTGTGTGTTGAGTTATTTTGAGGGGACAGCAAATTTACACTGTTATACAAGCTGTACACTCACTACTTTACATTGTAGCATACTATAATTTCTTCAGTGTTGTTACATGAAAAGAAATAATTAAATATTTACAAAATGTGAGGGCTGTACTCACTTTTGTGAAATACTGTATTTGTAAAAAAATTTTGAAAACCATTTATCATTTTCCTTCCAAGTCACAATTATGTGCCACTTTTTGTTGGTCTATCACATAAAATCCCAATAAAAATACATTATGTTTTTAGTTATTTCATGACAAAATGTGGAAAATTTCAAGGGGTATGAATGCTTTTTCAAGGCACTGTATGTAGCAGAATACATTTTTGCCTAAATTTACCAAAAAGTTTGTTTTTTTACATTTTTTTATTGGATATGTTTGTACAGCAGAAAGTAAAAATATTGTTTTTTTTTTTCAAAATTGTCGCCCTTTTTTGTTTATAGAACAAAAAATAAAAAATGCAGAGGTGATCAAATACCACCAAAAGAAAGCTCTGTTTGTGGGAAAAAAGGAACATAAATTTTATTTGGGTACAACATTGCACGACCGCGCAATTGTCAGTTAAATTAACACAGTGCCATTTATCAAAGAATGTTTTAAGTATAAGTTTGCTAGGGTGAACATGTTAGGCCTCATGCACTTGGCAATGCTCCAAATATGCTGGAATATTTCTGCCACAAATTTGCAGAAAAAAATGCTTCTAATGTTGCATATGCATGCACGTATACACACACATTGCCTTCAACATAAATGCATTCTACTGGTCAGAATATTATTTATTCTGGACATGGGAATAGTTTAAGTGCAGACATGCACCCTATATAACCATTGAGTGGTTAATTATATACTTTTAATAAAATTAGACATACAGTATACACTATGTGGGTTTCCCCGATTTCCTTTTTATATCACGGTTGAACATCTTATGCCATTGGATGGGAGGTCTTGATGACTACAGGTGGGGTTGTGGAGGTGATATGAGTTCTCTAGATAACAGATTGATTTAAACAGCTCTTATGGCTCAAAAAGGGTCCACATGTCCGGTAAGAGTTCTCTGCATCTAAGGTGGTGGTACAATTTGGTGTTGAGACCTCTGAACAGAAGGATTTCCTCTCATCATCTCAATCATTGATTTGGACTCATTTGGGACTTTTTCATTTTATGTTACCTTCTATTTATTAAGACATACTTATTTGGGCTTTGGATTCTCACTTTTAGCGTGGCAATATAGATTTAGATATCTCATAGAACCTGACAATCATTACCTCCCAGAGGCGAGCAGTATTTCATAGTTCTATAGCCAATGCTATTTGTTTTGAGGATTTGTACAATTCTGTGGCTAAGCATGTAAAAAATACTGCTACTGATTTTGAAAAAAAAAAAAACAACAAGGAGGAAGAATTTACTTTGATAGGTTGTGGTTATTGCTTTTGTGAATTAGCCAATTAGATATTTTAAAGTGGTTGTAACCCCTCACATATTCCCAGTGAAGTGGCAGGACGCAGGTAATACGCAGGGATGAAACAAATTCTCCTACATGCGTTGTACCTGTTTTATCCGTCATCTCTTCTCTACATCCGTTCAAAGTCAGTGGCGGCTGGTGTATGAGGGGCGCTTGGGCACCGCCTCCCAGCCGGCTAAAAAAAAAAGTCAGCCCCACCCCCCTGCAGGTGGTGCCGGTGCATTGACTTTATTTTTTTTTTTTCGGCTCCTTGGCTGTCACCTGACAGCCAAGTAGTGAGCCTATTGGTCGACCATTATAAGCTATGTGGGTGCACTGAACAGCTGCACACGCAAAGCTTGATTGGCTGCACTGAGCCTCCGTCTCAGTGTGATTGGATGCGGTGGCCGGGGGCGGGTCACTGTGGCAGCAGACGTGACTCCCGCTCCACAGAGAACCTGACTCCCCAGTGACCACCCGACCATGAGGGACAGCCTCTCTCCGCATGTCGATCTCTGCAAAAATCCTGCCTGCCTATTGGCTGGGGTAAGTGCAGGACTTGTCCCGACCTCGGGGGGGTCGCTGCAATGTACCCCACCTGTGTCACTGGCTGCAAACTGCCTCTACCTGTGTCACTGGCTGCAAAACTGCCCCCACCTGTATCCCTGGCTGCAAAACTGCCCCAACTTTGTCACTGACTGCAAAACTGCCCCCACCTGTGTCACTGGCTGCAAAAATGGCCCTGACTGTGTCACTGGCTGCATAAGTGCCCCCACCTGTGTCACTGGCTGCAAACTGCACCCACCTGTGTCACTGGTTGCATAACTGCCCCCACCTGTGTCACTGGCTGCATAACTGCCCCCAACTGTGTCACTGGCTGCATAACTGACCCACCTGTGTCACTGGCTGCATAACTGCCCCCACCTGTGTCTCTGGTTGCATAACTGCCCCCACCTGTGTCACTGGCTGCAAACTGCCCCCAACTGTGTCACTGGTTGCATAACTGCCCCATCTGTGTCACTGGCTGCATAACTGCCCCCAACTGTGTCACTGGCTCCAAACTGCCCCCACCTGTGTCACGTCCA
>BLSH010288079.1:666385-676924 GCA_018402905.1 Glandirana rugosa
CACATTTATCCTTCTCGGCAAATAGCCGAAAAGGAGACGAGTCTGGACTCGTCACCTCTCGGCTAACCGACGAGAGGACTGCCCCCCGACGCGACTTGCAAATAGTCGCGTCGCGGGGGAGTCCTAGTGGGGTGACCTGGTGGTCCCTCGGGTGGTCCTTCGGGGGGGTCCTGTCGTATTCCTGCGGCACTGGTGCATATAGCACTGTTAGGGATGGCACTGGCAGGCATCATATATGGGCACAGTGCCATCCCTACAGTGCACTGTATTGCCCTTACCTGGTGGTCTAGTGGGGGCACCCTGGTGGTCCTGGGCGGCCTCCATGTTGTCTCCCTGGTGGTCCTGGGCGGCGTCCTTATGCTGTCCTGGGGGGGCTTCCTGGTGGGCTCCCTGGTGGTCCAGTGGGGTGATCCTGAGGGGGCGCTGCGCTGATAAACGTTCAGCGCAGCCCCCCGTCAGGAGAGCAGCCAATCGGCTCTCCACTGCTCAGGTCTGAGCAGAGGAAAAGCCGATAAACGGCTCTTCCTATTTACACTCTGATCAGCCGTAAGTGGTCACGGCTGATCACATGGTAAAAGGCTTCAGATGGAAGCCTTTTACTTCGGTCGGTAATGCGGTGGGACAGACTGACCCACGGCACCACTGATCGCAGCGATGCGCGCCCCCGGGGGCATGCAATAGCGAATTATCCTGAGGGCGTCAATAGACGCCCAGTCAGGATAATGAACCCCCCCCGCCTGGCCGTCATTTGTCAATAGGTCGGGGGGAAGTGGTTAAAGGAATATTTAATTTTTATTGTTTCACTTATTTTCACTTGTTTTAGAATTATTAAAATCCCTGCTCCTGAAAAAACAATTGATTTAAAAACTTTAAAAGTTGTGATCTCGAACCCCCCCCCCCCGTCAGGAGAGCAGCCAATCGGGTCTCCACTGCTCAGGTCTGAGCAGAGGAAAAGCCGATAAACGGCTCTTCCTATTTACACTCTGATCAGCCGTGATTGGTCACGGCTGATCACATGGTAAAAGGCTTCGGATGGAAGCCTTTTAACTCGGTTGGTAATGCGGTGGGTCAGACTGACCCACGGCACCACCGATCGCAGCGATGCGCTCCCCCGGGTGCATGCAATAGCGAATTATCCTGAGGGCGTCAATAGACGCCCAGTCAGGATAATAACACCCCCCGCCCGGCCGTCATTTGTCAATAGGCCGGGGGGGAAGTGGTTAAAGGAATATTTCATTTTTATTGTTTCCCTTATTTTCACTTGTTTTAGCATTATTAAAATCCCTGCTCCTGAAAAAACAATTGATTTAAAAACTTTTCTTTGCATTGATCCATGTCCCCTAGGGCAGGACCTGGGTCCCCATACACTTTTTAGGGCAATAACTTGCATATAAGCTTTTAAAATGAGCACTTTTGATTTTTCATGTTTGAGTCCCATTGATTTTAACGGTGTTCACGTGTTTGCACAAATTTTTAGCCTGTTCGCAAGTTCTGGTGAGAACCCAAACCGGGGGTTATTCAGCCCATCCCTAATTCCTAGCTACATGTCTCTGCAGCTAACCAGACATGTACACCATTTACATTCCTGGACCAAAGCATTTCTCCCTGAAGAAAAATACTTTGTCCGCATGAATTGTAGTAGCAGTAGAGCTGCACAATTAATCGTAATAAAATTGCGATCTCGAACCCCCCCGTCAGGAGAGCAGCCAATGGGCTCTCCACTGCTCAGGTCTGAGCAGAGGAAAAGCCGATAAACGGCTCTTCCTATTTACACTCTGATCAGCCGTGATTGGTCACGGCTGATCACATGGTAAAAGGCTTCAGATGGAAGCCTTTTACCTTGGTCGGTAATGCGGTGGGTCAGACTGACCCATGGTACCACCGATCGCAGCGATGCGCGCCCCGGGGGCATGCAATAGCGAATTATCCTGAGGGCGTCAATAGACGCCCAGTCAGGATAATGAACCCCCTCGCCCGGCCGTCATTTGTCAATAGGCCGGGGGGGAATTGGTTAAAGGAATATTTCATTTTTATTGTTTCCCTTATTTTCACTTGTTTTAGCATTATTAAAATCCCTGCTCCTGAAAAAACAATTGATTTAAAAACTTTTCTTTGCATTGATCCATGTCCCCTAGGGCAGGACCTGGGTCCCCATACACTTTTTAGGGCAATAACTTGCATATAAGCCTTTAAAATTAGCACTTTTGATTTTTCATGTTTGAGTCCTATTGATTTTAACGGTGTTCGCGTGTTTGCACAAATTTTTAGCCTGTTCGCAAGTTCTGGTGAGAACCCGAACCGGGGGTTATTCAGCCCATCCCTAATTCCTAGCTACATGTCTCTGAAGCTAACCAGACATGCACACCATTTACATTCCTGGACCAAAGCATTTCCCCCTGAAGAAAAATACTTTGTCCGCATGAATTGTAGTAGCAGTAGAGCTGCACAATTAATCGTAATAAAATTGCGATCTCCAACCCCCCCCCCCCCGCGATCTCCATCAGGCATTACCGTGATTTTCAGTGCAGTTAATGGAGTTTGACTTGCGGGGCGACTCAGCGCGACTTGGTTGTAATAGAAGTCAATGCAAGTCGCCTGAAGCCTCACCAGGAATCTTTTTCTAAGTCGGAGCGACTTGAATCTTTCCTATCTGGGCAGACTGCCAAGTCTGGGCAGAGAGCCAAGTCTGTCATCACTGCTGATAAAAGAAGCTAGAAGAGATACAATGTAATTACTTCAAAGGAATGAACTCCACAGTGTATAGAAGAGGTTAGTTTAACCATTTAAAGACTAAATCTTTTCTGACATGTGTTGCTTACAAGTAAACATCCAGTATTTTCTGCTAGAAAATTACTTAGAACCCCCAAACATTATATATATTTTTTTAGCAGAGACCCTAGAGAATAAAATGGCGGTTGTTGCAATATTTTATGTCACACTGTGTTTGCACAGTGGTCTTTCAAACGCAATTTTTTGGGAAAAACTACATATTAAAAAAAATAATAAATAAATAAACAGTGCTGTTAGCCCAATTTTTTTGTATATGTAAGATGTTACGCCACGAGAATCATGAGCGAATCGTGATCTTTATTCTAAGCAAAAAAATTGTGATTCTCATTTTGGCCAGAATCGTGCAGCTCTAAGTAGCAGTTAATTGACTTGACTCTCGACGGATGAGGATGACTAGCCAGTCCATCCTTTGATTCCTAAGAGAAGAGAGAACAACTAACTAAAACTATCTACAAATAACAGAAAGTCTACTGAGAGGGGGGTTATAAACCTCCAGTAGAGCAACATTTGAGGAAGCATAAACTTTCTTCTGCTTGCACCTGCCTGCCCTGTCAGTGAGGAGTTATGATCCCACTGCAGGAGCAGAAACAAAGAAAGTCCATGTTAGAGTCCTTCTTTAAGGTTCCTAATGAGAAGAACCCTTCCCCAAACAGACAGTCCTTAAAGAGATTTGTGAGCATTAGAACACACCTCATCCCTAATGTCCTTTCAATGTGCCAAATTTTTGGGCATGGGGGCTGGCAGGCTGGCATGCTCTGTTCAAGTGAGGGAAGAAAACACACTCTGTACAGGAAAAATGTAAAACCACTCGCAGCTGTAATGTATTGCTGGTTCCCGGCAATATAGATAAAATCACTGAAAAAGCATTGCATTGCACCCCTCAGTCCACACCAGGCCCTTCAGGTCTGGTATGGATTTTAAGGGGAACCCCGTGCCAAAATTTAAAAAAAAATGACATGGGGGGCCCCCGCAAAATCCAAACCAGACCCTTATCCAAGCACGCAGCCCTGGCATGGCAGGAGGGGATGAGGACGTGTGAGCGCCTCCCCTCCGAACAATACCAGGCCACATGCCCTCAATATGGGGAGGGTGCTTTGAGGTCCCCCTCAAAGCACCTTGTCCCCATGTTGATGGGGAGAAGTGCCTCATCCCCACAATCCTTGCTGGTGGTTGTGGGTGTCTGCGGGCGGGGGGCTTATCGGAATCTGAAAGCCCCCTTTAATAAGGGGGCCCCCAGATCCCAACCCCCCCATGTGAATAGGTATGGGGTATATTGTACCCCTACCCATTCACCAAAAAAGGAGTCAAGTGGTACAAAAAACAAGAGGCAGTTTTTGGCCAGTCCTTTATTTTTCAGTTGGACATTTTTTAATAAGAAGGGTTGGGGCCACCCGGTGAGGTAAATGGGTGACCCGCCCCCACTGGCAACGAATGACGTCAGAAGGGGCGGAGTCACTCAGTTATATCACTGGGTGGCCCTGCCCTTACCTATAAAATACATTTTACACTGCAGACCGCCCATTCTGGGAGACGCCTCTGGACTGCACAGCTGCAGGCGCGGGGGCGGTGGAAGAGAGGAAGGAAGAAGACCGAAAGAAGAAGCAGAAGAAGGACCAGGGCAGTATAAGATGGAGGAAGAAAGAAGAAGAGCTATTTTACACAATAAAAGACTTGTCAAAAACTGCCTCTTGTTTTTTTGTATCACTTTACTCCTTTTTTGGTGAATGGGTAGGGGTACCCCATACCTATTCACATGGGGGGGTTTCGGGATCTGGGGGCCCCCTTATTAAAGGGGCCTTCCAGATTCCAACAAGCCCCCGCCCGCAGACCCCTACAACCACCGGCAAGGGTTGTGGGGATGAGGCCCTTCTCCCCATCAACATGGGGACAAGGTGCTTTGAGGGGGACCTCAAAGCCCCCTCCCCATGTTGAGGGCATGTGGCCTGGTATGGTTCGGAGGGGGGAAGCTCGCTCATCCCCACCCCCTCCTGCCATGCCAGGGCTGTGTGCTCGGATAAGGGCCTGGTATGGACTTTGGGGGGGACCCCCACATCATTTTTTTTTAATTTTGGCGCCGGGTTCCCCTTAAAATCCATACCACACCTGAAGGGCCTGGTATGGACTTTGGGGGGCCCCCACATCATTTTTTTTAAAATTTTGACACGGGGTTCCCCTTAAAATCCATACCAAACCAGAAGGGCCTGGTATGGACTTTGGGCCCCCACATCATTTTTTTTTTTTAATTTTGACCCGGGGTTCCCCTTAAAATCCGTACCAGACCCCAAGGGGGGACCCCCACGCAATTTTTTTTTAAATTTTGGTGCGGGCCCTGCTGTTGTAAATTATTTTAAAAATTATGATGACATGCCCGTCAAACAGGTGCCAAAAAATTGGGTGTTGGCAGTGCCAGAACACTGTAACCCCTTGCAGTTACTCTTGTTGGGTGCAGTAACGAGCCCTGCTGTTGTAAATTATTTTAAAAATTGTGATGATATGCCCCAGTCAAAAAGGTTCTGAAAAATTGGGCCTTGGCGGTGCCAGAACACTGTAACCACTTGCAGTTACTCTTGTCGGGCGTAGGAATGGGCCCTGCTGTTGTAAATTAGTTTAAAAATTGTGGTGACATGCCCCATTCAAACAGGTGTCGAAAAATTGGGCATTGGGTGTTGGCGGTGCCAAAACACTGTAACCCCTTGCAGTACTCTTGTTGGGCAAAGGAACGGGCCCTGCTGTTGCAAATTAGTTTAACCAGTTCCTTACCGAGTCATAGTAAAATGACGTTGGCAGGAACCGCTCGTCGATCCGGGACGAAGTCATATGACGTCAGCCGCATCTCGACGCTACTGCGGGTCCCTGGGGGCCCGCAGAGCGGCGATCGCGGATCGATCGTGTGCCGGGGGTCGTACCCCCCGATCGGGGTAAGGAGCCAATAAAATTGGCTCTTTACCACATGAATGGCTGTGTCCAATCACAGCCGGTCACTACCGATCTTCCTGTGCACGCCGCTTGTGCGCGCCCCCGGGGGCACGCAGCGTGGTGATCAGGGCTGAGGCTTGTCCCTCGGACAAATCCCAGCTCCGATCAGTGTAAAGAGCCAATAGAATTGGCTCTTTACCACGTGACCGGCTGTGTCAATCACAGCCAGTCATGTGATGTAAACAAACCACGGTAACAAGCTGTTACCGCGGTTCTCCCTGTCACACACCGATCGTGTATGACAGGGAGATTGCGGTAACAGCTCGTTACTGCCCACTGTGTACACAAAGCACACTGATCACCCCCCAATAAAGAGGACCTGTCACCACCCCATCAAAGTACCTGTCACAGCCCATCAGAGTACCTGTCACCTGTCCATCAAAGTACCCGAGTACCTGTCACCTGCCCATCAAAGTACCCGAGTACCTGTCCATCAAAGTACCCGAGTACCTGTCACCTGCCCATCAAAGTACCCGAGTACCTGTCACCAGTCCATCAAAGTACCCGAGTACCTGTCACCTGTCCATCAAAGTACCCGAGTACCTGTCACATGCCCATCAAAGTACCCGAGTACCTGTCACCTGCCCATCAGAGTACCCGAGTTCCTGTCACCATCCCATCAGAGTACCTGTCACCTGTCCATCAAAGTACCCGAGTACCTGTCACCTGCCCATCAAAGTACCCGAGTACCTGTCACCAGTCCATCAAAGTACCCGAGTACCTGTCACCTGTCCATCAAAGTACCCGAGTACCTGTCACATGCCCATCAAAGTACCCGAGTACCTGTCACCTGCCCATCAGAGTACCCGAGTTCCTGTCACCATCCCATCAGAGTACCTGTCACCTGTCCATCAAAGTACCCGAGTACCTGTCACCTGCCCATCAGAGTACCCGAGTACCTGTCACCTGTCCATCAAAGTACCTGTCACCAGCCCATCAGAGTACCCGAGTACCTGTCACCTGCCCATCAGAGTACCCGAGTACCTGTCACCTGCCCATCTGAGTACCTGTCACCTGCCCATCAGAGCACCCGATTACCTGTCACCATCCCATCAGAGTACCCGAGTACCTGTCACCAGACCATCAGCATACCAGAGTACCTGTCACCTGCCCATCTGAGTACGCAAGTACCTGCCACCAGCCCATCGGCGTACCCGAGTGCCTGTCACCTGCCCACCTGAGTACCTGTCACCTGCCTACCTGAGTACCTGTCACCAGCCCATCAGAGTACCCAAGTACCTTTTACCAGTCCATCAGATTACCCAAGTACCTGTCTCCAGCCCATCAAAGTACCCAAGTACCTATCTGCAGCCCATCAGAATACCTGAGTACCTATCTGCAGCCCATAAGAGTACACCAGTAGTTTCCAAAATGGGGTCATTTTGGGGGTAATTCCACTGTCCTGGTGCTCCAGGGCCTTCAAAACTGTGATAGGTATGAATGACATTTTATGTGTAATCTATGCTCCTAGAACGCCTGACAGTGCTCCCTGCATGTTGGACCTCTCTATGTGGCCAGGGTGTAAAAAAGTTTCACACATGTGGTATCGCCATACTTGGGGCGAGTAGCAGAATATATTTTGTGGGTTCATTTTTGCTATATATATGCTATGTGTTAGAAATATCTTATAAATTGATCACTTTGTGTAAAAATAAAAGCGTTTTCATTTTCTTTCCACGTTTTTCGAAGACTTGTGGAAAAAAATGAACCATTCAAAAGACTCATAATGCCTCATAGATTATATGTTGGCGTGTTTGCTTTCCAAAATGGGGTAATTTTCTGGGCAATTCCATTGTCCTGGTGCTCCAGGGCCTTCACAACTGTAATAGGTCGTTAGGAAATTAGATGTGAAAATTCTGCTCCTAGAATGCATGACAGTGCTCCCTGCATGTTGGACCTCTCTATGTGGCCAGGCTGTGAAAAAGTCTCACGCATGTGGTATCGCCACACTCAGGGCGAGTAGCAGAATGTATTTTGGGGTGTAATTGGAAGTATGCATATGCTGTGTGTGAGAAATAACTTGTTGTTATGACAATTTTGTGCAAAAAAAAAAAATAATAATAATTTCTTAATTTTCCCAAGAATTGTGGGAAAAAAGTACAACTTCAAAAAACTCGCCATGCCTCTTACTAAATACCTTGGAATGTCTACTTTTCAAAAGGGGGTAATTTGGGGGGTATTTGTACATTCCTGACATTTCAGGGCCTCAAGAATTGAGATAGGTCATCAGTGCATCAGGTGTGATCAATTTTCAATGATTGGCACCATAGCTTGTAGACTCTATAACTTTCACACAGACCAAATAATATACACTTATTTGGGTTATTTTTACCAAAGATAGGTAGCAGTATAGGTTTTGGCCCAAATTTATGAACAAAAATTACTTATTTGCAAAATTTTATCACAGAAACTAAAAAAAGTGTTTTTTTTTCAAAATTTTCGCACTTTTTTCACTTATGTTGCAAAAAATAAAAAACCCAGAGGTTCTTAAATACCACCAAAAGAAAGCTCTATTTGTGTGAAAAAATGATAAAAATTTTGTTTGGGTACAGTGTAGCATGAGAGAGTAATTGTCATTCAAAGTGTGAGAGCGCTGAAAGCTGAAAATTGGTCAGGGCAGGAAGGGGGTATAAACATCCTGTATTGAAGTGGTTAAAAACGGTATATATTTTAAGACACCACATCAGGTGTACTATATACTGTACGTACACCCCGAATGCACTGATATATAGTGTACACTCAATACACTGTGTGTGTATATATATATATATATATATATATATATATATACTAGACTGTATATATTTTAAGACACCACGTCAAGTGTACTATATACCGTACACCCCCGAATGCACTGATTTATAGTGTACACTCAATACGCTGTGTGTATATATATATATATATATACTAGACTATATATTTTAAGACACCATGTCAAGTGTATTATATACCGTACGTACACCCCCGAATGCACTGATATATAGTGTACACTCAATACGCTGTGTATACATATATATATATATATATATATATATATACACATATATATACATACACATATATATATATATATAGTAGACTGTATATATTTTAATACACCACGTCAAGTGTACCATATATCGTACACCCCTGAATGCACTGATATATAGTGTACACTCAATACACTGTGTGTGTATAGATATATATATATATATGAGTACACCCTTCACATTTTTGTAAATATTTTATTATATCTTTACATGTGACAACACTGAAGAAATGACACTTTGCTACAATGTAAAGTAGTGAGTGTACAGCTTGTATAACAGTGTAAATTTGCTGTCCCCTCAAAATAACTCAACACACAACCATTAATGTCTAAACTGCTGGCAACAAAAGTGAGTACACCCCTAAGTGAAAATGTCCAAATTGGGCCCAATTAGCCATTTTCCCTCTCCGGTGTCATGTGATTTTTTTAGTGTTACAAGGTCTACAGTTGGGAATGGGGAGCAGGTGTGTTAAATTTGGTGTTATCGCTCTCACTCTCTCATACTGGTCACTAGAAGTTCAACATGGCACCTCATGGCAAAGAACTCTCTGAGGATAAAAAGAATTGTTGCTCTACATGAAGATGGCCTAGGCTATTAGAAGATTGACAAGACCCTGAAACTGAGCTGCAGCGCGGTGGCCAAGACCATACAGCGGTTTAACAGGACAGGTTCCACTCAGAACAAGTCTCGCCATGGTCGAACAAAGAAGTTGAGTGCACCTACCTGCTCAGCGTCAAATCCAGAGGATGTCTTTGGGAAATAGACGTATAAGTGCTGCCAGCATTGCTGCAGAGGTTGAAGTGGTGGGGGGTCAGCTTGTCAGTGCTCAGACCATATGCTGCACACTGCATCAAATTGGTCTGCGTGGCTATCGTCTCAGAAGGAAGCCTCTTCTAAAGATGATGCACAAGTAAGCCCGCAAACAGGTTGCTGAGGACAAGCAGACTAAGGACGTGGATTACTGGAACCATGTCCTGTGGTCTGATAAGACCAAGATAAACGTATTTGGTTTAGATGGTGTCAAGCATGTGTGGCGGCAACCAGGTGATGAGTACAAAGACAAGTGTGTCTTGCCTACAGTCAAGCATGGTGGTGGGAGTGTCATGGTCTGGGGCTCTATGAGTGCTGTCGGCACTGGGGAGCTACAGTTCATTGAGGGAACCATGAATGCCAACATGTACTGGGACACACTGAAGCAGAGCATGATCCCCTCCCTTTGGAAACTGGGCCGCAGCGCAGTATTCTAACATGATAACGACCCCAAACACACCTCCAAGATGACCATTTCCTTGCTAAAGAAGCTTAGGGTGAAGGTGATGGACTGGCCAAGCATGTCTCCAGACCTAAACCCTATTGAGCATATGTGGGGCATCTTCAAATGGAAGGTGGAGGAGCTCAAGGTCTCTCACATCCACCAGCTCCATGATGTCATCATGGAGGAGTGGAAGAGGACTCCAGTGGCAACCTGTGAAGCTCTGGTGAAGGCAGTGCTGGAAAATAATGATGGCCACACAAAATATTGACACTTTGGACCCAATTTGGACATTTCACTTAGGGGTGTACTCACTTTTGTTGCCAGCAGTTTAACCATTAATGGCTGTGTGTTGAGTTATTCTGAGGGGACAGCAAATTTACAGTTATACAAGCTGTACACTCACTACTTTACATTATAGCAAAGTGTCATTTCTTCTATAAAATATTTACAAAAATGTGAAGGGTGTACTTACTTTTGTGAGATACTGTA
>BLSH010288079.1:683541-693952 GCA_018402905.1 Glandirana rugosa
ATGCCCCCTGGCGGTCTCAAAGGCCCGCAAAGCCTGAAGGACACTCGATATGAAAAGGGACGTTGGGGCGTGGAAGAGAGACCTCAGTCGGTTTCACCCGAAGCACTAGAGCGAGGAGGCTCTACCCGGGGTCCGGACCCGAGTGGCCAATAATCTCGACTTTCTGGGCCTCTGGAGTTGGGACCTCGCGAAGAAGGCTCGGTACAGAGTCAATATACTCCTGGGAGTAGACCGGCGTTGTCGTCTCTGGCACGAAGTGTGCGAGATCGTCTTTGTGGCATGTCGTCTCCTCATACAGAGACTCAAAGCCGCTACCTCGCGGCTATGTCGGACCTTGAGATCACGAAGCCCACTTTGGCTGACTCCAGAGAGAAGGTGCGGGGTTGCAGGGAAAAGTATAGCTCACAGGAAGTCCGAAACGCCCGGAAACTCTGGCGGTCCCCCGTAAGCCGCTCGGGCAAGGGCACTCTGAGTTCCGTAGGAAAAGTCACTGCGATATGGGATGAGGCCGGGTCGGGATCGGCTGATGTTGATGCCAGATCCTGAACTTGTCTTTCCAGGCGGACATATTCATCCTGGAGGCCCCTGACTGCTTGAGACAGGCCAGTAAGATGGACACACACTTCATCCATGATAGAGGGCCCCGCGCAGACTCAAACATGGCTGTCTGATACTGTCACGTACCTGGTGGTTGAGTCTGGCTTATGTGGGGGCAACCTCACTTGCGGCCCTGGTTCAAGAGCCCCTGGTAGTGAAGACAGGGAGCTCTGGAGCACAGGGGGGCACGAGGGCTGGACTTGGTCACAGATGGCAGGTGAAGGTCCACTGGAACTCGTGCAGGTAGAAGGGTGGTGGTTCAGGCTGGGTCGGCAATGGGCTGGCGGTGCGGTACAAGTGGTTCAGGCAAGCGGATAGTCGGGTACAGGCAGGGTCGGCAACGTGCGGGCAGCTGAGGTACAAGAGGGTTAGGCAGAGACGTGGTCGTAGGCAGGCAGGGGGTCGGTACAGGCAGGGTTTAATCAGAGGTCAGGCAAGCCGGGTCACAGATGCAGGAAGACTGGAAAGACAGGTCACAGGAACTCACTAACACGCTGTAGATCAGACAGCATTTTGCTACAGGAAGCAGGAAGTTTAAATAGAGCTGCTGCTGCTCCATGAATTAGAGGAAACCACACTCAACTGCCATTAACCCTTAGCACAGTCTTTTTCTAACAGTATCCAATGTGAAGATCCAAAAATGTTCTTTTTCACACAATCATTTATAACGTTCAGCCTTAGGGAAAGTATTAGGGAAGGATTCTATGACCCAAACACGCAATTCCTGAGCACATTGGTTGTGACATTCAAGGAAGTGTCTGGGGACACTATGTTGGTCTGAGCCCTTTTCCACAAAGTTATGATGCTCTCCAAAACTCTTCCTCAGAGTACGAATAGTGCGGCCCACGTAGAGTAAGCCACATGGGCAAGATAGACAATACACCACGTACTCTGAGGAACAATTGAAAAAATTGGGAATAGAATATCGCTTACCCTTAGAGACATAGTCTTTCTGACCATGGGTCACATGGGCACATGTGAGGCAAAGTGGTTTCCTGCACCTATACATAACCTTAATATTGGATTGAGATAAGAACTTGACGCGGCTGGGGGCTATCCGAGCTTTGAGGTTTTGGCGCTTCTATACGACACCTTCGGGGTGGCAGGAATGACCTCTTTGAGTAAGGGATCACCAGTAAGGATGGACCAATGTTTCTTGAGTATATGTTCCATCCTCCTAAACTTGCTGTGGAACTGTGTGGTGAAAAGCAAGGGTTGTGGGCCGGAATCGGACTGGGTGGTCTTATCTCGTGTTGTGTCCAACTGAAGATAATGATTGAAAGCTTCCTCAACCAAAGGCTCTGGGTAACCTTTCTCAAGAAATTTCTGTTGCATCAGTTGACTGTGAGCGCGATAATCCTGTTTGCGTGTACAGTTATGCCTGAGTCAACAGAATTGGCTCCTAGGGATGTTTTTAACCCAACGTGGATGATGGCAACTCTCATAGTGCAAATAAGAGTTGCCAGCTGTTGGCTTGTTGTAGTTTTGGGCACAAATATTGATGTCATGATGGTAAAGTTCCAGGTCAAGAAAAGCCAAAGGAAGGGATCCCTAGTCACTGGTTTGAGCAGGTTTACATGAAATACGGGGTGAACCTGAAGTGAAGGACGAAGGTCCAGCTCGTAAGCCACATTGTTGCTTTTCCTCTTGACTGGGAGAGGTCCGATGTATCTTGGACCTAATTTTTTAGAAGGGCATGACAATCTCAGGTTTTTGGTGGCCAACCAGACCCGATCGCCAGGCTGTAAGTCCAATTCTCCTCGTCTCCCTCTATCAAATGTTCTTTTGTTGCACTCCTGGGTTTGCGCGAGGGTCTCTTGCAGAATTCTGTTGTTCCCTTCCAGGAACTGGGTGATCTGTACAGCGGGTACAGTACTTTCAGTCAGTAGACTAGATAGGAATGTGAGGTGGTAGCTGAGATTCGCCCAGAATGGAGATTGCTTGGTGGCAGAGTGGACTGCCTTATTATAGGCAAACTTGGCTAATGGCAGCAAAGAGACCCAATTGTCCTAGGAGTACGAGGAGTAGCAGGGGAGGTACTGTTCGAGGGTCTGGTTGGTCCTCTCTGTCTGGCCATTTGATTGTGGGTGGTAGGCCGATGAGAATGCCAGTTCGATTCCTAAGATGAAGCACAGAAACCTCCAAACACGGGACGTAAACTTCACCCCCTGATCAGACACAATATTGTTGGGATGCCATGAAGCCGAACAATTTTTTAATGAAGATCTTGGCTGTTTCTGTTGCTGAGGGGGTGCCCTGCATAGGTATAAAGTGTGCCATCTTGGTGAGACGGACTACCACTACGAAGATGGTGGTAAACTCCGCGGATGGGAGCAACTCGACAATAAAATCCATGGAGATGTGGGACCATGGCCATTCAGGAATAGGTAACGTGTTTAGCAGAACACAAGCCTTGGTCTTTTCAGTCTTGTTTCGGGCACACGTGGGACAAGCACCCACGTAGTTCATGCAGTCCTCATTCATGTGGAGCCATCAGAAGGTGCGGGATAACAGTCCGGCTAACTTATTGTCGTGGCAGAGCTAAGACATCTAAGCGAAGCTCCTCAGGCATGAAGATCCGGGTACTTGACCACCACAGCCCATCTTTTACAGACAATTCAGAGTCCATGGGCACGGTGGAGCCAGCCAGAGCCCACCTGATCTGTGTTAAGAAGTCCTCCTGGACCAGTAAGAAGCTGTGGGCCGGTAGGATGGTGTCTGGAGGGGGAGCCTCTCCAAGCTCAAGGAACATTCTGGACAGGGCGTCCGGCTTGATGTTCTTGGACCCGGGCCTGTACGTAATGTGGAGTTAGAAGCGGGAAAAGAACAAGGCCTAGCGAGCCTGGCGAGGTTTAAGCCTTTTGGTCATCCGCAAATACTCCAGGTTTTTGTGGTCTGTGAAGATTAAGACAGGGTGTACCGCTCCTTCTAGAAGATACCCACATTCTTCCAGGGCGGACTTGATAGCCAGCAGCTCTCTGTCTCCAACGTCATAGTTTCTCTCGGGTGGAGTAAGCTTCCGAGAGAAGAAAGCGATGGGGTGAAGGGAGGCCTTTGGCCCCTGTCTCTGAGAGAGGACTGCCTCGACTTCGGTCTCTGAGGCATCCACTTCTAGGATGTAGGGCAGCGCTGAGTTGAGATGTTTTAGAATGGGAGCAGAGGTGAACAGTTTTTTTTAGAGTCTGGAAAGTTGACTGTGCCTCGTTGGTCCAGCTAAAGCAGACATTCTGCTTGGTGAGCTGAGTTATGGGAGCGATGACAGCTGAGAATCCCCAGATAAACTTTCTGTAAAAGTTGGCAAATACTACGAAGCGCTGCACCCCTTTTTTATCTACTGGCGTTGGCCAGTCGAGAATGGCTGTAACTTTCTGAGGATCCATGGTGGTACCCGTAGTGGAAATGTTAAATCCCAGGAAGGAAATGTCGGAACATTCGAAGGCGCATTTTTCCGCCTTTGCATACAGCCCATGTTGCCAAAGGCAGCTGAGTACACATTTCACATGCCTGCGATGTTCCTCTAAGGAGGGGGAGAAAATGAGAATGTCATCCAGACAGATAACCATGAACAGGTCAAGGTAGTCTCGGAAGGCATCGTTCGCCAGATGTTGAAAGGTGGCTGGGGCGTTGCAGAGCCCAAATGGCATGACTAAATACTCAAAGTGGCCAAACCGAATCCGAAAGGCCATCTTCCATTCATCCCCCTCCCATATGGGGATCAGATTATAGGCCCCGCGGAGGTCCAACTTGGTAAACAAGGTAGCCGATCCAAGTCTCTGAAAAAGTTCTGGAACTAGGGGCAATGGATACCGGTTCTTAATAGTGACCTTGTTAAGCTCCCGATAATCAATACAAGGCCTGAGGGAATGGTCCTTTTTTTCCACGAAAAAGATCCCTGCTCCTGCGGGAGACGCGGAGGGTCAGATAAAGCCCTTCTTTAGGTTTTCTACCAGGTAGGCTTTGAGAGCCACCAACTTCACTTCAGACAGAGGGAAGATTCTGCCGAAAGGGACTTCAGCCCCCGGTAGCCGGTCAATCGGGCAGTCGTAAGACCTGTGTGGGTGAAGAGTATCAACCCCCTTCTTACTAAAGACATCTAAGAAGTCATGGTAATCTTTCGGAACAGCAAGGCGGGTTTCCAGATCTGGATCAGAGTCCATACAGAGAACAGCTGAAGAATCCTCCTGGGGCCGCTGCAGGCAATCACTGAGACAGTAGGGGGACCAAAACTGAACTTCTCTGGTGTTCCAGTCAATATGGGGGCTGTGGACCCAGAGCCAGGGAAGGCCGAGGATTATTGGAAATAGGGGGGACGCGATAACGTCCAGCAGTAAGAACTCCGTATGACCTCCAGCAGTCTTGGCAGGTAGAGGGAAAGTTTCGTGGGTCACCGTGCCGGATTTTATAATTGACCCATCAGCCAGTCGGATGACCATCTGGTGGTCCTTGGGTCGTAGTGGGATGTGATGTTGGGTGGCAAAAGCTAGATCCATGAAACAGCTACAGGCCCCCCGAGTCCAGGATGGCCGCAACTTGAATACTCCCGCTGTAGGGAGATGAAGAGAACAAGGTGAGACTTGGTATCAGGTAGAAACAACACTTCACCTATGGCCGTGGTAGGACACTTACCGGCCTTGGCGGGGCAGTTTCTTACCAGGTGTCCTGAACCCCCACAGTACAAACACAGGTTGGCTCAGGGTGGTCTTGCGGAGAGGAGGAGATTGCGGCCGGGCTGTGTCCAGGGTAGCTGGGCACTCTGGGCATCATCCAAGTAGGCCGCAGGGACCCGGTGGCTCTCTCTGCTCTGCGCTCACGCAGGCGGCGGTCAATCTGGATGACCAGATTGACCAGGGTGTGGGGAACCCTGACGCGAGCCAGCTCAACCTTGAGCGGCTCAGAGAGCCCTAGCCTGAACTGGTAGCAGAGGGCCGTGTCGTTCCAGGCTGTATCACCTGGAACTCCAACACGTATTCCTCTGCTGTGCGGCGGCCCTGCTGGAGCGCATGTAGCGTCGTTTCTGCGGTAGCGGCCAGGTGAGGATCCTCGTACAGCTGGGCCATGGCATATAAGAACAGGTGCAGACTTGTGGTCTCTGGGGCTTTCTGCTCCAGCAGGCGGTGAGCCCAGGCTTGAGGCTCATCCAGAAGAAGTGAAACCACTAGGCCTACTTTGGTAGTCTCCAGAGAAAAGGTACGGGGCTGAAGAGCAAAGTACAACTCACAGGAGTTACGAAACGCCCGAAACTTCCTGCAGTCCCCCATAAACCGCTCGGGCATGGGCACCTTAGGCTCCGTAGGAAGAGTCACAATGGTGCGGGACGTGGCTTGGCTGGAACCAGCTGCTGCTGGTGTGGCCAGGTCCTGGACTCGGTTTTCCAAGCGGGTGTATCCCTCCTGAAGATTTTTCACCGCTTGAGTCAAGCCGGCAAGATGAGCACACAGTTCCTCCATAGCAGAGGGCCCCGGCGCAGACTCGGGCATGGCTGACTGTTGCTGTCACGTACCTGGTGGTCGAGTCTGACTTATGTGGGGGCAACCTCTCTTTCAGCCCTGGTTAGAGAACCCCTGATAGTGGAGACAGGGAGCTCAGGAGCACAGGGGGGCACGAGGGCTGGACTTGGTCACTGATGATGGGTGATGGTCCACAGGAGCTCATGCAGACAGAAGGATGGTAGCACAGGCCGGGTTGGTAACAGGCTGGCAGTGTGGTACAAGTGGTTCAGGCTGGCGGATAGTCGGGTACAGGCAGGGTCGGCAACGTGCGGGCAATAGAAGTAAAAGGGATCAGGCAGAAGAGTAGTCATTGACAGGGTGGGGGTCAGGGCAGGCAGCAAGCACACAAAGTCCAAAAGGAAGCCGGGGTCACAGGTGCAGGAAGTCTCTCAGAGTAAACACTGGGGTCACAGGTGCAGGAACGCTGTAGAACAGACAGCAGTGGCTGCAGAGTGCTGTCCACTTAAATGGCCATTTTGGCGCCATTGCTGGCGCACACGCGCACAGGCGGCTGCACACGCGCATGGATCCCCCACACACACTACGTGCACCCACGCACAGGCTTTCTGGTGGCCATGGGTGTTTCCTTACAGCTGAGCAGTGATTGGCTAAAGGCACCCTGCCTTTAGCCAATCATACCTCTAACAGCAGAGCGCTCTGTGATTGGCCAGAGCATGCAGGTCATGTGCATGCTTTGGCCAATCAGCGGGCGGCATTTCCCCCGCCATTGGAATGCATTATGGGGCGCTCGAAGTTCCTATATTGTTCGGGATGCGCCGAACAGACAAACCCCCGATGTTCAAGTCGAACATGCTTTTGACTCAAACTGGGGGCCCATCCCTACTAGGAACGTATTATACTGTACAGTGTAAATAATTTACAGAGATGGTGTTGGTATATTTTTGTACTTAATTTATTTGTACAGTCCCCATCCAAGTTTGTTCCCTTTTCTCCTCCCATTTTCTGATTCTGGGATGCCCGAGCTCTTGGGCTCAAGAGCTATTTTTGTAAATTTTTCAGCTGAGGGACCAGCTGATGTTTAGGCGGGGGGGGGGTGCCCACATAGTGTAGGTGCTTTTACTTTTGTTGATTTTTGGTAGGAGAGGAAAAATCTAGTCAGGCCTGGCTGTAGGTGCAGGCCTGAATGTTTTGATCTGGGCTGGGAGTGGCTCAGGGATAGGACTGGAGATGGAGGGAAGGTACACTCCTTGGAGATTCCTCTCCTTGAGCTGGGAAAGTTCTAGAAGGGGGATGCATGAGGAGGTGTCACTTCCTGATGTATGACAAGGAGCCCTGACCAATCCACAGGCTGGGTCATCAGGGGACAGGCCTCCTTAAATACAGCTGTCTGCCAGCAGGTGGCAGGAGAGTTGGGGTGGAAGAGTGAGGATGTAGATGTGGATCAGGCCTCACCCGAGAGGGGATCCCCCTGTCTGGGGGGGTGAACCTGAGGCCTTGGGCTTGGATGGAGCCAGGAGCTGGAGTCAGCTCCTGGAGTGGCACAGGAGAAGCAGGAGAGCAGCTGAGGTCTACATGGAAGGAGAATCTTTAATGAATCCACCATAAAGTCAGTGAGTGGTGGCCCCTGGGAGTTGGATGAGAAGTCTGGGAGAGTCTGGGAAGAGAGAGAGCAATCTGTGGAGGCTAGTAGGAGCCAACCAAGGGAAAGGAGAGCCATTAGACTGCAGTACAGACCGGATGGGTCTGGAAGAGGGATGGGCTGGGAGTTGTGGTCCATCGGAGGTCCAGCTAGCACCAACATGTTTTGCTACACAAGATAGGGTCCATGGTTTCAGTGAAGGAAACCTGCAATTCATACCCACAAAGGGTGGTTCTGAGGCCTTGCAAGCGGCTGCAGCAGGTCTCACCATGTGCTAGCTGTGGTGAAGAGGAAGTGTCCTTCAGACACTGGAGAGGAGTAAAGAAGAAGTGTAATGGTCAGCAAGTAGTGTGCTGGAGAGAGGTAAAGGAGAAGAGTAACAGTCAGCAAGTAGTGTGCTAGAGGAAAAGAAGCGTATATACCAGAGGTGTATATAGTAGGTCCTATGTTCAATTACTGGGCATCCCACAGTCATCCCTAATCCCTATCCATGTTCAAACCCCTAAATAAAACAACAAAACAAAGTACAGGTGGTCCCCTAGTTACAGACATCCGACTCCTACTTACAAACAGCGGTAGACAACAGGAAGTGAGAGGAAATCTACCCCATAGGAAGGGAAATTTACCCCTGTAAGAGTTATTATGGGAAAAAATGTGTCTCCACTGGAGCTTTATCACCAATCCTTGTTTCCACAACTCCTCAAAATTTTCAAAATCCAATTTTGATAGGGACAGGAAGTGAGGTGAAATCTTCTAAACAGAATCACATACAATACAAAAAACTTTAAAATGATTCTTTTGGCTGGAGTTACACTTAAAAAATGTACCTGTTCCAACTTACAAACAAATTCAACTTAAGAACAAACCTACAGTCCCTATCTTGTTTGTAACCCGAGAACCGCCTGTACCGGCCTGTTCGGTGACTTTGGATGTGTGGAATTTGTGTGATTGAGGGCAGTGGGCAGGTGAACATGATACCAACCGTGATGTCCAACCACGGATAACCTGCCACAGACGTCTAGCTCCCCCAGGGCTCTTGGTTGAGTGGAATAAGGAAACAGTACAAACCACGCACTGGATACATGGTCATCTGGTCTGTCATCACTCACTGCTGTTTGAATACGGTTTTCATTCCCAATTTGGAGCCATGTTTACTGCTCAGTACGGAGGATCACTTCACACGAAGGACTGGCGAAGTGGTGAGATCTGAAAAAACTATGTTATATAAGAACTCAGATTCAGACCAGGCTGTTCAACTATGTTATTTGGGGTATCCCCCCTTCCCCCCTCTCTCTTCCCTAAATACCTGGTTTTAACCAGACTGCACACTCACTGATGATTGAGATGAGACGGGAGGCTCCCACTACTGTTCACTCATTGTGACTCTTATGGGACTCAGATCTGTATCTGGTACATATATTTTTACCAGTGGTTGTACTCCGGATATGGGATCCTAATTCCAGATTGAACAAAACTTTCAAAATATTCCTTACTGCCTGGAGTCGAACTAGTACCATCCACATGCTATACAACGCTTGCTGCTTACCCATACTTAGTGTTAATCCTCTTTTCCCCATGACTGTGAAAACCATATAACATGGCACCAGACTGTAGGGGCAACTAGAGATTCATACACCGGGCTTGTGCAATAGTGTGTGTTGAGACGGATGCATGTCTGTGGCAGAACGCATGTGTGTGACAACGTTGTCACATTGATTTTAATGGTGGTGGTGGTAGTTTTTTGTGTAGCTTCATCTTTCAATGTACAATTTTACAATAAAGTCATTTTTTCATTAATTACAACAATTTGTTCCTTGTACTCTTGGGGAGTCTATCCCTTTTATTTATATTTTTGTCTAGAGGAACACCCTCTGTACAATTAATTTGTCTGAGGTTTAGTTATTTGCGCTCAAGCCATGATGGTCGCAACGATCCCTTGAGTCATTGATGAAATTGGGTGCAGCTTGCGTACCTTCTCCAGTTTAATTCAGATTAAGCTGTCCTGCTTACTTCAACATCATTGTGTCATATCTTGGATATAATTCAAAGAGCTCCAATTGCCGGTGAAGATTACTGCAGGCCTTGTACTCTGGACATTGCTGTTTACTACTAGTTAAAGGGCCCCTATTCTATTCTTATTTTATCTGGTCTCATTAGGACATGAAGGTTTAATAGGCCAGCCTGGGATTCCCTGTTAGTGTGGTATCATATTGCAGTAACTAGTGGATTCTTTTATAATCACCCATTTATTTTCTGTTATTCCACTGTACATGTGTATATACAGTTGTGTTCAAAATTATTCAACCCCCACTGAAATTGATTGTTTTGGTTGGTTTGACATTGATTATGATCATTCAGTCATCCTGCTTACAATTAAATCAAAGAGGCACGTGTAGGTCAGACAAATATAACATAACATTTATAATGAAATAACCACAAATGTCTTTTCTGAGCTCACATCATTATCAGTTTTATTCAACCCCCAAGTGACATTCAATCTTAGTACTTAGTACAACATCCTTTTACAGTTATAACAGCTTTTAAACGTGAAGCATAGCTTGACACAAGTGTCTTGCAGCGATCTACGGGTATCTTCGCCCATTCATCATGGGCAAAAGCCTCCAGTTCAGTCACATTCTTAGGCTTGCGCACTGCAACTGCTTTCTTTAAGTCCCACCAGAGGTTCTCAATCGGATTTAAGTCTGGTGACTGCGGTGGCCACTTC
>BLSH010288087.1:22533-35148 GCA_018402905.1 Glandirana rugosa
GAGTAAGTGTTTTTAAACCGCTGAACTAAGCAGAGATAATCACTGCCTAGGTCTGTTTGATGTATAGGTTCTATCATAGAAATCTATGAAGGTTCTCTTATTGTGGGGTCTTCAAGTGGGAGAGTGAGTCACCCTCCGGGTATTTTCGCACTAATCCCCGGCGAAGGATGGTGAAGTCCGGTGAGCGTTTTTTCTTTTCGTTTTTTAGTGTCTTCTGGACTAAGCATTTTAGATATGGGATCTTGCTCGAGTATTCTCCAGGTCTAGTCTGGTTCTGATATTTTTGGAGTGCGTACGTGCTCTCGAAGAGTTATAGTCTTGGTCTGATCTGGACCTCTTATGAGCTCGTTCTAGGGTATAGATTTTACGAATCAGGTCTTCTGTGATTTTTTGCTTTTCTTTTTTGCGAGTGGCCTGAAGTGGTAGGAAGCGGCCCCTAATCACGCTTTTATGGGCCTCCCACTGAGTGAGAGGGTGAACTTCTGGGGTGTTATTCTCTTGGAAGTATCTAAAGATACTATCTTGGATATGTAGTTTGTCTGGATCCGTCACTAATAGAGACGAATCAAGTCGCCAAATTTTTGTGAATGAGCTTTCCTCAGGGAGAGACAGGGTGATGGTAATCGGATGATGATCCGAAATGGTCATCGGTTCGATGGATGCGTGTGTGAGCAGAGGGAGGTCTTTTTGTGACAAAAACAGATAGTCAATCCTTGAATATCGGTTATGGGGCACGGAGAAATAGGTGTAATCTTTTGTGGTGGGGAACAACGTACGCCATGCATCGTGGAGTAGGAGATCCTGAAGCTGGATCTTTATTTGGCGTAGCGCTCGAAATGGGAGATAGAAAGTGTTGGAGGACGTGTCGAGAAGGGGGTAAAGAGCTACATTGAAGTCCCCCCCGAAGATTGTAAGTCCCGTTTGAAATGCAGTTAGCGCCTGGGTGACTTTCCGGAAAAAGCTGACTTGGGATTTGTTGGGGCTGTAGATGTTTGCGAGTGTGACGGGGGTATTGCCTATACAGCCTTTAAGTAGGATATATCTTCCCTCTGTGTCTAGGTGAGAGTCCATGAAGTGCCAAGGGGTATTTTTAGAGATGAGGATGGTGACACCTTTGGTCTTAGCCTGAGCATTAGTGGAGTGGAAAGCAGTTGGGAACCATCTGTTCGTTATTTTTGGGATGTGGTTAGTCTTGAAGTGGGTCTCTTGGAGAAAGACGACATCTGCTTTAAGCTTTTGCATTAAGTCAAGGACCTTGCTTCGTTTCTCTGGGATGTTCAGTCCCTTGACGTTGAGGGAAACTATCTTCAAAGGGGTTTGGGCAGATGGGTGAATTGACGCAGTCATTGTTTTCTGTGGATTGTGCCGGTTGTAACTATTCGCTAGGTCTAGGAGGGCGTGTGTGTATGGGTTAGGGGGATTTGAAGTCTAGAGTATCGAGATGGAGGTCTTTTATCTTGCCAATGGCCTAAGTCCCCAGGGGGCCCACCCGCCAGGGACCCGCGGAACCCAGGACGAAGGAGGAAGAAGAGATGAGAATAGGGTGAGAAGAGGAGGTGGAAAATTGGAGGTGGGTACGGGGGGGTGTAGTGGGAGAGTGTATTACCAGTAGTAGGCCGTGTAGTCGGCTCTACTATCCAAATGGTGTTGTCGCCTGGAAGGGGTTCAGCTAACCCTCATACCCTTGTCACAGGGGTGAGGGCAAATGCTGTGTGGAGGAGTGTCTGAGGTCGGTTGGCGGGTGTAAGAGGAGCACTGGATTCTGCTTCACCGAGGGACAAACACAAGTAGGTTGTGTATCTTGGCCTGTCGAGTAAGGTTGGTTTGGCTATAGGGGAAGAGGTTTATCTTAGCTTGCCAGGGGCATTGCTGAAAGGTCCTTTTGGTCAGGGGTCGTTAGATACAATGTATTCCATTTTAGCTGTCTGGGTGGTCTGGTATTTACCTTGCTGAGGGGCCGCTATAGTACAGTCGATTAGCATTGTGAAGTTGATAGTATAACTCAGAATGCCTTGATCCTTGAATTTGTGTAGGGTAGGACTGGGGCCTATAGATTGTCTGCCTACAGGGAGGGTCGTTTGCCTTGGTATGTTGTCTTCAGAGTGGGGGAACGTTAGTAACAAAACAGAACAAAAACTTGTCTGACCCGGTGGCACCTGGCGCACGTAGTTTCAGATAGGGGTATTTTATCGTTTCTGATATCTCCCGGGTATGTTTCTGGATTGGTATAGATGTGATTATCTCGACTACATGAGTGGGGCGGGTATTGGGGCCGAGGGTATGGGGCTAATTTAGTATCAGATGGTATGTCTATATCCGTGAGCCAGGTTTACCAGCGAGTAGGACTAACATGTCAGATAACATTACATAACATTGTGCAGTTAAAACCTTAACGAGGAACATGGAGAAAGGTCTGTATGTCAGAGACCTAGTAGTATGTGTTACTACACTATGGGCTTAATTGCCCCCCGGAATCAATGTCCCGGTGGGCAACCATCCCTCCTAGCTATGAACAGAAGAATCTACAAGAACATTGGAATGATATGGTCAGGTTACCTTGATATTCCGACTTTTACCTCTTAACAACTGGTGGGGAGTACGTCCGCCCCCGGAGGTAATTCCCCAAGATCCGGTACTCCATCATGAAGTTATTCAGGCAGGTCAATGTATATGGATCGGAGGAGGTTTAGGGCCTGTATATGTGGATGTAGTTCTTCTAATGAAGATGGAGGCAGTAAGCCATTCTCGTTTTTGTTGCTATCGATTTTCCAGTCTTCGGGGGGTTCCGGGGGCGGCGTCTCCACCATCTGTAAAAAAGAGATCAAAGAGAAGAGAAGCAACAGAGGAAGAAAAAGGAGAGAAAGAAGGCATCCAACAGAGGAGGTGAGAGACATTGGGCATTAAACAGGGTGTATAACCAGTCAATCCTCTAGTTCTGGGTTGGCTTACAACACCTAGAGTTCATTCGACAGGAGGGCATTCTTTGTAGAGGAGGCTTATAAGGTGTCTCTGTTGGGGTGAAAGGTCTAATCGGTTTTCAAGATTTCAGTTTTATGAGGCTTCTCTGGGGTCGTGGGGCAAGTGAGTGGGGCGGGGGGTGAGTATTGACTAGGTTCTCGGGTCTTGTAGGTCATGAATCAGGCCTGGAGTTCCTCCAAGGTGTTCTTCAAGGCAGGGTATGGGCAGGGCCAAGGGTGAAAAAAAAAAAAAAGGGGAGAAGCCTCTCAAGGTCTATATCTTACGTGAGGTAAATCTTCAATCTTCTTCGGAGGGGGTTCTCATTGGAGGCCGAGTTCGAAGAGGAGATAGGATCATTCAGTTATCGAAGAGAGTTGTCAGTCTGGTAAAAGTAGCTTTCTTTGCAGAAAAGGAGTAGGAGAGCAGAAGTTATTGGTGTCATCGGGCTAGAGGCGATGTCTCGGGGTTGGTGAGGTAGGGACCTTCAGTTATCTTGGCGTGGTCGCCGGTGTACTGGCGAGGCTGTAGGTTGCGCTTCTGCCCCTTGGTGGGCCGTGAGCTCTGGGAGACAAGGATCTTCTTCTGCGTAGTTGGTAGTCGTCTCTCTCCGGAATGGTATCCATAGATGTGGTTCTGGGCAGGTTTCCATTGCACAGATCACTGTACCAGTCTGGAACGGCTACTCGAGGGATATCTAGAGCATCGCAGAAGGCAGGAAGTTCCTCCGGGACCCTAAGATAAGCAGAGCGTCCTTGGTGGGATGCCGACAGGCAAAAGGGGAATTTCCACCTGTATTGTATCCCTCTGGTGCGTAGGGCTTCTAATAAAGGTCGGAGGTCTCTTCTGTGTTTCAGGGTTATGGGCGAGAGGTCCTGGAATAATTTTATCTTGTTCCCTTGAAATAGAAGTGTGCGACGTAGTCTTGCTTGTCGTAGGATCTCTTCTTTTACTTTGACGTTGACTAAACAGCAGATAACATCCCTGGGTGGTTCAGTGTCTCTGCCTCTCGGTCGTAGGGCCCTGTGAAGTTGTTCAATCTCCAATGGGGGTTTCTGGCAGGCGGCC
The DNA here is from genome assembly GCA_018402905.1 of Glandirana rugosa. Classification (NCBI taxonomy): domain Eukaryota; kingdom Metazoa; phylum Chordata; class Amphibia; order Anura; family Ranidae; genus Glandirana; species Glandirana rugosa. Next base: position 26,557 of record BLSH010288087.1, read on the forward strand.
TAAAAGGTCGTTAAAGATGGATATGGTAGCCCGGGTGATTTGTGTAGGTTCCACTGTTTCAGGAATACCTCGTACCCTGATGTTATGCATTCGTCCCCGGTTATCCAGGTCTTCGATGCGTCGATGAAGGTCTCTGATCTGATAGTCATGAATTTGCGACAGGGAGTAGAGTTGTTGTAGCTCTGCATTATGGCGGGTCGTGGTAGTTTCTATGTTGTCCATGTGTGTATTTGTCGCCTGGAGGTCATGTCGGAGGTCCGCAATTGCCGTGGCTAGGGTGGCTTTGATATCTTCCGCAACCATACGGAGATCTTGTAAATTTAGCGGTTGGGAAGGGCCAGGGTTTGTTGTATGAGCCTGTCCCGGGTTGCTTCCTGTAGCGTTGGGACTGGGAGCACGGATGTTTGGTGCAGAAGCCCTACCTGATAGCGGGTTCTCCCGTGGTTGGGATCGGAACATGTCCGGTATATTGTATCCACTTTGCTATTCGCTGTCCCTGGGCGATCTGGAGCGGGCTTGAGGCGGTGTGTCTGTCTTTTTCCCCATGATGAAGTCTATGAGAGGCTCTCTGTAGCTGGTGTTTGTCTCTAAGATCTTACTAGGCCTTCCCCTTTAAATAGAGCGAGTTGCGGCTAGAGGGGCACGATTTCTAGCAGGTTAGGGCCCAGGGATGGAGGTTAGATGTGCTGGGTGGGTGGATGGGTGATCCAGGCTCTGGGGGCCTCGTCGTGTGGTCCGTCGCGGGTAGGCCGCAAAAGCCGCGGCCTCGATTTTCGGCCGCGCGGGACCCCGTTACCGATTCGCCCGATTTCGGGCTCAAATGATAGGCCCTGAAGAGGAGCAATGTTTTGAGGGAGATGCGCTTCTCTCCCTTGAGCAGGGTGGAAGGATGCCCCTGGATGGTGCCTCGTTCGAGCGGAGCTCTCCAGAGACACATCCGCTCGCTCCGCCATCAGGCCACGCCCCCGCTAAGTATTTACTGCTCTTATCTCCATACTCATAGTAGATGGCTTTCTTAAAGAAAAGTGATCTTTTCGTTTTTTTTTGTCTAGGATGGATTGTAGTTCTTTTCTTGTGTCTAGTAGGTCTTGTTCATCTTTGATGGCCTGTGTTTGTTTGTGTGCTTTTTCTAGGGTGGATATCTTATTTAGGAGATTGTTAATTTGTTTCTCTCTATCTTTTTTTTTCCTTGAGCCCCTTTTAATGAATTCCCCTCTGATAACGCTTTTGTGTGCTTCTCAAATAATTAAGGGTGGTGTATCTTGAGTGGTATTAGTATGAAAACAATCAGTTACTGCCTTAGTAATGTGTGTTTGTATGTTTTGGTCTGTTAAGAGAGAGGGATTTAGTCTCCAATTGAAGGTTTTTGGAGTTTGTGTTCCTGGGTTTAGTTGAATTGAGATGGGAGCATGGTCTGAGAGTAAAATATTGCCGATATTAGCTTTCTGGAGTGATGTGATGTCTCTTTGTGAGATGAATAAGTAATCTATCCTTGTATATCTTTTGTGTGGGTTTGAATAGAAGGTGAAGTCTCTTCCATTTGGGTTCAGCAATCTCCATGTGTCAACTAAGGCCAATGAGTGGAGTAGGGACTTAATTTTTTTCAAAATACGGTATGTTATACTTGTTTTCCCTGTCGATGTGTCGGATTGAGGATTCAGTGGAATATTGAAGTCCCCCCCTAGGATTATTCGGCCTTCTGCAAAGGATTTCAGTTCGTCGATTATTAGTTGGCAGAATGTAATATGAGCTTTATTTGGGAAATAGATATTTGCTAATGTAGTGGGAATGCCTGCCATTTGGCCCTTTAAGAAGATATATCTTCCATCCGGGTCTGAGAGAATGGAGTCAACTTGGAATGTGGAGTTTTTGCTCAGTAGGATTGAGACTCCTTTTGTTTTGGCTAAGGGGTTGGTTGCATGGTATTCCTTGGTGAAGAAGTTGTTAGTCAGTTTGGGGGTTCGGGACCCTTTAAAGTGTGTTTCTTGTAGAAACACTATTTGGGGTGAATATTTTTTAAGTTCTTTGAGGATATTTTGTCTTTTCTCTGGTGTATTGAGACCGTTGACATTGTGTGATATTAGGGCCGGTTTCTTCCCTAAGTTTGAATAAGCCATGACAAGTTATTTGTTCAATTGTTGTTGAGTGCTTGTTTGGTTTAAAAAAGAGGGGAGTGTGAAGAAAAAAAAGAAAAAAAAATAGAAAAAGGGAAGAGGGGTGGGGTATTGTAGGAGTAAAACTAGTAGATAGACTGTATCAGTTATATCCTGAATCTGTTTGACAGTTTCAGTTGATACAAATAGATTTTAGAAGGGTAAGTAGGATATGTTATTTTTTATGAAACACTTAGTGTTCTAATGGAGGGAGTGTGGAAGTGGAGCCCTCGGTGTGGAGGGTTCAGGTGTTTAATATGTGTTGTTTTTGGGTGGTTGTTTTAAGGTGGTAATGTGGTTGTCATATTTTGGCTACTACATAGTCCTATTTAATGTTGTGTTTATCATTGGGCGTTATTCTTGTTTACTCCTTATCAGGAGTAGTCTTTGTGGAGTTTTGGGTCTAAAAGTTTTTCGGTCAGTAGTGTTAATTGTATAGACTCTTAGTGCAAATCTAACATTGTAAGGAGGGCCAAGTGCTAATCATAGACCATTGTTAACCATTTTAACCAGTGTGTTTATATAATAGAACCTCTAGAACCTTTATATGTGCTAAATGTTATAAAGTAAAACTGAGGGAGCGCGCCCCATCTGCCCGGGTCATTCTGATATAATCTGTCATGGGTGACACCCGGGATTCAAGGTATCCCGGGTGTGCACCATTTATCACGGCTTCTCTGTTCTAAGAGCCGGGAATTTGCCGAGGCAGGTGAAGCGCCCAATCCCTGTTCTGAATACAGAATACAAGAAAAAAAAAATCAGGAACAAAAATTGTTTGTAAATATAAGCTGATGATAGTTAGTAAGTGGAAGGTATGCTTCTTGAACGCAAGTTCTTCCTGGATTAGTAGTCAGGTAAGTAGGAAAGGTGATCCTGGAGAGAATGTGTACAGCCATAGGAGTGCCGTGTCAGTTTGAAGTTTGTTGTGTGGAATGATAATAAAAAGGGTTACCTTTTGATGAATATTGTTCTTATTGCCGGTGTCTTTGTCAGTTCTTTCAGAAGCTTCTAGGTGCCCTTGCGGTGTTTAACAGAGGTCTATATTTTGTTAATAATCACCGCCCCCATCATGTCTAGGAGGACAACAAGGAGAGTCAGATTTTCCCATGGCACTGTAAGGGGGCCAGCAGTGTATGTGTTCACAGACAAAGGTGGACATGGTCAGTTCTCAGGCAGGGCATCATCTCCTCTGTTTAGTGACGTTGCCCATGCTACCCAGCCACAGCATACAGAGGAGGTGGTGGACTGGCTTACTATACCGTCCTCATCCTCTGTCACCCAAGTAGAGACTGGTGCACAGTCCCCTGCAGCTGCCAGAGTGGCTAAACCTGCCTCCTTGTCCACAGCTATTCCTGCCATAGCCCCTGCATCAGACATGGAGGAGTCAGCTGAGTTATTTGAGCACAGCGTCAGCCACTTGCTCCTTGACAATGCACAGCCATTACTTGATTCAGATGTTGGTTTTGAGGTTGAGGAAGGCAGGAACATGAGCCTACAGAGATGGGGAGAACACTGGTACACAAATTGGCATTCATGTTCCCCCAGCCGCAGTATATTGCCAAGGAGATGATGATGATGGCACTGACACGACTTGGGTGCCAGATAGAGCAGAGGAGGAAAGTGAGGGTGAGGCACAACCTCAATGAGGCAGCCATCAAGGTAGAGTAGAGAACAACTACCCTATTCCATCACATTGTGGAGCTGTTATCTCCCAGCCCACTACCCACAACTTGGCTATCTGTGCCTTTTTAGTACATGTGCAGCAGATCGCACTGTTGCTCTTTGCAAAATTTGTTTCAAGCAAATCAAGTGTGGCAAATAACACCAGCCATTTAGGTACGACATGCTTGACCAGGCATTTAACCTCCCACCACACAGCCCATTGGCAAGAGCACTTAAAGCCACACAAAAGGGGCACACATCTGTCCATCCTCCTTACCTCAGTCTGCCCCTGCTATACCTCATGACCTCTCATCAGCCTCCACTGACAAAGATGATGGTATAGGGCAGGATGTCCCAGGTCCTTGCAGCACATCTGCCAGCAGCACACCAGCAGCTGTAGACTATAGCTATAGATTCTGCCCCCTTCTGTGAATTTGCAGAATGCTCTGTACCATAATGGCAGGTTCCCAGTCACTATTTTTCACGTAAGGCCATTCAAGCTCTCTACCATCATGTGGAAGGCAATGTTGTGGCATCGTTGGGCAAGGCAGTGAGCCGCAAAGTCCACGTTACTACTGACATGTGGTCCAGCAAGCATGGGCCGGTTCAATATATTTTGTTTACAGCACACTGGGTGACTCTGCTTGCAACTTGGAAGGATGCAGGACAGGACTCAGTGCTGCAACTTGTTGTGCCCCCACGTCTCCATACAGCTGGCAATGATGTGAGATTTGTCAGCTCTACCCCCTCCTCCTCCTTCTCCATGCCCTCCTCTGCTGAATTGTTTATGATCCTCAATTACCCCCTAAGCATTCAAAGGGCTATTCAATGAGTCAAGCTAAAAGGTGTCATGCAGTGCTTCAGCTGGTGTGTCTAGGGGACAGGAACTGCACTGGAGCAGAGATTCTTGCATCTCTGCTGGAACAGGCCCAGAGGTGGTTCACGTCATGCCAGCTGGAGCCAGGAATGGTGGTGTGCGATAATGGCACAAACCTCCTGTCCGCCCTTAGACAGGGAAAGTTGACACATGTGCCATGCCTGAAACATGTCCTCAATTTGGTGGTGCAGCATTTCCTAAATAGGTACCCAGGGTTGGAAGATCTGCTAAAGCAGGCTAGAAGAGACTGTAGCCATTTCAGGCGGTCATACACAGCCAGTACTCGGTTGGCTGAAATTCAGCAGGAATTCCACCCGCCCATAAACCGCCTGATTTGTGACATGCCCACCAACTGGAACTCGACTTTGGAAATGCTGCAGCGGCTGAACATGCAGCAGAGTGCCGTCAACGAGTACCTGTGTGAGTATGGCATAATGATAGGCTCAGGCCTATCAGCTTTTTTTCCCCACACCAATGGCTGCTCATGAAGTATGCATGCACTGTATTGTCAACATTTGCAGAGGCCACAAGGATAGTGAGCTGTGACAATGCATGCATCAGTGACACAATCCCTGTTGTGTTCCTGCTGGAGCAGACTCTGTGTGGCATTAAGGACAGGGCACTCAAGGCAGGGCAGTGGGAGGAAGAGGAGGACTTTCTTTCCTCTCAAGGCCCACTTTATGCAGACACCATTGTTCCCACGCCACAGAACACACAAGAGGAGAGAGAGGAGGAGGAGGAGAAAGATTATGGCAGTTTTGGAGGCATTGAAGCAGAGGAAGACATACATCAAACAGTAAGAGATGGTTTTTCATCCCCAGAACCCTTGGGTGTAGTAAGTGGCTGGGAGGAGGCAGTTCCAGATACTGTAATCCTGAGTGACCCTGAGGAGTCTGCTTCTCATGCCTCCGCAAATTTGCGGTACATGGGCTCCCTCATGCGTCAAAGCCTGTGAAAAGACACAAAAATGTGTGGCATAAAGGAGAAGGATCACTATTGGTTGGCAGCCCTCCTTGACCATCGTTACAAGGGGAAAGTCTCAGAACTCATCCCATCCCTCAGACAGTGCAGAAGATGAATCTCTTGAAGACACCTTAAAGAGGAGTTTATCAAACACTTTTCTCGATTCTGGCAGATTTGAGGCTTCTGTTGGTCAAGAGAAGAGCGGTGGAGAAGGCGGATGACTCAGTGATGCATTTTTCAATTCTTTTTAGTCCTTGCCACCGGGCTGTCAGCTTCCACATCTCATCGGCAGCATCTGCATCACATGGTGGACGATTATCTAGTAGCGAAAGCAGAGATGGAGAGCTTTCCAGTTGACGATCCACTGGCTTACTGGGTCATGAGAATAGACCACTGGACAGAACTTGCCCAGTATGCAATTGAGCTGCTGGGCTGCCCTGCATCCAGCGTGCTTTCTGAATGGGCATTCAGTGCTGCCGGAGGTTTTGTTACTGATAATAGAATATAATATAATATGGACTTTTATCAAAATGAATCAGTCCTAGATTACCAGCAGCCATGAAGCCCCTGATGCCGATAGATGCATATCATTTAATTTTTTTACAGCAAGGCCAATTCTCAGTTCCCAGTACCTCAATAGGGTTGTGGTGTGAAGGCAGCACCGACACCCAAAGACTAATTTTTCCACACCAGTTTGACTGGTTCATATAATTTAAATTTTTGACAGCAAGGCCAATTCTTGCTTTCATCAAGAGTACCTCTTATAGGGTTGTGTTGTGAAGGCGCCACTTCTTATGCTCAGCAGACAAACCCTTGTTGCCAACTATCCTGGGCACCTACCCTCTATAGGAGGTCACACGGAAAGGAATGCATGCTACTTTCTAATGAAACCGACTTCTGCTGGCTGTGCTTGCTGTAGTTGCTTCTCTTCTCAAGTGCATGACTAGATAATCAAACTAAAACCATATAGGAAGAGTTGCAGTTTCTGCAACGCCCACATTATTGCAAGGTACTTCTTAAATGTGGCAAAGGTTACCTCCCTAAGGAGTAGCTTACTGCCAGGAGAATGATGGGACGTTTCTCCCTTGGCCTGGTGCAGAACTGCACCTAAAACTAGGCATATGCTGTTAGTTTTTTTTTTTTTTTTTTTTTTACACAGAAAGAGAACAAAAAAATTGATACTAAATAGTATTTAGGTACCACACAATTTTCATAAATCTGCACTCTCCTCCTGATTGGCTGAGACAGTAGCGACACCATTGGCTCCTATGGCTGTCAATCAAAGTCAGTTAGCCAATCAGAAGAGAGAGAGGGGTAGGGCAGCTTTGTGTCTGAATGGACACACAGAGCTGCAGCTTGGCTCGGGTGCCCCCAAAGCAAGCTGCTTGCTGTGGGGGCACTCGACAAGAGAGAGGGGCTAAGAGCAGCAAAGAGGGACCCGAGAAGAGGAGGATCCAGGCTGCTCTGTGCAAAACCAACTGCACAGAACAGCTATGTATAACATGTTTGTTATTTTAAGAAAAACAAGACTTTAAAATCACTTTAAGGTTGACATCATAGCCCCCAACATTTATTGGGAATAATTCAGATGAACATCTTCGACGCGTTTCATCGAACAGGGTTTGCTTCTTTAGGAAGAGCTAACTTATTGTGTCTACAAATACAGAGGGAAATATATAAAATCATATATGCACTTATATCCAACAGTTATATGTATATGTATCTCATTACATACAAATATTCATTACTACTTGCTGAGATGAAGAACAATATACAGAAAAACATGTAAGACTGCAACCATTGTGAATAAAATGGGTCCCTGAGTGCCAAACAGACTGAAGGAAAGTTTAAATGTCCCTGGAATACAAAAAACGAGCACTGTACTGCTAATAGACCATAAAAATACAAAAAACAAGCATGTTACTGCTAATAGACCATCAAAATTAAGTTGTACAAAATTAATTATTTACTTTTATCTTATCCTGTTTGGTCATAAAATAGAATCCTCACACATTGCTAAATGGGCAGTTGTATATAACTATTTTAAGGAAAAAGAGATCAGGGAATACGATTGAACTACGCTGGGCTCCTAATGTCTTAGTACCTCCTAATCTAAACAATTAATTAAATGTTAGAGCCCTCCGTACTGTAAAAAAGTGAATTATGAGTCAACATTTACAAGCTACACCCCAACTCCCCATTATAGGTAGCTACATCTACCAGACCCTGTATGTAACGTATTAGAATATAAAGACTGCCAGATGGTGCCTAACTCCCCAACACGTAGTGAACAAATCTCAAGGCATCCCCATGTGTAAATGTGTTCTCATAGAAACAATTTGGCCCTTAGATGTATAATTAAATATAGCATATAGGAGGCCTACCTTGCTTATACAGGAAAAAAGGAAGAGAGAATCCCAAAAAGAATGATGACTGTGGTAAAATATTCTGTATAAAGACATTTTCTCCTTCAGGATTGCCACTCCGGACTTCCAAAACTGCTCCTAATATCTGGTATAGCATAATATAGGTGCATATACAAGTAGGGATGCAGCACTGTTTATATAGAGCAATTAAAAACTCATATGCAGCGCCAATAGTAAAAGTGAGGTAGATAAAGGTGGTAGTCCTTCAATTTAGGATGATAATGAAATCCGTTTATTCATGTGACAGCTATCTCTGACACAACTGTGATGTGGTAAAAATGGATGTAGGCTTACCAGATGTTGGTAATAAATGCGCAGGTGTTTTAAATCCCAACCGGGCGGTTGCTCATCCGATCCACTGGAAGCAGGGGGAACCAATCCTGGGGGAACCTCAGGTATCGCTGGGGAACGGTCCTTGGTCCTGGTAGTCTGCTCCTCCTGGGGGGGGAGGGGAGGGCTCCTGGGACTCCTTACGTCTCACGTCCAAGGGGTAATCCGGTAAACAATGTAC
>BLSH010288087.1:56631-68161 GCA_018402905.1 Glandirana rugosa
CTTTTTTCCCCTTATTATACCCCGGTTACACACTCCTTAAATATTCTTCACACCTGGTCCAGGTTATTACGTCTCGAAGCTTCTACAAGTCCCCCCCTGGTCCACACTTCTTATAAATTCCTCACACATTGGCCCCATATTATTCCCCTTTTTTCTGGAGCTTTACGGCTTTTTCCCTTAAATCGAGGCATGGAACGCACGCCATCTGCGCCATTTTGACGCCCATAATGCGACTTCCGTTCCCGCTGCCCCCTACAGGGGGCTAATTGTTACCATGATCTCTTACTATAAATGACACGTCTGGCAGGAGGGGGAATACCCCAGATGATGGCCCATTGAGCCGAAACGCGTCGGTTTCCTCCATCTCCTGCCATTTCTATGAGCTCTTTTTTTACTGAGAATGTGTGAGTATTTTTAACCCTTAATTCGTAATAAACCTTTTGAAACGGTATCACACAATTGTGGATGTTTTTCTCTTGCCCATGTACATTGTTTACCGGATTACCCTTTGGACGTGAGACGTAAGGAGTCCCAGGAGCCCTCCCCTCCCCCCCCCCCAGGAGGAGCAGACTACCAGGACCAAGGACCGTTCCCCAGCGATACCTGAGGTTTCCCCAGGATTGGTTCCCCCTGCTTCCAGTGGATCGGATGAGCAACCGCCCGGTTGGGATTTAAAACACCTGCGCATTTATTACCAACATCTGGTAAGCCTACATCCATTTTTACCACATCACAGTTGTGTCAGAGATAGCTGTCACATGAATAAACGGATTTCATTATCATCCTAAATTGAAGGACTACCACCTTTATCTACCTCACTTTTACTATTGGCGCTGCATATGAGTTTTTAGTATACCTTTGGACAATTTTAGATCTGTTGTTTATGCGTGCTGCCTTCCGTAATTAGTTTTATTCCCTGGTACTTATCTCAATATTCTGGTTTTAATTTAACATCTATATTTTATTCATCAGTGATCGCGGGTTTTCCTGTTGTTTTATATAGAGCAATTGGTGCCAAATATCGGCGTTCCAGTGGCACCGTGTGTACATGCGCGGTGACATCACGCAAGTTGCCATGTCACAATGTGAATAATTGGTGATCATCATAACTCCCAGACATTAACAGAAATTGGCAGAAAATATTTAAGAATCCAACAGTGGCAATCTTGGTACACCAATGTTAACGGAAGTCTTGGAGAACCACCCAGTCAGAATTGAAACAATAAAATATCAGAGGCACATATTACAAAAATACGGGGTTCAAATATTCTTACCCTCATAGTCCTATACACACATTAACAAAACACCATATATGTGCAATTATAAACGTATATACAGTAAGTACATGAATTATATCAATAGTTTATCATATTATGCCCATTAGTGCTGCTTTCATTCGTGTCCAAACCTTAACAGCAAAAGCAAAAATATGCCCAGATTAGTAATAAAGAGGCAACGAAAAATTAATACAAATAAACAAATAAGTGGTAAATACTCCAGGATAAATGAAATAAGGGTACAAAACCCAAAAACATCAAAAATGCATATCACAAGGATACACGCAAGATTAATTAAAATACAGGACTGTATTGACACTTATCCATCAAACCCAAAAAGGGAAGCCAAATATCAATTAAACCCTCTCTCAATAATGGTAGAAACGGTTTATAACTTAAAGCATTGTTAACCACTTGACCACTGAGCACTTAAACCTCCTTAACAATCAGACCAATTTTCAGCTTTCAGTGCTCTCACATTTTGAAATTTTTGTTCTTCTTTTCACACAAATAGAGATTTCTTTTGGTGGTATTTAACCACCGCTTGGTTTTTTATTTTTTGTGCTATAATTAAAAAAAAGACTGAAAATTTTGTAAAAAAAATGTATTTTTCTTAGTTTCTGTTATAACATTTTGCAAATTAGTAATTTTTCTTCATACGTTGTGTCCAAAATGTATACTGCTATGTATCATTGGTAAAAAAAAACAACAAATTAGTGTATATAATTTGGTCTTTGTGAAGGTTCTAGAGTCTACAAGCTATAGTGCCAATCACTGAATATTGATCACACCTGATGTACTGACGGCCTATCTCATTTCTTGAGACCCTAACAAGCCAGGAAAGTACAAATACCCCCCAAATGACCCCTTTTTGGAAAGTAGACATTCAAAGGTATTTAGTAAGAGGCATGGTGAATTTTTTGAAGTTGTAATTTTTTCCCACAATTCTTTGCAAAATGAAGATTTTTTTTCTTTTTTTCACAAAATTGTCATATGTTAACAGGTTATTTCTCACACCCAGCATATGCATACCACAAATTACACCCTAAAACACATTCTACTACTCCTCCTGAGTATGGCGATACCACATGTGGAAGACTTTTACACAGCCTGGCCACATACAGAGGCCTAACATGCAGGGAGAACCATCAGGTGTTCTAGGAGCATACCGGTAAATTACACATATAATTTCTTGACTACCTCTTGCACTTTTGAAAGGTCCTGGAGCACCAGGACAATTGAAACACCCAAAAAAATGACCCCATTTTGGAAAGCAAACACCCCAACGTATATTCTAGGAGGCATAATGAGTCTTTTGAACATGTCATTTTTTCCACAAGTTTTTGGAAAATGTGTAAAGAAAATGAAAAGGAATTTTTTTTTTTACACAAAGTTGTCCATTTATACAATATTTCTAACACACAGCATGTACCTAGCAAAAATTATACCCCAAAAATATTCTGCTACTCCTCTCGAATATAGTGATACCACATGTGTGACACTTTTACACAGCCTGGCCACATACAGAGGCTCAACATGCAAGGAGCACTGTCAGGTGTTCTAGGGGCATACATTTCAAATCTAATTTGAATACCTTTTAAACTATTGTGAGGCACTGTGGTGGCATGGATAGGCACTGTAGTAGCACGGATGGGCAGTGTAGTGGCATGGATGAGCAGTGTAGTAGCATGGATGGGCACTGTAGTGGCATGGATGGGCAGTGTAGTGGCACGGATGGGCACTGTAGTGGCATGGATGTGTCATGGATGAGAACTGATGTGGTATGGATGAGCTTGAATGAGGCACAAATAAGCCATGGATGGGATGGATGAGCCCAGATGGGGATGACTGAGCACGGAAGGGGATGGATGAGCATGGATGGGGATGGATTAGCACGGATGGGATGACTGAGCATGGATGGGGATGACTGAGAAGGAATGAGGATCGATGAGCATGGATGGAGATGACTGAGCACGGAAGAGGATGACTGAGCATGCATGGGGATGACTGAGCACGGATGGGTATGGATGAGCATGGATGGGGGTGACTGAGCATTGATGGGTCAGTGAGCATGGCTGGGTGGGTGAGCATGGATGGGTGAGCATGGCTGGGAGGGTGAGCATGGCTGGGTGGGTGGCTGAGCATTGATGGATGGCTGGGTGAGCATGGATGGATGGATGGGTGAGCATGGATGGATGGCTGGGTGAGCACGGCTGGGTGGGTGAGCATGGATGGATGGATGGGTGAGCATGGATGGATGGCTGGGTGAGCAGGGCTGGGTGGGTGAGCATGGATGAATGGCTGGGTGAGCATGGGTGGATGGATGGGTGAGAATGGATGGATGGCTGGGTGGGTGAATATGGATGGATGGCTGGGTGAGCACAGCTCTGTGGGTGAGCATGGATGGATGGATGGGTGAGCATGGCTGGGTGGGTGAGCATGGATGGATGGCTGGTTGAGAATGGATGGATGGATGGGTGAGCATGGATGGATGGCTGGGTGAGCATGGCTGGGTGGGTGAGCATGGATGAATGGCTGGGTGAGCATGGATGGATGGATGGGTGAGAATGGATGGATGGCTGGGTGGGTGAATATGGATGGATAAGCATGGCTGAGTGAGCACGGCTGGGTGGGTGAGTATGGATGGATGGCTGGATGAGCATGTATGTATGGCTGGATGGGTGAGCATGGCTGGGTGAGGATGGGTGAGCATGGATGCATGGATGGGTGAGGATGGGTGGCTGGGTGGGTGAGCATGGATGGGGTGAGGATGGCTAAGTGGGTGAGCATGGATGGATGGATGAGGATGGGTGGCTGGATAGGTGAGCAGGGATGGGGTGAGGATGGCTGGATGTGTGAGCTTGGATGGATGGTGGGGGTGCAGCTTGTCACTTAGCAGCGCTGTGGGCACTACACATCCTGCCCACAGTGCTGCAGCATGTCTTCTCTACCCCTCTCCTCTCACATTGCATCGATCGGTGTGGAGAGGGGAGAGAAAAGCCGGCACTTCCGCCGGCTTGTTTACATGTGATTGCTCCGTAATTTCTGCAGCGATCACGTGGTAAAAGGCCACTCACAGCAGCCATTCACTGCGATCCGTGATGCAGGGGACCCAGCGGTCACGGATGTTCCATTGTGCGCTCGGGAAGCGTGTTCATGGGAGGACGTCATAGTACACCCTCCCAGTGTTAAGCAACCGCCCTGTAGCCGTCATTTGACTATAGGGTGGTTGTTAACAGGTTAAAGTAGTTGTAAAGGCTCAAGGTTTTTTTTACCTTCAAACATTCTATGCATGAAGATAAAAAACCTTCTGTGTTTAGCAGTGCCCCTGCCCCCCCTTAAACATACCTGAGCCCCATCCCGATCCAGCGATGTGCACAAGAGCCTCGGCTTTGCCTGGTCCCTCCCTCTTCATTGGCTGAGACAGCAGCAGTAGCCAACTCTTCTGGGAAGGCTGTCACAAGGTTTAGGAGTGACTGATGTTGGATGAGAAGGCCTGTCTCCACTCTAATTGGCCCCAAAAGTATCAGGTTGAGGTCAAGGCTCTGTGCAGGCCAGTTCCTGCACCCAAACTCATCCATGTCTTTATGGACCCTGCTTTGTGCACTGGTCCAAATTATTTGGTGGAGAAGGGATTATGGTGTGAGGCTGTTTTTCAGGGGTTGGGCTTGGCCCCTTAGTTCCAGTGAAGGGAACTCTTAAGGCATCAGCATACCAGGGGCATTGCTAGGTGGGGAAAAGCCTAGGGGCTTCAGCCTGAAGGTAAATTTGATAACCCCTCCCGCATTTCAAATTAAACCACACCAAAGCTCCACCCAAAGCCGCACCCCCAACTTAAAATAAACCCATGACAACCCCAAATCTTAGAATTGTTCAATTGATTGATTGGCAATTAATTCTGAGTATTATATACAGTAAATCTATAATTAACACAGTTCATATAGGGAAGGACAGGCACTGTGTAACGATCAGAGGGCTTTTTCAGAGACAAATGCTTTATGGAGAGGTAAGACACTGTAGAAAACAGATAGGCTCTGCAGGGAAAGGTGTTGGAGGGATGGACAGGCACTGTGTAGAGACTCTGCAGGGACAGGTGTTGGATGGATGGATGGACAGGCACTGTGTAGAGAGACTCTGCAGGGACAGGCTGACACAGAATACACAGAGAGATGGATAGACAGGTGCGCAGTGGCAGCTCTTGCAGGCTCTCATCCTAAATGAGCCACATTTGTTGGCAACTCTTCATTGAGCCGCCAACCCACCCAGCCCAGCTCCTGCACCCCCCCATCTAACATACACCCACATTTATACCACACTGCCAATGAATCACATGACAATTCATATAGTAGGTGTCATTCCCAGTGCAATTCCAGGGATGACTCACCATCTCATGGGTGAGTCATAAGCAGCTTACATTCCATAATGATATGAATTGTCGTGTGATTCATTCATACATAATGCATGGCAGTGTGTGGTGTAAATGTGTGGGTGTATGTTGGATCAGGATGCCTAGCAACACCAGCATCCCTGTGCAGCTGACTGTGCAGGAGGTTAACTGAAAAGCTGTGCCTTGGCCTTGAACTGGTGATAGTACCATAGCACCTTTCTGTACCATGTGCGGCATACGTGCCCCTTGAATCCATCCATACATCCATTCTCTCACTTCTTATTCTAGTTTAAAGTAGGCCAGGCCAGGGCCCAGAATCATGGAGGTGGACTGGAATGTCCATGTCAAGTGTCCACCTGACCCACCCACCGCAGTTGGACAGTCCACTCCTCCTCTGGCACTCCCGCTCCTCACATGCCTTGGCTGCTGGCCTAGCTGGGCTCCCCTGGGCTGCCTGGGGAACGGCTGACTGTGACCCAGCTTGAGGCTGTAAAACACCACCTACCTACTGTTGTCTGTCCCGCTGCCGAGTCCCCGGGCTCTGGCCTTCCCATCTGGCTTGATGGCTGCTTGCTTTGCGGTTGTAGACAGTGAGCAACACAGTGACAGTCACAGCAAGAAGGGCCGGTGAGTGCGAGTAGAGCTGGGCACCAGGCAGCATGGTCAGCGCAGCAGTGTGGATGTGCCTGGCTATGTGTTGCATCCAGGATTCCATGGCCCACAACTCCATCGTCCACATCTCTGGCTCCACCTTCTTCTTGCGCGTCGCGCTCACTCCCGCCTTCTGCATGCGGCAGGCAATGCGCCTTAAAGGACGTGTCGTCACTCGTCCAGTCCCACGCTAGCACGGGATTAGACGTGTGACGTCTATCATAGGCACCACGGGCCGCACCGTGCATGCGCAGTTGCAAATAATGCCCGTTTGCTCAGGGCTAATAATTATGTTTGATGGTCCCGAGCCCCGGGGCTTTACCGGAGCACCCCCGGGGCTGTAGGCCCATTAGACCCCCTTACCGACACCTCTGCAGCATACCAAGACTTCTTGTTCCCAACTTTGTGGGAACAGTTTGGGGATGGCCCCTTCCTGTTCCAACATGGCTGTGCACCAGTGCACAAAGCAAGCTCCATAAAGACATGGATGAGTGCTTTTGGGGTGGAGGAACTTGACTGGTCTGCACCCCAATAGAACACCTTTAGGATGGATTAGAGCGTAGACTGCGAGCCAGGCCTTCTCATCCAACATCAGTGCCTGGCCTCACAAATGCGCTTCTGGAAGAATGGTCAAACATTCCCAGAAGAGTTGAAGGTGTTATAGCTGCAAAGGGTGGGGGCAACAGAATATTGAATCCTACAGACTAAGATTGGGATGCCATTAAAGTTCATGTGCGTGTAAAGGCAGGCGTCTCAATACTTTGGACAATATAGTGTGTGTGTGTGTATGCACACACACACACACACACACACACACACACACACTATAAAAATTGTGCGAACATGCGAACCCTATTAAAGTCTATGGGACATGAACATGTAAAATCAAAAGTGCTCATTTTAAAGGCTTATATGCAAGTAATTGCCATAAAAGGTTTATGGGGACCCGGGTACTGCCCTAGTTTTTAAAAGGATTGATTTTTCAGGAGCAGTGATTTTAATAATGCTTAAAGTGAAACAATAAAAATTAAATATTCCTTTAAATGTCGTGCCTGGGGGGGGGGTCCTCTTGGTCTGCCTGTAAAGTGGTGCATCTGTGTGATGTTTAGAACAGTGCCGCAGCAAAATAACATTTCTAAAGAAAAAAGGTAATTTAAACTTGATATTACTGTAATATATTGCCAGCTCCGGCAATATAAATCAAAAATCACTGAAAATAATTGCGTAGGGTCCCCCCCAGTCCATACCAGGCCTTAATGGGTTTTAAGGGGAACTACACGCCATAATTTTAAACAAATTGACGTGGGGGTCCCCCCAAAATCCATACCAGACCATTATCCGAGCATTCAGCCTGGCCTGGCAGGGTGGAGGGGGGGCGAGCGAGTGCCCCCCATCCTGAACCCTACCAGGCAACATGCCCTCAACATGGAGGAGTGGGTGCTTTGGGGCAGGGGAGGCTTTGCGCCCCCACCCCAAAGCCCCTTGTCCCCATGTTGATGGGGACAAAAGCCTCTTCCTGACAACTCTGGCCTGTGGTTGTCAGGGCCTGCAGGCAGGGGGCTTATTGCGATCTGGAAGCCCCCTTTAACAAGGGGGCCCCTCAGATCCCGACCCCTCCCCTATGTGAATGGGTATTGGGTACATTGTACCCCTACACATTTACCAAAAAAGTGTCAAAAAATAAAAACCACAGGAAACAGGTTGGGACAAGTCCTTTATTTATTTAAAAAATAAAAAAATAAAAAGTGTCCCACGATGTAATCCACGTCAATCACGGCGCAGACAGACCTGAAAAATCCAAAAAACAAAAACGCATCCGCCTCTTTCAGAGGTGACTCGCCGAACGGGCTGTCTTTGCTGTGACCGTTTATAGGCAAGGGCATGGCCAACCGATGACGTAACCGGGTGACCCTGCCCCCTCTGACGTCACACAACATCACATGACGTCAGAAGGGGCGAGTTCACTGGGTTACATCACCGGGTGGCCCCGCCCTTGCCTATAAAAAAACTGTCACAGCAAAGATAGCCCATTCAGCGAGTCGCCTCTGAAAGAGGTGGATGCATCTTTCATTTTTGTTTTATTTTTTGGTCCATCGGCGCCATGATTGACGATGGATGTACATTGTGGGACACTTTTTAATTTTTATTTTTAAATAAAGGCCTAGTCCCAAACTGTCTCCTGTCGTTTTTACTTTTTTGACATTCTTTGGTGAATGGGTAGGGGTACAATGTACCCAATACCCATTCACATAGGGGGGCCGGGATCTGGGGGACCCCTTGTTAAAGGAGGCTTCCAGATTCCAATAAGCCCCCCGCCCGCAGACCCAAAAGCACCCTCCCCATGTTGAGGGCATGTGGCCAGGTATGGTTCAGGAGGGGGGATGGGTGCTCGCTCACCCCCCCATCCAGACCTTACAGGTTGCATGCTCGGATAAGTGCCTGGTATGGATTTTAGGGGGACCCCCATGCCATTTTTAAAAACATTTTGGCGCGGGGTTCCTCTTAAAATCTATACCAGACCCAAAGAGCCTGGTATGGATTTTGGGGAGACCCCTGACATTTTTTTTCTTAATTCAGTCATAGGGTTCCCCTTAACCACTTCAATACTCTGTTTTATATATACTACACTGATTGTACTATATATATTCTCCACTGTATTATATATACTACAATGACTGCACTATATACTCTCCACTGTATTATATATACTACACAGACTGCACTATATACTCTGAACTGTATTATATATAGTACGTGGACTGCACTATATACTCTGAACTGCATTATATATACTACGGGGGACTGGACTATATAGAGTTGTAATTACACGCCCCAGTCAAACAGGTGCAGAAAAATTGGGCCTTAGGCGTTGGTGGTGCCAGAACACTGTAACCCCTCTTACTTTTGTTGGGCGCAGGAATGGGCCCTGCTGTTATAAATTTTTTTAAAAATTGTAATTACGGGGCGTGGTCTGGACATGGCCGAGTGAAGACGCTATCTTTGAGAGCTCCTGCGTGTCCCCTGCTCTTCCTCGGCTGATACAACTGATTCAGGCTAGAATATGCTTTCAGGACGCAAACGTGGAACCAAGAACAGTTCTAAGGGACAAAAAACAGCAAAGACCGGGGGTGAGATACCACACTACTTCGCTACCGCCACTGCAGTTGCCCAAACCTCCAAGATGGCTGAGCCATGTGCCACACAGCCAGAGATCCCGTCTCGGGGAGGCCCGACGGCATCTCCCGCACCCTCTTCTCTATCGGAGTTTGAAGTTAATACTCCATCCATCTTTCACACAGGCCCCCTGCATTCCAGCCCCCAGCCTGCACCAATCCGGGTTGGACGCGGAGATCCGCTCCCTGCTGTTGGCTCTGCCGACTAAGGCGGACATCATGGCATTAGTTGCTAAAGTGGAGGAATCCCACAGGCGGGAGATGCGGCAGGTCAGACAAGAGGTCCAGTCCCTGGCTGACAGACTCACCGCCGGTGAGTCTTCTCTCGTTGGGATGGAGAAACGTTTGGCCGCCGTGGAGACGGCGCAGACAGCTCAAGTGGACATGACTGCGGAGCTCCAGTTACATCTAGAGGAGATGGAAGACTGGAGCCGCAGGAACAACTTGCAGCTCCGGGGGCTGCCAGAAGCCACTTCCTCAGAAAACCTGCAGGCCACAGCCGCTGCCATATTTCAGCAGATCTCGGGAGAGTCCCTGCCGGAACGGTTGGAGCTGGATCGGATCCACCACGCTCTGGGCCCGCGGCCGACGGACCCTAGCAGACCGAGGGACGTCATTTGCCGGGTCCACCATTACCTTCACAAGGAGATACTGTTGCGGAAAGCCTGGGAGATCGGTAACATCGACTTCGATGGAGCCCAGATCCGGATACTGCCAGATATCTCAAGAGCAACCCTTCAACGACGGGCCCTTCTCCGTCCTATCTTGGAACTATCTCGCCAGCTGGGTTTCACATACCAATGGGGCTTCCCCTTGTGGGTTACCTTGCGCAGAGACGGGAG
The DNA here is from genome assembly GCA_018402905.1 of Glandirana rugosa. Lineage (NCBI taxonomy): Eukaryota > Metazoa > Chordata > Amphibia > Anura > Ranidae > Glandirana > Glandirana rugosa. The sequence continues at coordinate 66,962 of BLSH010288087.1, forward strand.
GTCCTTCACATTGAGAAGACCCGGGAATCTCCCGACGCTCTTCACTTTTTTGGAGACAGATCCGATCCCCGCTCCGAACTGGCTGGCACTTCTCCCAAGGCCCCAGGGACGTCCGAGACTTGCATCCACCAGCCGCACTTTCTCCCCAAGACCACAAAGATCACGCCGGCAGCAGCGAAGCACAGCCTCGGAGGAGACTCGGGAAGCGTAACTCTCTTCAATCACTGTGATCCCGACATCACCTTCTCTGCGGACTCCTCGGTTGACCCCATGGTGAGCTGTAATTGCATTGTTTTACCCCCCCCATGACTGATACCCGGCCCCCCTCCACCTCATGTTCGTTCTGTGACGATTGGACCCCCCTGTGTTTGACCCTAGCCCCGGGAGTGAGAAAGACTAAGGACTCACAAACCGCTCCACCCCTCGATACCGGTTGTCCGGTCCGGGGAACAGGGTCCTGAGTCATATTAGATCACTACCGGGACATTCACCCATACCACGGAACAGCTGCTGCAAGCCTGTGCCCTCCTCCGCTGCAGAGACCTTAATGAGCCGATCCATGAACGGTGATCCAACAAACTTGGTTTGGTTTTGCTCCTTTGAGGGGATGGGAGACTGGTCTGGAGACCCTAGCGCGCTGTGGCCCCCATTCAGAGGTTCTTCTGTGAACCCTGATCCCCAGCGGGGAGAGGGGCCATTAGGCGACAGGGGCCCCCCTGTCAACAGGAATCCATTCACTTGTCACTCTGGGGATGCAGCGTGGGGTCCCACCTAAGGCAACAGGGGAGTGAGGCACTAAGCAGTGGGAGAGGGATGGGAAAGAAGACCACCTACATACTGTCTCTATATATAGTAAACCCGATCCCTTTTGTCCTGGCACTACTATATCCCATCTGGAAAAGCGGACTGGGAGTTTTGATTTATGGTCGGTCAGGTAATAAGAAGGGGTTTTAGTGATCAATGTAGTCAGAGTCATAAACTGGGTTAGCCCTGTGAGCATTATAATATGGTATAAGCTACTACCTTAGTCCTCCTTTAAAACTGCTGAAGTGTCATTATATACTTTCCTCCTGGGGCTTACTTTCTAGGGGGAGGGCTGGCTTGGAGATAAAGTATAGTGGCCAATGAGGGGGGGGGGTAGAGGTTGCCATGTGGAATCAGCTCCCCCATAGAGGTCATATGAGGCTTTTATTTCTAATT
>BLSH010288087.1:104751-119816 GCA_018402905.1 Glandirana rugosa
GACGGAGGTGGCTTGAGTGGGCTCCCACCCATCATCCTTATTATACCATTATAATTCCACCAACACCGCGACAAGAGAAATCATAACCTTATTACAGATTTTAGTTGATTAAAGGTCGCACGACCATTCCTTTATATTACTTATTATTTATTTACCTGCCTTCCACATCAAATATATACATATTATTTATTCCAGCCTACACTACTTCACCTCAATCGGGGGTTTATGAGAATATTCTCCCTCGGTTTCTACTACACCTTCCGTCCATTTATTTATTATTCATTATATTTCCTTACCAGCACGCTGGAAATTAGTTGATTTTAGACATTATTCCAATACTAAAGAGAACAGCGCCACAACCACCTTAATATTACCATATTATTCCTACTACCCACCCTCGGGTGAGTTCGGTGGAGGCAGCAGTTCTCAGAGCATATTTATATCTGTTTGCGCGGAACATATCATACTTTCAATCAGGGAAAGGTACCTGTTTTATGTGGTCCCAGGAACGTTGTGATCGGTTTAGGTAGAGGACAAAATCAGCCCTCACTGTGCGATCTTTAGTTGTTCTACCTTTGCGATTGATTGCAGTGGAGGAGTGTCAAATTCCATGATAGAGGGATAGTTTTCCTTCAAAATTGGCCAGTGTTTCCTCAAAATATTAAATATTTTTTCAAAGAAAAGGGATGGTATTGGGAAACAAATGGAATCCGTCTGTTAATATTTCTATTTCCCCGAGGATGTTGACTCAAATTTTTCTTTTGTTTTTGTATAATATTAGATGGTTAACCCCTCTGGATAAGTTTATCTTCCATTTCTTTAAACCTATGCTCTTTTGTAATCGGATCAGTTACAATCCGAGCAACTCTGCACAATTGACTCCTCGGAATGGATTTGAATATACTTGGCGGGTGGAAACTCTTTAAATAAAGCAGCTGATTTTTGTCTGTCTGTTTAGTATATAGATCACTCACTATACGATTCTCACATATTCTGAGAGTGGTATTTAAGAAAGAAATGTGTTCTTTATTAGAGACAATATTGAATTTTAGACTTGGTATCAAAAGATTGGGGTATGAAAAAAGATGAGGTATAAAACAACATTAAAGGAGGGGCGTGGCAAGCCGGCGACAGTGACGGCCGCACATTAGAGGAGCTCCGGGCCTCGGGACATAGAGCGGCATCCACAGAACGAAGGGTGAACCCCAAACATGTCAGCGGACACACTACCAGCCCCTGCACCCGGAGAGCAGATGAATAGGAGCTCACACCGCGCGGCTCCGCAAAAACTAACCAACTTCTTCTCGGCAAAGATTGACAAAGGATCTCAAGATGGCGGAGTCCTCTCTGCAGGCCGCACCAGCAGAAGACTACTCCTCCAGCTCCAGCTCATCAGCTACCTCGGTAGGTACAGCGATTTACCTACAAAACACTGGGGAACCTCCACACTCTCCCCCAGACAGCTCCACAACTCGCAGCCCAGTAAAATCAAAAAAGGCCAGACAGAACAGTGACACAGGAGCAGATTCAAACATGGAGGAAGAACATATACAGGCACATGCTCCGCAGCTCACACTGGAGCAGTTCCCCTCCTCCTCCCAGCCAGTCTCCATTAATGACATGAAGGAGATGCTGATCTCCCTCAGGGATTCTATGTATTTCGACATGAAGAAAGCATTAACCCCCATTAAAACTGACATATTAGAGCTGCAGCAAAGAGTGGAACATGTGGAATGCAATCTAGACGAAAGCTATGCTGCTCATAATGAGATGGTGGAAGCCTACCATGACCAGCAGACAGAGATGCAGCGCTTTGCGACTAAAATCGCAGATCTAGAAGATCGCAGCCGCAGAAACAATATAAAATTCTGTGGAATACCGGAATCAATACCTAATACAGACCTGCATACAAATGTACGCCAGCTACTCCACATCCTCGTCCCAAAAGCGAGCGAGATGGAATTAACCATAGACAGAGCCCACAGACTGCCTAAACCAGCCTTTTTGCCCAGCTCTACCCCACGGGATGTTTTAGCCAGGATCCACTTCTTCCATGTGAAAGAAGAGGCCATGAGGAATATCCGCAAGAACCCTCTTCTAGAAGGTCAATACACGGGAGTGGCCCTATATAACGATCTATCACAAGCCACCATCCAACACAGGAAAAAGCTCCTCACAGTCACAAAAGCGTTAAGAAATCATGACATCAAATATCAATGGGGTACTCCATCTAAGCTTATCGTTACATACTGTGACAAAGTGTACAACATCTTTTCTCTAGAAGCAGGCCTAAAATATCTAAAAGCTTGGGGCATACTACCAGTGGAACCCATACGAGAAAACCAACAAGGCCCATCGAAGCTTAGGCAGGACTGGTCCGCATGATGCAGCTGTGCAGAGCAATTCACCCTTCTCCCAGCAACAATATATGTCCTACAGCCCAATACACCAAGAAGCCCATGTGGACATGCTCACTTTGTGAAAAAAGATCTCCACCACAATACCCCCGTTCAAAGAATCTGCAGGATACCCTGCTACTGGTCCCTGTGAAATGTTCCAGGTTACTTTTTATGTTACCTTTGTTCTTTTCGTTTCTTGTTCTGTTATCTTTCGTTATTCCAGGTGAATCAACAACTGCTCATGCCAGACATCCCAGCTCCAACATCCAGAACTACCATCCCTCGCATCCACGAGAACTAAGACTCTCCTCAGCAGCGTACAACCCAATCGGACTACAACAAAAATGGACACTTACCCAAACCAATGTGAAAGAATATGCATTCGCTGAGGTAGGTGGAAACTCCCAGCACATCTATCAAACACAATTTTTTAACAAGTATCCCAGCTGTACACCAGCAACATTAATAATCCAATATGCCTATTAAATCCCTTTCTATGAATGTGAAAGGCCTCAATAGCCCTTTTAAACGCAGTCTCATGTGGGCTGAAGCAGAAAGACTCAAAGGAGAAGTCCTCAGCATTCAAGAGACCCATTTTACAGCAAACAAGCCTCCGAAATGTGCCCACAGACGTTACCCACATACGTTTTTTGCCAATGCAAATACGAAACATAATGGAGTTCTAATCGCAATACATGAATCTATTGCCTTTACTCTTCAGGACATAATTACTGACCCCAATGGTCGCTTTATTATTTTAATCTGTACACTAGATAATATTTTGCATTGTATCTCTTTTGCACCCAATAAGGGTCAATTATCATTTTTGCAAAAATTGATGAAAAAAATTAATCGGACTCGCCAGGGTAGAATGCTATTGCTTGGTGACTTTAACCTAATCCCCGACTCCTCATTAGACCGGTCTGAACCAACACGCAATAAAAACCCAACTCTCAAAAGCTTTCTACATACTGAATCGCTATATGATGCATGGAGATGCACACATGCTGGTGAAAGAGATTATACCTTTTTCTCATCACCCCACAAAATATACACTAGAATCGATTTAACCATCACAGATCTCCATACACTCCATCTAATCCAATCTATTTCAATCGAGACTATCACATGGTCAGACCATGCCCCAATTACATTAAAGCGGTAGTAAACCCATGCATTTAACAGGTTAAAAACCAGTCATATTTCCCGCACGTGCCGGAGATGTAACACTCCCATTGGTTGTGCTCTAAACCATACTGTCAAACCATCCAATGGCTGGTGTCATAGCTGATCACATGTGCAGCATCATGGCAGTTGTAGATAAAACAGAGGCTAAGATGGCCGCTTCCTTGGCTGAAAATGATAGGAGGGTTTGCTACGACTTTAACATTACTCGACCAACACAATGAAAGACCCACCATGTTATTGCGTAATAACACACAAATTTACCAAAAGGAGTCGCATCGGGCTAAAGTCGCCAAGCATCTCCAATAATTTTTTCAACTTAACAGGACCAGTAATTCTGATATTAGCAATGTTTGGTGCACACACAAAGCCTTTGTGAGAGGCATTCTCCTGCAAATAGCCTCAAGGGAAAAAAAACAAAGAATACACAAAATAAACTCCCTACTAACACAAATTGCAACCATGGACACACAAAACAAACAATCCTCATCCCAAAGCACCCTAGATAAATTACATCAACTCAGAACAGAACTTAAAAAATCCCTACTCCAAGAACATGAAAAACAACTCGGGTACCGTAAAACTACCTTTTATCTATATGGCAACAAAGCAGGCAAGAAATTAGCAAGACAGATACAAATCAAACAAGCTAAAAGGAAAATTGCATACCTGATTGACCCCAAGACAGGCAACCAGATCCAACACCCCAAAGGAATAGCAGATATCTTTAAATCGTATTACGAGACCCTGTACAATCTAAAAAAGGACCCCCACACCTCCCAACCAACCCAAGAAAAAATCCAAGATTTTCTAGCCACTTTGCAACTCCCGCGAATACCCGCAAAACAACTAGAACAACTAAACGCCCCCTTTGAAACCGAAGAAATAATAACAGCCCTAGACAAACTAGCGGTGATCAAATCCCCTGGACCAGATGGTCTATCAACGGAGTACTACCACACATTTAAAGACTTGCTCGTTCCCCATATACTAGAACTCTACAACAAAATAGCCTCATCCGGGGTTCCCCCTAAAGAAATGCTTAAAGCCATAATTGTAACTCTCCCAAAACCTGGGAAAAACTCGGACTCCCCACAAAACTATAGAGCAATCTCCCTTTTAAATGTAGACATCAAACTATATGCCAAATTAATAGCCAACCGACTAGCTAAAATTATCCCTGATTTAATAGACCCAGATCAAGTAGGCTTTGTCCTAAACAGACAAGCCCCCGATGGCACTAGACAAATGCTGAACTGCAAAAATTAGCGGAAAGTCGTAAAACACCATCTGCCTTCATACACCATAGGGCTTTTTGCAGATGACGTCATACTTACTCTAACCAACCTGGAAAGCTCAATTTTAGCAGTAAATAACCTCATACAGAGCTTTGGCGAAATCTCCTATTATAAAATTAACATAGCCAAATGCCAGGCCTTGCCGATAAATCTAAACCACAAAATTAAAACGAAGATGAAAAAGCTCTTCCCCTGCCAATGGGATGCCACCTCAATCCAATACCTAGGTATAAAAATTACTTCCTCCTCACATGCACTTTATGAAGCCAACTACAAACCACTACTCAACTCTATCCAAAAGGAACTATCTAAACTGAATAAGCAATACCTATCCTGGCTGGGTCGAATAGCTACATTTAAAATGATAATCTTGCCCAAAATATTATATATCTTCAGAACAGTACCGATCCCAGTACTCACCACCTTCTTTAACATAATTAACTCCTACTTAAAACAATTTATTTGGAATGGCAAAAAAGCACGTATGGCCTTCTCTATCACAACTAAACACAAATTCAAAGGAGGGATGGGAGTTCCCTCATTGATAGATTACTACAGAGCAACATTACTGGACCAAATAAAGTCGTGGCTTGACCCTCATACGTCTAAACCTTGGGTCACGATTGAGAAGCATATGCTACACAGCAAATGCTTTAAAAGCCTACTATTAGCAGCCGCCACCAACCTACCAATGTCACTCAAACTGCATGACTGCCCCTCCATTCAAGCCTCTATAGAAGCATTGCAAAATTTGCTAAGATTAAAAAAAGAAACCACTCAAATTCAAATAACCAAAGCCCCTCTTCAAATATTTGAATATCTAATCCCTGACTTCTCTGTCTCATCTTGGATAGACATGGGACACACATCATGGGACACAGTCCCAGAGGAACAGAGAAAGAAGGATGTATTCAAGTGCAATCAAATAAGACACTTATTGGAAACATCCCGAATCACTACAATACACGTAGACCAAAACATATGGGACTTCTACCACAATTACACCCACACGAAAGCAGGCATATCGCATATATACGCCACACTACAAAAAGATACCCCGCTCAAACAAACACAAGCCATTCAAAACTGGGAATGAGATCTAGGGAAATCATACACCGAACACCAATGGGAAGCTGCACTTCAAAACGCTATAAGAGCAACACATTGCGTACTCCACTGGGAAAACTGTTTCAAGTTAACCTACAGATAGTACTTGACTCCTGTACATCTAGGACGTATGTGCCCTGAATCCCCTACGGAATGCTGGCGTAATTGCGGACAGAAAGGCCACCTACTCCATACACTATGGCACTGCCCATCGATAAAAAGCTTTTGGAGAGCCATATTTAAACTGATTTCCAAAGTTGCACCCAAAAACATCTCCCCCACCCCCGATCTAGCTATCCTAAACTTAACGATAGAACAATTCCCCCCTACAACTAGACAGGTGATAATACATATCCTATACGCAGCCAGACTGACGATTACACATAACTGGAAAAAGGACTTAGCCCCCAATATATCGGAAGTCATCTCCAGAACACACCTACAACATGCATATGAACTAGCTTTCGCAAGAGCAAATAATAAATCTGAAAAATTTCTCCAAATCTGGCAAAGTTGGACTGAGCTCCCTTAAAGAAAGCGCTGTCCACCATACGAGGAGAACATCCTCCAACCCGTCTGATATGAATAATAGTGAACACTAATAGCCTTAGTTACAGTTATCTATTAGACTATCCTGGTAGGTTCGAAACCTTATGGAAAACACAAACACACAATACATGTAAACATTTTTGTACTATCCATCCGCCTATATTGAAATGTTAACATAACGCATTACAACCACCATTAAAGCTAACCACACATCAGCCTGACCACAGTATGAACCCAATGGGGTGGCAGGCACTTCCCGGTGAGAGTGGGAAGGTACTCTAAAAATGGTTTATAATATTAGGACCTGCTTTATTTGATGATTCTATTGTACGATTATACAACATGGATTGGATACAACCCTTTATTTTTACGTTTGTAAATGTTATATATGTCTTAAACTCAATAAAAACTATTGTTGAAAAACAACATTAAAGAGTGGTGGGAGCCCCCCATATAGCAAGCGCGTCATCAATAAATCTTAGCCATTAACGGCAGTTCTGTTGAAATAAACAATTAACATAAATGAATGAATTTTCTATCATATGCATGAAAACATTTGCATATGGGGAGCCACATTAGAACCCATTGCTGAGCCTCTGCACTGTGAGTAATAGGTATCTTTAAAAAGAAAAACATTTTCTTCCAAGACAATAGTTAATAATTTTACCAGGAATGAGATCTGTGTGTTAGTGTAGTTCTTTTCTCTCTCCAAAAGGCAATGACATGCCTCTATCCCTAAATCATAAGGAATGATAGTATATAAACTAGAGACGTCCCATGTGACAAGGATGCACCCAGAGTCGACCTCTATATCAGATATTTTCCTCAAAAAGTCTCCTGTATCTGTTATATAAAATTCAGTTTTCACTATTAAAGGTGTTAAACACTTATACAGGTTTTTAGCCAAAGGGGCAGTCTTTGAGTCCATACCTACCACTATGGGACGTCCTGGGGGATTAATAACATCTTTTTGTATTTTCACTCTCAGAATATGTGAGAATCATATAGTGAGTGATCTACATACTAAACAAACAGACGAAAATCAGCTGCTTCATTTTAAGAGTTTCTACCCGGCAAGTATATTCAAATCCATTCCGAGGAGTCAATTGTCCAGAGTTGCTTGGATTGTAACCAATCTGATTACAAAAGAGCATAGGTTTAAAGAAATGGAAAATAAACTTATCCAGAGGGGTTATCCATCTAATATTGTACAAAAACAAAAGAAAAATTTGAGTCAACATCCTCGGGGAAATAGAAATATTAATAGACGGATTTCATTTGTTTCCCAATACCATCCCTTTTCTTTTAAAATATTCAATATCTTGAGGAAACACTGGCCAATTTTAAAGGAAAACTATCCCTCTATCATGGAATTTGACACTCCTCCACTGCAATCATATCGCAAAGGTAGAACAATTAAAGATCGCATAGTGAGAGTATATTTCTTCCTCTACCTAAACCGATCACAAAGTTCCTGGGACCACATAAAACAGGTTCCATTCCCTGTTTAACCACTTCCCGCCCGGCCATCATTTGTCAATAGGGGTGTTTGCTATCCTGACTGGACGTCTATTGCCCTTGGGGGCGCGCGTGGGGGCGTGCATCGCGGCGATCGGTGGTGCCGTGGGTCAGTCTGACCCACCGCATTACCGATAGAGCTAAAAGGCTTCCAAGGGAAGCCTTTTACCATGTGATCAGCCGTGACCAATCGTTTATCGGCTTTTCCTCTGCTTAGGTCTGCAGATCTGAGCAGTGGAGAGCTGATTGGCTGCTCTCCTGATGGGGGGGACTGCACTGAACATTTATCAGTGCAGCCCCCCTCAGGATCACAACACTGGACCACCAGGGAGCCGACCAGGACCTCCAGGGAGCCCCCCCAAGGATCAGGAGGCCGCCCAGGACCACCAGGGAGAGATCTGGAAGCCGCCCAGGGACCACCAGGGAGCCCATACTAGACCACCAGGTAAGGGGCATACAGTGCACTGTAGGGATGGCACTGTGCCAATATGTGATGCCTGCCAGTGCCATCCTTAACAGTGCTATATGCGCCAGTGCCCACCAGTGCCATGTATCAGTGCCTACCAGTGCCCACCTGTGCCACCTATCGGTGCCCACCAGTGCCACCTATCAGTGCCCAGCAGTGCCACCTATCAGTGCTCATCAGTGCCCAGTGCCACCTATCAGTGCCGCCTATGAGTGCCCATCAGTGCCGCATACCAGTGCCACCTATCAGTGCCCATCAGTGTTGCTCATCAGTGCCAATCTGTACTGCCTCATCAGTGCCCATCAGTGTAGCTTTAGCAGTGCCCATCAGTGATGGAGAAAATGTATTTATACAAAGTTTTGTGACAGAAACAAAGACAAACTTTTTTTTTTCAAAATTTTCGGTCTTTTTATTTTTTGAAGCACAAAAAATAAAAACTGTAGGGGTGATCAAATACCACCAAAAGAAAGCTCTATTTGTGAGAACAAAATGATTCAAATCTTGTTTGGGTACAGTGTCGCACGACTGTGCAATTATTCAAATCGCAACAGCACTGAAAGCTTAAAATTGGTCTGGGCGGGAAGTGTTTTACGTGCATGGTATTGAAGTGGTTAAACTGTATCCAGTGTAATAATATGATTAAGGGATCCAAGTTTGCACAGCCAAATAAGGGCAACAAAATAATGATTAAAAATTATTTTACATGCCAATCTGCTTTTGTTGTATATATTGTTTGGGTTCGTACCGTACTTTAGGGTGTCCCTGTCCCGAACCTGAACCCGGACATTTGAGAAAAAGTCTAGGTTCGGGTTCGGGTATTTTTTTGCGCCTTTTGAATAGCTGCAGGGCACCCAATCAACAAGCGTTTCACTCGTTTGCCCTTAGAAGCCATCACAGCCATGCCTACTAATAGCATGGCTGTGATTGGCCAGTGCATCATGTGACCCAGCCTCTATATAAGCTGGAGTCACGTAGTGCTGCATGTCACATCATTTCATACTAGTGTAGGGAGAGGATCCTGCTGCTGTGAGGAAAAGATTAGCTTTATAAAATCATCTCATATTAGTGTAGGGAGAGGATGCTGCTGCTGGTGTGACCAGAAAATCAGTTAAAAACAGCGATGCACTTCCAACTGCTTGTGTGTCAGGGACACTACTTTAATCGTGTTCTGTTAGTTCAGTTGGCAACATTTTGGCATATTTAAATACTGCTTTTACATTGCAGTTAGACAAATTTAAAAAAATATATATATTTTTTTTGTGCAAAATATTACATTTGCGGTCAGCGGGCATTTCTTGCACAAAATTAAAAAGTGCGTCTACATTGCTGGTTTTTAAAAAAAAATATTCTAAATACTACATTTGCGGCCAGTGGTGCATTTCTTGCACAACATTTTGGCATATTTAAATACTGCTTTTACATTGCAGTTAGACAAATTAAAAAAATATATATATTATTTTTTTGTGCAAAATATTACATTTGCAGCCAGCGGGGCATTTCTTTCACAAAATTAAAAAGTGCGTCTACATTGCTGGTTTAAAAAAAAATATTCTAAATACTACATTTGCGGCCAGCAGTGCATTTCTTCCACAAAAATAAAAAGCGCGTCTACATTGCTGGTTTTAAAAAAAAAATATTCTAAATACTACATTTGCGGCCAGCGGTGCATTTCTTGCACAAAAATAAAAATTTTGTCTACATTGCTGGTTTAAAAAAAAAAAGAATAATAATTTATTATTCTTTTTTTTATTATTAATAAATAGTGCTACATAGTACATTTGCACCTTGATGTGCATTTCTTGCACAAAAGTAAAAAGTGTGTCTACATTGCTGGTTTAAAAAAAAAGAATAATAATTTATTATTCTTTTTTTTTATTATTAATAAATAGTGCTACATAGTACATTTGCACTTTGCTGTGCATTTCTTGCACAAAAATAAAAAGTGCTTGTACATTGCTGGTTTTAAAAAAAAAATATTCTAAATACTACATTTGTGCCCAGCAGTGCATTTCTTACACAAAAATAAAAAGTGCATCTACATTGCTGGTTTAAAAAAAAAGAATAATAATGTATTATTCTTTTTTTTTATTATTATTAATAAATAGTGATACATAGTACATTTGCACCTTGCTGTGCATTTCTTGCACAAATTAAAAAGTGTGTCTAAATTGCTGGTTTAAAAAAAAAGAATAATAATTTATTATTCTTTTTTTATTATTATTAATAAATAGTGCTACATAGTACATTTGCACCTTGCTGTGCATTTCTTGCACAAAATTAAAAAATGCGTCTACATCACTGGTTTAAAAAAAATATTCTAAATGCTACATTTGCAGCCAGCAGTGCATTTCTTGCACAAAGATAAAAAGTGCGTCTACATTGCTGGTTTAAAAAAAAAAGAATAATAATTTATTATTCTTTTTTTTATTATTAATAAATAGTGCTACATAGTACATTTGCACCTTGCTGTGCATTTCTTGCACAAAATTAAAAAGTGCGTGTACATTGCTGGTTTAAAAAAAAATATATATTATTCTTTGTTTTTTTTTATTATTAATAGATAGTGCTACATAGTACATTTGCACCTTGCTGTGCATTTCTTGCACAAAATTAAAAAGTGTGTCTACATTGCTGATTTAAAAAAAAAAGGAATAATAAATAGTGCTACATAGTACATTTGCACCTTCCTGTGCATTTCTTGCACAAAATTGCACATTACCGGTTTAAAAAATAATATAAATTTTTGCTAAATAGTACATTTGGGTCCAGAATGAGGAGAGCGTCAAATAAGGGACGTGGTCGTGGTGCTGCTGGAGTTGGTGGTGTTGGTGAAGCTCCTGTTGCAAGGAGAGGAAGTGGTCGATCTGTGCCAGCTACACGCACAAGTGAAACACCTTCCTCAGGTGCCAGTAGCCGACAGAACCTTCAACGTTATATGGTAGGCCCGAATGCCGCTCAACAAATGGTGAGGCCAGAACAAGTACAGGTGATAGTAGATTGGCTGGCTGACAATGCCTCCAGTTCCTTCACATTGTCTCCAACCCGGTCCCTTGCTGAAAGCTCAGAGTTGGCACCTGAACCCTATGGCCATCTGTCTTTCACCTCAGCCCCTTGTAAATCAGACAAGCAGTCTGAGCCCCAAGTCACGCAGCAGGTTCTTATGCTTTTTGATGACTCTGCTGCTGTGCTTTCCGTGGGCCATCCACATAGCCCTGCCCCAGAAGTGGAAGACATTGAGTGCACCGATGCCCAACCACTTCTGTTGCAGGATGAGGACATGGAAACACCAGCGCAGCACATCTCTGATGATGACGAAACACAAGTGCCAACTGCTGCGGCTTTCTACAGTGTGCAGACTGACAAGGAGGGCAGTGGTGAAAAGTGGGTGGAAGATGATGTGGAGGATGATGAGGTCCTAGACCCCACATGGAATGAAGGTCATGCGAGTGACGTGTGCAGTTTAGAGGAAGAGGTGGTGGTCACACAGAGGCACCAGCACAGCAAAAGAGGAAGCAGGTTGCAAAAGTGGAGCGACCGTCCCCTAGACAGTAGGCCTGCTACTACCCACCGCACCCAGGAACCTAGCACACCAAAGGCAGCTCAAAGGAGTTCACTGGTGTGGCAGTTCTTCAGACAATGCGCTGATGACAAGACACGAGTAGTTTGCACGCTGTGCAATCAGAGCCTGAAGCAAGGCATAAATGTTCTAAACCTGAGCACAATCTGCATGACCAGGCATCTAAATGCAAAGCACGAGCTGCAGTGGAATAAGCACCTCAAAATCCAAGAAAGGTCTCGGGCTCCTCCTGCTTCCTCTTCTGCTGCTGCCTCGGCCTCTTCCTCCACCTCTACAGTGCCAGTGTCACCTGTCACCCAGCAAACAGACGATGTGACAGCAATGCCACCATGTCCGCAACCGTCCCCAAGCATTTCCACACCATGGTCTCATGGAAGCTTACAGCTGTCCATCTTCCAAACACTGAAGAAAAAGAGGAAGTACCCCCCTACCCACTCACGATCCCTGGCCCTGAATGCCAGCATTTCAAAATTCCTGGCCTTTGAAACGTCATTCCATCTGGTGGACACGGACAGTTTTAAAAGCCTGATGGCGGTGGCTGTCCCACAGTACGTGGTTCCCAGCCACCACTACTTTTCCAGGTGAGCCATCCCTTCCCTACACAAACAAATCGGGGACAAGATCAAGTGTGCACTGCGCAACACCATCTGTGGCAAGATCCACATAACCACTGATACGTGGACCAGTAAGCACAGGCAGGGACGCTATATCTCGCTAACTGCACACTGGGCAAATGTAGTGGCGGGTGGGCCTAAGGCGAATAGTAGTTTGGCGCATGTCCTTCCATCACCAAGGATTGCAGAGCATTTCTCTTTGCCTCCTGTTGCCTCCTCCTCCTACTTCGCTTCCTCCTCCTTTACCACCTCCTCATCTGGTCAGCGTAACACTTTCACCACCAACTTCAGCACATCCTGGGAAATGACAGCAGGTTGTTTTAAAACTGATATGTTTGGGGGATAAACCCCACACTGTGCAGGAGCTGTGGCCAGGCATTGAACAACAGACCGATGAGTGGTTTTTGCCACTGAGCCTCAAGCCCGGCCTGGTGGTGTGCGATGATGGGTGAAATCTCGTAGCAGCTCTGGGCCTAGCCGGTTTGACGCACATCCCTTGCCTGGCGCATGTGCTGAATTTGGTGGTGCAGAAACTTCTAAAAAACTACCCGGATATGTCGGAGCTGCTGCAGAAAATGCGGGCCATCTGTGCGCGCTTTCGGCATTCTCACCCTGCTGCTGCTCGTCTGTCTATGCTGCAGGGGAAATTCGGCCTTCCCGCTCACTGCCTCCTATGTGATGTACCCACAAGGTGGAACTCCACCTTGCACATGCTGGAGAGACTGTGCGAGCAGCAGCAGGCAATAGTGGAGTTTTAGCTGCAGCATGCACGGGTCAGTCGCTCTGCGGAACAGCACCACTTCACCACCAACGAGTGGGCCTCCATGCGAGACCTGTGTACCATATTGCGGTGTTTCAAGTACTCCACCAACATGGCCAGTGCAGATGACGGTGTTCTCAGCGTTACTATCCCACTTCTATGTCTCCTTGAAAAAACACTTCGGGCGATGGTGGAAGAGGATGTGGCACAGGAGGAGGAGGAAGAGGGATCATTTCCACGGTTATCAGGCCAGTCATTCACAAGTGGCTCGGAGGGTGGGTTCCTGCACCAGCATAGGCCAGGTAAAAAATGTTCAAGCCAGGGCACAGTTCTGGAGGATGAGGAGGATGAGGATGAGGATGAGGAGGAGGAGGAGGAAGAACCGTGTTCACAGCAGGGTGGCACCCAACGCAGCTCATGAGCATCACTGGAGCATGGCTGGGGGGATACGGAGGACACAGGTGATACACCTCCCACAGAGGACAGCTTGTCTTTGCCTCTGGGCAGCCTGGCACACATGAGCGACTACATGCTGCAGTGCTTGCGCAATGACAGCTGAGTTGCCCACATTGTAACTTGTGCTGATTACTGGGTGGCCACCCTGCTGGATCCCCGTTACACGGACAACATGCCATCCTTAATTCCCTCATTGGAGCGTGATCGGAAGATGCGCGACTACAAGCGTGTGCTGCTAGACGCACTGCTGAGGGCATTCCCAAATGACACCGGTGGCTCAGTGGAAGAACACGGAGAAGGCAGAGGAGGAGGAAGAGGTCACCAACGCAGCTGTGGCACCGCCAGCCCCTCAGAAGGCAGGGTTAGCATGGCCGAAATGTGGAAAAGCTTTGTCAGCAGCACCCCACAACAAACAGCACCACCAGCTGATAGGCAACGTCTTAGCAGGAGGCAGCATTTCAGCAACATGGTGGAACAGCATGTGTGCACACGCCTACACGTACTGACTGATGGGTCTGCACCATTCAGCAAAAAATGGAGGAGGAGGTGGATGTGGAGTAGGAGGTTGAGGTTGAGGAGGCGGTGTAGGTGGAAGTGGCGGTGGAGGAGGAGCTAGCCAACACTGTTTTTTGTTTGTTTGTTTTTTTTTAACTAATTGGGGTAGCCCCCAAAATATTTTGACATATTAAAAAAAAAAAAAAAGAATAAGTTCACTTAAGTATACCAATGGCTGTGTGAGGCCGGTCTAAATGTCTATTCTGCACAAGGTACAGACAAGTCGTGTGGGATCCATGCCTGGTTCATTTTAATAAAGGTTAGCTTGTCCACGTTGGCTGTGGACAGGCAGCTGCGCTTGTCTGTGATAACGCCCCCTGCCGTACTAAACACACGTTCAGACAATACACTGGCTGCAGGGCAGGCCAGCACCTCCAAGGCATAAAGGGCAAGCTCAGGCCATGTGGCCAATTTGGAGACCCAGAAGTTGAATGGGGCAGACCCATCAGTCAGTACGTGTAGGCGTGTGTACACATACTGTTCCACTATGTTGCTGAAATGCTGCCTCCTGCTAAGATGTTGCCTATCAGCTAGTGGTGCTGTTTGTGGTGGCGTGCTGCTGACAAAGCTTTTCCACGTTT
>BLSH010288087.1:217873-231503 GCA_018402905.1 Glandirana rugosa
TGGGCATGAAAAGTTTTTTTCAGGCCCAAGCCCAGACCCCAAGACCATTAAAATTACTTTTTAGAATTTTTACGACATTTTTTCGGGTCCTTCCAGGATCTCCAGACGTTTTCCTTCCTTTTACCCCCATTCCCACCCTGTTCACGGGATGTTTCTTTACCCCTGTCCCTTTATGGAAATTTATAAAAAATTTTTTATTTTGTATTTTTTACGTTTTTACCTCTAGTAGAAGTTTTACCCAGACTTTTCATAATTAATTGTAATCTCCGGTATCTTGACAAGATTTTAGTAGAAGTTTGACACAGTTTTTTCATATTTATTCGGCCCTCATGGGTATAGTGACAAGACGTTTCTTCCTTTTGCAGACCTCTAGGACCTTCCTGGGCTTTTTTACAGCATTTTTAAGATTTTTCATTAAAATTACCAGAACCCCAGACCCGAACCCGGACTTTTTTTGAAAAGTACGGGTCTGGGTCCGGGTCCCGGACACCCCAAAGTTCAGTACGGACCCGAACTTTACAGTCCGGGTTCGCTCAACTCTAGACATAAATTACACATCATGACGACCTATCACACTTTTGAAGGTCCTGGATCACCAGGATAGTGGAAATGCCCACAAAATGACCCCATTTTGAAAAGCAAACAGCCCAAAGTATATTCTACAAGGCATAATGAATCTTTTGAACTCATTTTTTTCCTAAAGTTTTTGGAAAACATGCAAAGAAAATGAAAACACATTTTTTTTTTACACAAAGTTGTCCATTTATACAATATATCTAACACATAGCATGTACACATCAAAAATTGCATCCCAAAATACATTCTGCTACTCCTCCTGAGTATGGCGATACCACATGTGTAAGACTTTTTTACACAGCCTGGCCATATACAGAGGCCCATGGCCATATACAGTAGCACCTTCTGGTCATGGTCATATACAGTAGCACCTTCAGGCATTCTAGGAGCATAAATTACACATCTAATTTCCTGACAACCTATCATTTTTGAAGGCCCTTCATATTTCTAACACATAGCATGCACATACCAAGAATTACACTCCAAAATAAATTCTATTGAGGGAAGGGTAAAAATAAAATATTACCTGTGGTTTTAGTAGTGCAGTTGTCCACAGAGGTGAGCATTGGTCCAGGCAGCAGGCAGGGAAGTGCTTAGCGACAACAAAAGCAATTATCCAGGCAGCAGGCAGGAATATGGTCTATAGTCAGTACAAGGATATTGTCAGCACAGCCAAAGCATTTGTTGAAAGGAATTGTCCAGGCAGAGGAGTGGTCAGTACCACCATAATATTGGTCCTAGTACACTTTTACATGCAGACACTCATTATTGTGCCACCCTCCAGCCCTTCATAAACATACTGCCTCTTGCTACAGCTAATTATTTTCATAGTACAGGTAGCAGGCAGAGGTGTGCTCAGTTCGTGCGGCAGGCAGAGGCATGATGGCAATAAGTCAGCAGCAGGCTGGGACCTCGGTCAAATAAGACCTGGGCACAGGGGAAGAGGCTTCTCCCACCCAAATCTCTTTTAAATCTCCAGACTTCAGGCCCTAGAAATTACGAATCCCGGATAAAACTCAAAAATTTGTTTTCTTCATTCAAAAACAACAGTTTTGGAGCCCCTCACATATGTGAGACCCCTGTGTACTACAGTAGCAGGTCAACAGATTAGTCCAAGAGGTAGGCAGAAGCATAGTCAATAAAACAGGCCAGGGTTAACCCACATAGAAGCAGTCCAAGCGATAGGCAAAAGCATTGTGAATAAAACAGGTCAGGGTCAGTTCACATGGAAGCAGTCCAAGCGATAGTCAGAGGCATAGTCAAAAAACAGGCCAGGGTCAGTTCATGTGGAAGGCAGTGGCACGGATATTTGAGGAAGCACAGATGATGAAAATGGGGAAAAGATTAAAAATATGGGCTAATATTTTAGTGATATGTGATAAAGTCGGAAGCATTCTCCAATGCATAGGCTGGGTTGGGAAAGACACTGGGGACAATGGTAGCTGGTATCTCTTCGAAACCCTCTTTTGTGGCATACGTGACATCTTTTTTGGTGTCTTTGGCTTGCTTCAGATGGTAGAATGTTGTCCGGGAAGTGTCGATCGTGAAGTCGGCTAACAGCATCAGAGTGACATTTTTCTGGGGGGGGGTCTTTGCTGATAGATGAGGGACGTGATAATTTCTTCAATGAATTTTAGGAAGGGAGTGGGGCTTTCCGTGGTTTTGGTGTAGATGATATATGCATTGTAAATGGCCAAATTAAAAAGATAAATCACAACTTTCTTATACCAGAAACGGGACCTTCTTGTTGCCAAATAGGGCTGAACCATTTGTTCATTGAAATCCACCCCCCCATGTAAAGATTATATTTTTGAACGCATGTAGACTTTTGAATGGGACCTCTTCTTCTGTGAACCTCGACTGTGGTGTCATTATGGATGGCGAACATCATATATATATTCCTACTATCCTTCCACCTCAAGGCCAGCACTTTGTTGCTTTTCAGAGTTGCTTTTTCCCCCTTCCCATTTTTTTTTTTGTTCACTATAGATTGTGGGAAGCCCTTCCTGTTCTTTCTGGAGGTTCCACAGGCCAGGGTTTTTGCACGGTGTAGGTGTTTGAAAAGGGGGCAGGCTAGTATAATAGCTATCCAGGTATATGTGATAACCTTTATGCAGTAGCGGGTATGCCAGGTCCCATACAATTTTTCCGGTAGGCTGGGCAATCAAGGGGCTGGAGCTGGGAATCTCTTCCTTCATATATGCGGAACGCATATATATATCACGTGGCTCTTTTGCATAGTTTATAGTATTTGACTGGGCAAATTTTATATAATTTTTCATAGTTTGGATAATTTCAGGGAGGGTACTGGGTGTTGTGAAGGAGAGCACTGAGTGTTGCTGAAGTGAAGGAAACGCAATCATCTCATATCAGGACCTGAACATTATGGCAAAATAAATGGGCATGTGGTGGATGGGGTTGTAGACCAGTAGGCATGTCCTTCATTTTTTTTGTAAGCCCCGTAAACAATTTGAATTCCTCCAAACTCAGATCTCTCCACACATAAGGACAGGCATACGATAATTGGGGGGTTGTTAACAATATACTGCTGGGCATATAGATTTGTTTGATCCACAATAAATTGAAGCAGTGTGGGGCAAACATAAATTTTAAAAAATAAATTTCTGAGAAATTCTCGGTATTGGCCTGCACACCTGGCTGTGCAATGAAAGGGGAAATGCTTGCTGATCCTGAGTTGAAAGGTAGCCATGTTGGGTTGGCAAGAGCATCTGGGAGGTATACAGTGGCCCTGACTCTTGGGCGATGTGACACTCCAGTGAGGGATTTGAAATTCCTGTGCTCATAATTGGGGGTGATACTGCAGCGCTGGTATTGGGTCTGGGCATTTCATCCTGGGATCTATTTCTGGCAGCTGCCTTGTTTCCAGAGCGCCATACCCTTTTAGAAGGGACCCATTCTTCCTCTGATTCGGTCATCTATCCACTGCTTTCAATCGGTTCAAACTCTGAATTTGATTCTGAATCGGAATTGGAATCTGATGAGAATTCCCTGCTGCTCTCATCAGTCACACAGAGGATCTGGAAAGCCTCCTCACTGCTGTAAATGTTTTTGGACATGGCTGTACTGGACTGCTGATGGTAGCTGTGTGACGGTACTCTGGTGATGGGCTCTGTGATAGGTACTTTGGTGATGGGTTATGCAATGGGTGCTCTGGTAATGGGATGTGTGACTAGTATTTTGGTGATGGGCTGTGCGACGGGTGCTCTGGTGATGGGCGGCTGGGTCACTGGTACTCATAGCTCCCAACTGTCCCTGATTTAGAGGGACTGTCCCTGATTTGGAACAAAGTCCCTCTGTTCCTCTTTCCTCCTCATTTGTCCCTCATTTTGGTCTGTTCTGTATAGTTGTATATAAAATGCACTATTTATCTTTCAAAAAGTGTTTCCTAGTGCTAAATCTTTCATCCAATCTCTAAATTCCTGCATTTGTAAATTTCAATAAAGGAATAGTAGTGGTAAAAAACAAACACTTTTGGGTTTAACTAATTTTTTTTTGTATAATTCTCCTTTAAGGGGGCGTGGCAGGGAGTGTGCCCTATGCCTATATACTTTTGCTAATAGGCGTCCCTCATTCCCATCTCAAAAAGTTGTGAAGTATGCTGGTATGCTGGTGCTGGTGGTTATTGATTGCCCAAATTTATTATCACTATATATTAATTTGTCTATTCCTATAATTTGTTAAAACTACTAAACCTCTGAGAAAGTTAACTGTGATGGTATAATAAAAGGTTAGCTATAAAAAGTACACACTGTTTTAAATAAGCAATGGTCTCATTTCTTTCTCAAGAAAGTAGGAATGCTAACCTCAAAACCCTAAGAGAAAATATTACAGAGCATACAACACAAAATGATCCTCAAGATGCTGTACTGGCTGACTCGAATGGTCGAGAGAGAGAGAGGAGGAAGCGATTTCAGACTTTTAAAGCCCATTCAAACAACACCCACATGCATGTCCAATGCCAGCCTATTTCCACATTCTGACCAATGGGAAAACGATAAGAGGCAGTCTTTCTTTCTTCTGTATGTCCTTCAGGAAGCATTCTGTCATCTCCACTAGGGGCAGCAAATGTCCATGTATCACTGATGTTTGACCCGAGTCATCTTTCAGCAACAACTAGTCTTTGATCTTCAGTGATTCAAGCAATCAATCACCTTAGCAGCAGTTCACTATCAAGGCTTTTGTGTACAGTCACGTTAATCATGCATTTTCAGCTTTATTAACCAGGTGGCTTGTATCCAAGTTCTACACCCCCACCAGGGGCATAGCCTTGATAGGAAAAGCCTGTTGAATGGCATTCCAGGCCACCCCCAGCAGTGTGAAGGCTAGATGTAGTTAGATTTCATAATTCTTGCATTATGGAAAAAACATGTTGCCGTCCAACATATGGCACTTTGTGCCTGAAGGGCACACATCTCCCTTCCTTTGTGCCTGAAGGGCACACATCTCCCTTCCTCCAAAACAGCTCCTATGGCACAGTCCATAGCTGTTGTGTGGTGCTTCCCAACATGTGCCACTTTGCCTCTGAGTGATAAGCCACCATCATTCTTCAGTGATCGCTACCATAGCACCATTCCATGTCTCCTCCTTTCTGATATCTTCACGGTGGGGTGCAACACAGGCGAGGGGTGTACATTCACTCACCATTCACCAACACACATTCAGAGCCACATAGCAACCAGCTTTCAGATACAGAACCTCAAGGAGGGCCTTACTCGCCCATCTTACTAACCTTATACATGTATGTCAAATTATAATAGCACACAAATCAGCCCATTACCATAATATATACATATACATTCTACCCACCAAATTAAGCATCCCACCCCCAACCTCCTATAACCCTTCATTGTGTATACGAGTCGGGATAAGGCAGGCTTGCTCAATATGGCCTTTCCTACCTCAATTTTGGCATGTACACAGTACTTTGGGACTCTGAATTGGCAGAAAAGCTTCTAACTTGTACGAAGAGGAGACCTTACCGTCAATTCTTCTCTCAACTTGCATAGATAAATGTGAGATCTTTATATAAACAAACATGTGCAAACCTGAGACAATGACAAAACCACCACATTCCATCCATGTGCCTGGATTTCAGAAACCATGCCCCGGGTATACCATTCAACTCTAGCTATGCTTAGGTTTAAGGAAAACCCTAGTTCCATGACTAACATTACATTGATATCCTTTAGGACAAAGAAGCAAACTTGTCTATGTCCCAAATAATACCCAGGTGCTTCCTTCCCAGCAATGATCTCTCCATTCAGAACACAGAGTGAAACATCTTCCCAACATTTCTTGTTTATCACTGCATACTGACCTGGCATACAAAGGACATCATGGTCATGCCTCCGACAGAGGGAAATATCAACCTGCCTCCAGCTTCCATCCGCTCTGACCACATGTGGGTAATTTAGCCTCAAACGCAACAAGGTAGAATCCCCAGTCAGTAAACCCATTGATACCACTGAATATACAGACCGAGTCTGCACTTCTGTATATGGGATCAACAAGTAAGCATAACACCTTTCCTAATTCAAACTAGCACAGCCCATCCAGGCATTAGCCTACCACTTTGGATTAGAGTAAGCAATGTGTTCTGGCAAAATCTTACTGAACTGTGAAGCTAACTCATAAGGCCACTGTCCCTCATACAGAGACTGTACAAACAGCTTGATGTTGGTTGATAATTCCGCCCACCCCTGCTTGCACGCCAAAGCCCATGATACATTCTTGCCTTCTACCACCACACTCTCTATCAACCTCTTAAAATGGTAGATAAAATCTTGAGCCAGTTTAACCTGGGTATTTATATTACTTTGTTGAATGTTATTAAGGATATCATTAATCTCTCTCTGAGTAACAAAACCCCACTTACTCTCTGAAGCTATGGCTGAGAGCTTGTTCCTCAGGATACTGAGATCAACTTTATTAATAACATCAATCCCTGCTCCTATTCCCCCCAATATAGTGCTGAATGCATCCCTCCTCTTTCAGTTACTCCTCAGAAATAAGCATCCTGAATGAACATCATTCTGTGTCCACACACCTCTGGGAGTAAGCCACTGGTATAATGACCGCATTTGATTCAGTGTATATTCAGAACATAGAGGGTAATGCATTTTTATCAACCACTGTGAGACAGTGCCATGTGGTGAAGGCATACTGTACCCTGTTAGCCAGCATTTGGGAAGAGCTTAGAACTATTTGGATTTGTTCCCCTTTCTCCAACGGAGCATGTTTTTATGAGTAGACATTAGCATCACCTGTGCAGGGTCCCAACTGCTCAGATGAGACATCACCCAGGTGTATCTCCACTATGTGCAACTTTGATGTCCCACATGTCCTGTAACCGATACCTTCTCTATAGGACTGCTAACATTGAGACACTACCCCCACAAGGAAATTATCACCCCATTGAAGTGTCAGCCTCTTGGGTGCCTGCACCATGTTAATTCAGTTATGCCAATACACGTCACACATTACAAACATATTTCCCTATTTTCAATTCCTCACCAACAAAAAACATATTTTACATTTCTTGTTTTGAAGGATTGGATAGGTTATATTCCTTCCCCCAACCTCCAACCCACTGAACTTGTATACACAGTATGTTTGTATTCATAAATAACAGGAGGGAGATACTCCGGCAAAATGTTCCACAAGTCTTGCTGATGGGCAAAGTCTTTCAGATGCAGAATTAACAATAAATTGTACATAAGGAAAATAAACCTTATATTGCAAGTATTAATCTGGATAATTTTGTTTGTCCTTTCTCCCCTGAATGTTTGTCAGAACAAATTTGCAATGTGGCATGGCACAGACAAACTGCCAACCAGATGAACATCTTTCATCCATGTTCCATAGACCTCTCCAATCTTTTGCTCCACCAGGACTCTGGAAATGAAAAACAAGAGCAGAATCAAATTCTTATCCACAATATCTATTTGCTTGCACTTTTCTTATAGAATTTCCCTTGGAACCCAGGAACTTAGTTTTCCTGGCTTCTGCAAATCTAAACAAGTAATCAAAACAACCATGATTTTTCGAAGCTGAACCTACTCTAAAATGGATCCCCATGATAAGAGAAACCAAAAATAAATAAATGCTGTTCTCCAATAATTCTTATGTTAAACGTAAAAAAACAACAATCAGTTAGGAAACTGATAAACTGGCGCAAACTGTTGAAAGTGGGAAATTAGTAAACCATTCAACAATAAACAACAGTGATAGTATAAACATGGAGTCCATTAAAAGTCTCATAAATAGATGAGAAGTGTCACATCCAATCTGGCCGGTAGCTCCTGGTCAGGCAGGGAACCCTCGGTATATAGAAAAAGGAAGAAGGGCGCCAGGTCAGTTAGAATAAAAACACCAAGAATGTTTATTATAGCAACTTACATTAAAATATCATGTGGGCAGCGTATCCGGATCTCAGTGACGACACTTCTGATAGGAGTAGGTTTGGAGGACCCCAGCGGGGCATGCAGAATGAAAGACCCAGGTGATGAGTGGTGTGGACCGCAGGGTCCGCCGGACCTATATCCAAGAAAACTCCTATGGATGGAAAATGGAAAGGGGAGCCGTGCCAGGGGAATGAACGGCGGTGTCCGGACCAGCCGCAACTTCCAGATGGCAACCATGTCACTAGGTCATGTGACTCGCTACGGCACAGGCAGAGGACCAAAAACATCACAAGGGCAAAGCTGGCTGGACTGGTCTTGGCGACATTTGAGAGGTTCCGCCTCCTTCTTTAGGCCGACCCTAAACGTAAAAAACAAAGCTTATTCATAGCAAAGAAACATTACCCAGAAAATTCTTATCACCAATGCAACTCACTAAGGGCTGCTAACAAACGATTTGCTTCCCCCAGTGCTATACTTTAATAAACATGCGGCTACCTCCATTTGGAGTCTATTCAGCTGATCATATACTGATGCCTTTCTTGTCTTAACTGACTATTTTCAGTTTGTAGTTTCAACATTTGGGTTTTAAAGGGGACAAAGGTTTGATAACTATGTCCTCTATGCCTTGGATTGCTACCCCATCTGGGAGAATAAACTTCATAACGCCTTGGTGTAGTTTTGAGGTACTGGAATTTTCTCTGCATATTATTATTATTAGACACCAAACAATATCTCGCAATGTGACCCACTTTTTACAGGCCCAGCACTTGAGAGCTTACGACGAAGGAGACCCACATTGCTGCATAACATTACTATGATTGGAATCAATCGACTTCACGCTGTCACTGTCTGAGGAGTAGTCACTAACAATGGACTCATTCATAGTCTCCACTGTCACAGTGCTACTGTTCTCGAAAAGAACAGGCGCCTTTTACATTTCAACTCCTGAATCAATTTCAAGAGGAGTGAAAACATTTTTGTCTAAATACTCCTCCTCCACATTACCAACATTGATTCCAACAATCTCTATCTGTGCTGAACACTGAGACTGCTCAGCCTTTGCATATTGGGAGGATAACTCCATTATGGCTGCCTGAGCTTCACGTAGCTCCTTCCTAAGCAGTGTTATAATACGCTCAATCTCTGCCTCTCTTTGATTGAAATAGGCAATACAACTTTCTCTTAGCTTACAAGTTTCCTCCAATTCACTCCGTTTCTGTTCCAATACACACTTCTCATTCATTAATTGTTCAATCTGATCACAAACATTTGCATCTGCCTTTGCAGCTATCGCTAATATGTTTTTATTCACGCTTCCCATTTGATCTATTAATTGCATCTTCTCAGCATGCCATTGAGCCTCTTTGTGTTGAGCAATGTCCGTCATTCTTACTAGCATACAACATTCGCTATTTTCGACTTCTTGGCTTTCTTACATGAGGGTTTAATTTTTATATTTTCGTTTTGAACCTCACACTGTTTTAATAAATCATTAAATTGGGTTAAAGCATTCTCTGGTAAAGTGTTAAAATTAGCATAGGTATGCTTCTTAAGGAACTTTCCAATGACCTCCATTGATATGTTAATTACATTCGCTCTGGCACTTGCTTGACTAGTTTACAATAGCAGCTGCTTAACCAGTCTGCTAACAGCTGCAGACACAGAACACCCACACACATAGAAACACACAGACAAAGCTGTTTAAAAACTCATAAGGAGAACAGCACTCCTTACTACCAACTGACTATACAATGACACCTCTGATTTTAGGCCAGATTGGTCCTCTATTAGAGCAAAAAGCTATTTCACCTTTACGTGGTAAAAAAAATATACAGTAAAATATATTCTATATTTCTCCCACTTTCTCCTCAAATACAAATCTGCAGGGTACATCAGTTAACCAAGGGTGATGATCCCCTCCCGCTTGCACAATTGCACAGCTAGCAGGCCTAAAACAATTTGCATTAACAATACAATAAACTTTAACACATACACATATATAAACCAAAAATCTAACCAAAGATGGGCGTCTGCTTCCTGATGAAATGTTTCACAGAATTTTCAGGACTACTCAAGCAAGGCTTCAGAATTCATGATCCAGCGCTAATCTTTCCACCGAGAAATGCTTCCGGTTCTGGGTCTCTTGTAGAGTTGAGGACTTCTTAGCTTATAGGAACTCAAGACAAAAAATATATTAGGGTCTGGAGTCTGTGTAGAACTTCCTCTCCACACTCCTTCTGGGGTGCCAATTGAAATAAAATTGAGGTGGTTATGGATTCCCCAAATTTATTATCACTATATATTAATTTGTCTATTCCTATAATTCGTTAAACCTACTAAAACTCTGAGAAAGTTAACTGTGATGGTATAATAATAAGGTTAGCTATAAAAAGTACACACTATTTTAAATAAGCAATGGTCTCATTTCTTTACCAATAAAGTAGGATAGCTAACATTAAAACACTAAGAGAAAATATTACAGAGCATACAACACAAAATGATACTTTACATGACGCCATCCTCAAGATGCTGTACTGGCTGACTCGAATGGATGAGAGAGGAGGAAGTGATGTCAGACTTTTAAAGTCCATTCAAACAACACCCACACGCATGCCCAACGCCAGCCTATTTCCGCATTCTGACCAATGGGAACACGATAAGAGGCAGTCTTTCTTTCTTCTGTATGTCCTTCAGGAAACATTCTGTCATTTCCACTAGGGGCAGCAAATGTCCATGTATCACTCATATTTGATCCGGATCATCTTTCAGCAACAACTGGTCTTTGATCTTCGGTGACAGCTTTTGTGTACAGTCAGGAAAATCAGGCATTTTCATCTTTATTACACCATGTAGCTTGTATCCAAGCTCTACTCCCCCACCAGGGGCATAGCCTTGATAGGAAAAGCCTGTTGAATGGCATTCCAGGCTGCCCCCAGCAGTGTGAAGGCTAGATGTAATTTGATTTCATAGTTCTTGCATCATGGAAAAAAACATGTTGCCATCCAACAGATACACTACTGACAGTCTCTGATGGGTTATAGGTGTACTTTATGGGCACTGATGGGTGACAGGTGCACTTTATGGGCCCTGATGGGTGACAGGTGACTGCTGACAGTCACTGATGGTTGACAGGTGCACCGCTGAAAGTCACTGATGTGTGACAGGTGCACCTCTGATGGTCACTGATGGGTGGCAGGTGCACTTTATGGGCACTGATGGGTGACAGGAGACTGCTGATGGACACTAATGGGTGACAGATACACTGATGACAGTCTCTGATGGTTGACAGGTGCACTTCGTGTGCACTAATGGGTGACAGGTGCACTTTATGGGCACTGATGGGGTGACTGTTGGGTGACAGGTGCACTGGGGGGGGGGGTGGACAGTAACACTGCTGGGCACTGATGAGGACTGTTACACTGCTGATGGGAGATGTGACAGGTTCTCTCTATTGTGTGCTTGGTGCAGTGCACAGAACAGACACAGATGGGTAACTCACTTATCCTGGCTCTTCTCTCCTCACACTGAAATTGTGTATGAGGAGAGAAGAGCCAGTAACAGCCAGTTACAGCTGTGCTCATAAGTTTACACACCCTGGCAGAATGTATGATTTCTTGGTCATTTTTCAGAGAATATGAATGAGAACACAAAACCATTTCTTTCACTCATGGTTAGTGTTTGGCTGAAGCCATTTATTATCAATCAACTATGTTTACTCTTTTTAAATCATGATGACAACAGAAACTACCCAAATGACCCTGATCAAAAGTTTACATACCCCAGTTCTTAATACAGTGTATTGCCCCCTTTAACATCAATGACAGCTTGAAATATGTTGTGGCATTTGTGGATAAGGCTCTTTATCTTCTCAGATGGTAAAGTTGCCCATTCCTCTTGGCAAAAAGCCTTCAGTTCCTGAAAATTCTTGGGCTGTCTTGCTTGAACTGCACATTTTAGATCTCCCCAGAGTGGCTCAATGATATTGAGGTCAGGAGACTGAGATGGACACTCCAGAACCTTCACTTTATCCAATGACAGGTCGACTTGGCCTTGTGTTTTGGATCATTGTCATGTTGGAATGTCCAAGTACGTCCCATGCCCAGCTTCCTGGCTGATGAATTCAAAAGTTCCTCTAGGAATTTTTTGATAATATACTGCATTCATCTTGCCATCAATTTTGACCAAATTTCCTGTGCCTTTGTAGCTCACACATCCCCAAAACATCAGCAATCCACCTCAGTGTTTCACAGGCCTTGTTGACTCCTCTCCAAATGTAGAGTTTATGGTTGTGGCCAAAAAGTGGGATACTTTGTGGAATTTGCGTAGTAATGGCTTGCTTCAAGTCCCTCCTTATTGTGCATCTTGAAACAGCCATACCACATGTTTTCAGCAAGTTCTGAAGTTATTTGAGGGTTCTTCTTTGCATCCCAAAATATTTTCCTGGCAGTTGTGGCTGAAATTTTAGTTGATCTACTTGACCATGGTTTGGTTTCAACAGAACCCCTCATTTTCCACTTCTTGATTAGAGTTTGAACATTGCTGATTGGCATTCTCAATTCCTTGGATATCTTTTTATATCCCTTTCCTGTTTTATACAGTTCAACTACCTTTTCCCGTAGATCCTTTAACAATTCTTTTGTTTTCCCCATGACTCAGAATCCAGAAACGTCAGTGCAGCACTGGATGAAAGATGCAAGGGTCTGTTAGGAGTCCAGAAACTCCTTGACCTTTTATACACACAAACTAATTACAAGCAAATAGATCACAGGTGAGGATGGTTACCTTTAATAGCCATTCAAACCACTTTGTGTCAACTTGTGTGCATGTTATCAGGCCAAAATAACCAGGGTATGTAAACTTTTGATCAGGGTCATTTGGGTAGTTTCTGTTGTCATTATGATTTAAAAAGAGTAAACACAGTTGATTGATAATAAATGGCTTCAGCCAAACACTAACCATGAGTGAAAAAAAAGTTTTTGTGTTCTCATTCATATTCTCTGAAAAATGACCAAGAAATCATAAATTCTGCCAGGGTATGTAAACTTATGAGCACAACTGTACCTCTCTGCAGGGCTTTTTTTCTGCCGGAACATGGTGGAACGCCATGCCAGAACCTTTGGCAGCTCTCTCTTCTCCAACCTGTCATGATGTAACACATTAGCTAGTAGAGGAAGTCTTTTGCACAACCCACTTCCTCTACTGGCTTCTCTGTACTAGTGAGCCCAGGTGAGTCCCACCCTCAAGCCCTAGTGAGTCAAGTCCCAGCTCTGCAGCTGCTTGTTATGATTCAGGAGACAGCCTGCTTCCCCACCTGACGCCACTACTCCAACAGTTCTAATAGGCGGAGCTTTGCGATTGTCACTGTACTTTGCAGAGTTTAAAGGAAAAGACTGGTGCATACCATATACTGTACAGCGGTGGTGGCTTTCCAGAAGAGGTAAGGGAGCTGTGAAGGGGGGGAGGGGAAGAGCTTTCAGGAGAATGAATTTGGGCATAGAGAACTGTGCAGTGAAGACAGCTGGGAGGAATTTGTACAGAGGAGAACTGGGAAAGGGGAGGGGGATCTGTACAATGAGGAGAACTAAGGGAGAATTGGAGCAAAGAGGAGACCTGGGGGAAAATTTTAGCGG
>BLSH010288087.1:246581-258401 GCA_018402905.1 Glandirana rugosa
ATACCTCTATAGACATTTACATTTCCAAAAGAAATCGTGAATGTTCCTTTTTTTGTGTAGTTAATATTAGGTGTGTGAGACGAAACCTAAGTTTTATTGTTATTTATTTTGGTTTTTATAATACTATGAACATAATATTAATTATTGTTAATATGATTCGATTTCATTGGGGTATAATGTATAAAAGGATTAGACATAAAGGTTGGTTTCCAACAGATTTGGTTAATGTTGTAGAAATATAATAATTATTGTAACAATTGTAGCATAGTCTTTACTTATTTCACTATAGTTATAGTGTGGGATTAAGGTTATTGTGTCTGTAAAGTGTTGCATGACTGAGTAATTGTCATTCAAAGTGTGAGAGCGCTGAAAGCTGAAAATTGGTCTGGTTGTTAAGGGGGTTTAAGTGCCCAGTTGTCAAGTGGTTAAGTAAAGCCTCCTCCTTTTATTAGAAATGTCTGTGTTATTGGAATTAGGGTGTGATATTGATATCACTTTATTCATTTCTGATACGATGTTAACAATGTTATTAATAATATAAAGATGTTGTAATTGGTTTAGACAACCTTTGGTTGGAAATACAGATTAGGAAAATATGTAATATGGGGTTACTTTAGCTTAGTATAATTGTTATTAATTATAATACAAGTATCATAATATTTTTGGTTTTATTTATTGTTATTTTGAATCCAAAGCAGAGTGTGTGGATTATAATTGATGTGTTTTTTTCCTTGTAAGTGCTAAAGAAAACCTTTACATTTACAGATATCTCCATAGCCGCAGTGGGTTATTATTTATTATGTTATGACATCAGGAAAATAATGTCAAATGGAAACTAAGGACTTGTGTTATCTTACTGAAACTAACAACATAGCAAGCAAAGTGAGTTTGTAATAAAGCCAGGGAAATGTTTTTGGTTTATGAAACTAGAGGCTATATATTGTGAAAAAAAAAGTGTTGATGGTGGAAAAATGCTTTTTTTTTATTTTATTTTTTTTAATTTTTTAAAAAAAAATTTAAATTGTTTATTTATAGTGTTTTCAAGGTACGAAGTCATACATATTATCCATACAACAGTAATAGTACAACAATCTTCTTTCTCTTTTTTTTTTTTAAAACCAAAGAGATAACCTGAAAATAAAGAAGCAGGTATACAAAATTGGTGCATTAAAATGTCCAAGTTAATGTTGAATGCCATTTCTATAAATTCAGTATACCCAACAGGTGAACAAGAACAAAAAAAAAAGGGAAGAGAGAAACTAAATAAAGCAATAAGAACATAGCTGACCATATGTGAGAAAAATATGTGAGAAGCATTCACATTAGAGACATTATGATCTATACAAATGGAGGGTGAAAAGATGGGTCGGCGCCAAAAGAAACCTAGAGCCAGTCAGTAGATATTGATTCCTGCAAGTGATGTGTTCTTTGAGCTGGTGCGTGAAGCTGCCCCGAGGAGTATTGAGAAGCATCCCTCACCTCCCAGACCTTAGAAAAACGTGGCATAGAGTCGTCTACTATTGCAGTCATGTGTTCCATCTTTCTTATGTCAGCCATAGTGGAGAGGACATGTGCAAAAGTCGGAGGGGAGGTAGAAAGCCAACATCTAGGGATAACCCGTTTAGACGCTAATAGGACAAAGGATGTTAGCCTTTTCTCGGTTTTTGGAATACCTGGGATTGGGAGTCCTAATAAGTAATATAGGGGGTTTAGTGAAACAGGAATGTTGAGTAGTGTTTGTAACATATCTTGGATCTGGGTCCAGAATGGCTGTATAGATGGGCAATCCCAGAAGATGTGTGAGTGCCTATGCCTTTATTACATCTCCAGCATTTATTGGGAGTCTGGGTGACGTGCATGGAGGATGTCTGGGGTTCTGGACCAAAAAAAGAGGATTTTAACCGCTGTTTCTTTTTGTGTTACACACCTAGAAACCTTAGATGTTGATTCCCAAATTTTCCCCCAATCCATCAAGGAGATAGGTCGGTTCAAAATTGTTGCCCATTTCTTCATGTAATTATGGCTTATATCAGTTAGTGGGATAGCTTCATGGAGAATTTTATAGATAGTTGAGATCTGACGAGGTTTGTGAGGGTCTTTAGCACAAAGTAATTCAAAGTCAGTGGGTCTATCCAATGAAAGGGCCTTGGATATGGTAAAGAAAAAATGTTTAAATTGTAGGTAGGAGTAATGGAGCTTATCTGAAATCTTATGCTTAGATTGTAGGTCTGAAAAAGATAGGATTTTGTATGTCGCCAGGTTTACCAAATGGCATAATTAAAATATCCCTGCTTTAGTCCATGGTAACATACGATCATAGGAGAGACTGTCTGGGATATCTGGGTTGAAGAGTACGTTTGCAAGGGGGGGGGGGGTGTGGGGATGAGAGAGAGAATTTTTCCGAACATTTCCTCCAGATAGATAAGGTGACGAGCATAGGGCCCAAACATAGTGACTTTAGTTGGGGAGTATATTTATCTGAAGAAGGCCAGAGCATATATCATAGATGTAAGGGCATAGTGATGCTCATTTCTATCTCAGCTCACCTATTTGGGGCCATTCTGTATGTCCAGGAGGTTATGGTGCGTAAATGTGAGGCTTAGTAATATTTGATTAAATCTGGGGCTCCCAGGCCTCCTCTATTTTAAGGGCTGTAACTACAGAGCTTGCAATGTGGTGGGAAACACTATTCCATATGAAACATAGACATTCCCTTTGGAGTAGTTTCAGCTTCTTCAGTGGAATGGAAACAGGGAGGGTTTCAAATAGGTACAACAATTTGGGGAGGGTTGACATTTTAAAGACATTGACTCTTCCAAGGAGGGAGAGCGGAAGGGAGGACCATTGTTTCATCATAAGGTCAATCTCAGCAAATAGAGGTGGGAAATTTGCCTGATATAACGCAGAGTAAGAAGGGGTAAGACGTATGCCTAAATATTTAAGTGAGTGTGTGCATGAATGATAGTTAAATGTGGTCTGTAGGGAGGTTAGTTGGGTCGATGGTATATTAATGGGTAAGGCTTCAGTTTTAGAGGAGTTAATTTTAAATCCTGAGAATGAGCTGAAAGAGGTCAAGATCTTGTGAATAGAGGGGAGGGATGTGTGGGGATGGGTAAGGGTTAGTAAAATGTTGTCTGCAAATACTCCCGTTGTTGCAGCTGCACTCCCCAATGTCTATCTGGTCTATGGCCAAAGGCTCCAGGCTGAGAATGAAAAGAAGAAGGGGGTAACCCTGTCTGGTGCTATTACTCAGCAAGAACGACTGCAACAGGTGAGAAGACAACTGTACTTTAGAAGTGAGTTTTGAATATAGGGTTTGCAGTGCCGAATGAAGGTGCCTGAGAAACCGTATTGGTGCAATACCGCACACATAAAGGGCCCACTCAGGCGGTTAAAAGCCTTTTGGGAGTCTAGACTCAGAAACAATGGCAGGGAGTTTAGTCTTGGTCAGAAGGTCTATTAGATCTATAGTCCTTCTTGTATTGTCGCTTGCGTGCCGGGCCGGAATGGAAAAATGCTTCTATGAGTGAGTGAGTGCGTGCGTAAATTGATGGCCAGTGGATGAATGTATGAGAAGGTGTTTTATTGTGTTACGAAATACAAGAAAACAAGACATAAAAATATAACAGTGTTGAAATAAATTTGGGTTATGTGTAATAGGTGCACAAGATTTACCACTTTAATCATTGTTGTTAGACAACTAATAACACTGCATTCTCTGTGTGCCTTAAATGTATACCAGTAAGTGTTTTTTGTCTCTACTCCTACCCTAAGAGTAGATGTTGATTTAAAAAAAATTGGATATTAAGTCTAATATCCATATATATATATATTTACAAAAGTTGAATTAGAAGTTTGCTAATGAGATTTTGGTAAATAACATGTGAAATTATAAATGCTTTAGGAGTAATTCAGAGTTTAAACAACTATAAAAAAAGATTTTGCAAATGGTATATGTATGCTTTTGTAAAAGTTGCTAAGATTTTGTTAGGAATGTTTGTTTGCATACAGTCCTAGAGAGAGATTGCCTTTTTGGTTTTACTTCACTCAATTGGTATGTTACTAATATTCATTGCGTTCGATTATGACAATTATGTGTTGCAAGGTTGCACAAAAAGTTCTAAGACAGAATATCTGCTTAGGTAAAGTGTGCTGTTCTGGGACCCTCTGATTCTGCTTGGATCCAGAGGCTAAGAGGAACTGAGGGTGTTTTTGCCTCAGGTCACTTCTGGATTCAATCTAGGATTGGGATCTTTTAATGATTACTTGAATCCTACTGCAATATTGAGCTTGAGAAATATGTTCAATTAAATATATACATGTCTAGTAGTAAAAAAAGAAAAACCCAGCTATGAAACATTTTTATTTTCACATGCTTATGGACTTATGTTTGAATTTTTAAATGGCAAGCATGTTATTGTTAACACCTCCGTGGGGGAAAGAGACTTGAAAAAGACTTTATCTAATAGTTTGATTCTGTGGTTATTCATGTTGACTGGAGAGTATCTGCCCCATATTTTTACGTCTCTATCCGGATGTTCTCCTTGAAGAAATGACTGGATCCTTGCATGGGGATCCTTGTTGTTAAAGGCACAGGAAGTCCTGAAAAGGCCTTGTCAAGCCATCATTTCAATATGACCCTTCTCTACTCTTCGAAATGCTGAAGGTTGAAAGAGACTCCTGTGAAAGTTCCTTCCTGGGGTGTCTGGAGGAAGAGTTGCCAACCCAAGGCCTGGAAATTCCAGTGGATAAAGGAGAGAGCAATCTGAGGTGCCATCCTGAAGACCCAAGTGACCTAACCTGAAGGATGACTTCTTTGTGTTTCTTTCTTCTTGCAGCATCAGTTCCAGTTTGTCCACAGATGTTAAGTTTTGTCCTTACCAAGAAGCAAGCTCTTATGGGGTAATAGATTTCTCCTGGTTATATGAAAATAGCTAGAGAATTCTCAAAAGTGTTCAAAAGTTTAAGAAATGAACTTGAGGACTGAAATAATCTGGACTTTTGCAAGGCTCAAAAGGCTGAAGATTAATTTATTAACTTGAGGACTGTCACTGGCATGTTCTCCTTGTTTCCTTATTTCTCATGAACATTTGCTATATAGTTGAGATCACCCTTATGTATAATTATTCTCTTGCCATATGCAATGAAATGTGTACATGTGTATGATTTCAAAACTAAAATGTAGAAGATTAGGGATAAAGAGGATTAGCAGGACTATATGTTAGACCTATATTAGTGATCCTATTGGAGGATCAAAGGGGAGGATTGTAAGGGTCTTGTTAATACCCCCCCTTAATTATGTACTTACTTTGTCCTGTGCTATAACTTAATTTAGAGTACTTCTTAAACAATGGATTTTTAGCTGACAAGTTTTAATATGTGGCAAGATTGTTATTATTATTATTATTATTATTATTATAGGAAAGATGATAAAGAATGTGAGAAAGATAACTTTAGGTGGTTTTGACGAAAAGCCTAGAAAATGTTTACCAGAATATAATCATAAATACTGATAAATATGTCTAATTGGAACTAAGATTGTACAATAATACACACATATATACTTTATCAAGATGTGTAGTAATTACTAACAGGGGTTATTAAGAGTGACCAATATATGTGTATAGACAATTCTATGAAAGTGGTTTTGTCTTTAATGATGATAAGCAATGGGTGGACATTTCCTGTATTGGTTTCTATTGGTGTAATGTTGTAAATATCGCTTGGCCATATCTTGATAATAAATTGTATTTAAGATACTGAACCAGGAAATAAAGAACGAGTGATGTATTATTCTGTGTCCATGTGTTGACTTTGGTCTGCATTGCTTCCCACAGAGCTCTGTGTGTGTGTTTGTGTGTGTATCTGGGGTGAGGAAAAGAAGGTGCTGGCACAGTTTAGTATAGGAGTAATCTATAGGGAATAATTCTTAATGATAGAAAGATATTATTAACTTGTTATAAAATTAGGTTTTGTAACCTTTCATTTTGAATTAAAGATGGCCCCCAACAGGAAGTTGGAAGTGGAGGCAACCAAACCTTGTTTCCAAATTAATATGGCCGGCGGAACTTCCTGTGAATATATATATATAAATAGAGAGGCAACAAAGACTCATTTTCAAAGCAATATGGCCTGCGAAATTTCCTATAAAAGTATACATAGTGTATGAGATTAGATTGCGTGGATCACCTTTCCTGGGAAGACGACAACTTGCAGGCAACTTTCTTAAAAATCTGATGGGTTGACAGTTTTATTTGGTAAAAGGCTGAAAGTCGGTGGCATGTCCTAGCCGCAGACCGAGATGGCCTCTCGGGTCTAATCCTCTCTGCCATGCAGGGTCTCCACAGTGGCTCACAACAGCTAGACAAAGGCTTTTCACCCCCAAAAGGGCATATTCTAACAGAGGAACACCCAGGCTTTGTCCCGCAGACAGAATCCACCACCGGGACCACGTCGCCTTACAGAATTCTACATGAAGGCAATCAGCAATCATTTCCAAGATGGCGCCCGGGAGAATGGCTCCTCTCCCCCTCCTCCTCACATAGAACAGCTCCTAACTCCAGCTCAGGATGACATCTCAGACATGGAGGAAACCATACAGCAGCAGGACAATTCATTATTTCCCGACAGAGGCAAGAGAGCTGCAGAATCCCCAGCACACTCTCCACAGAAGCTCCCCTCAGCTAAAAAAACATCACTGGGCAGACGGCCCTGGAGCACTCTCAGATAGTACAACAGAGCACACAGCTCCCCTAGCTGCCTTCCCTGCATAGGACGCCCCTGCCTCTGAAAATACAATCAAGGCTAAGCTACTGTCCCTCCAAGCTGGCCTGCACTCTGAGCTACGCTCTTCAGTGACCCATTTGACTCACAGAATAGATGGCATTGAGGATCGCAAAGACCACACAGAGTCACAAATAGGAGTGGTGGTAAAGGCACACAATGAAATGGTAGATGACCATGAGGAACAAGCGAATGCGATTCACAAATTACAACTGAAGGTTGCAGATTTAGAAGATTGTTTGCGACGTAATAATATCGAAGCCAGAGGAATCCCTGAAGCTATTAAACCACAAGATTTAATACCTTATCTGCAGCAGTTCTTTCTAAATTTTATTCCAGAGCTCATCCCTAGAGATCTTCTAATGGACAGAGCACACAGGATTCCCAAACCTACACATCTACGTGACACAGTCCCCAGGGATGTGCTCACAAGAATCCACTTCTACCACATTAAGGAATGCCTTCTCGGAGCAGCCAGATCTTCGTGCACACTTTCCCCTCCATATGCAGGGATTGCTCTATATCAGGGCCTGTCTGCAGCCACGACAAAACTGAGGAAGGAATTCACCCCCATCACTGCAGTTCTAAGAGATCACAGTATCATATACCGCTGGGGGTTTCCCACTAAACTGTTGGTAACATATCAGGGTCAACAAACCACTATCTTGTCTCCTACGGATGGATACAAAACACTTCACAATTGGGATTCCCAGCACCGACAAACCACCCAAGTAACAACACAACTCGCAAGTCTTGAGGAAATGGCTCATTAACAAGCATGCACCCTTCCCCATTCAGCTAGAAGTCTAGCTCCTCTCTGTTCAATGTTCTGAGACCCAAATTGTGGCTCAAAAAGTTTCAGTATATTTACTAGTTTGAACTGTTTCTAGTTATCGCACACCCCAGGCATGAAGTTTGCTAAGCACACAGTCGTAGTTCAATACAACTAGCTCTCCTAACTTTTCTTTTTTTGTTTCTCTCTAGTTAACCACAAATATCCTGATTTGTTATAGTTTACTATCTATTTTAGGCAATAAGCTGAGTTCAAGTACCGTCCCCCACCCCTCCAGGCATTCTTACGTAGCAGCACCTGCACAACTGCTATTTACTCTAATTCACATCATACTGCTCAACATTCCCACCCGCATCCCCACCATAAATGCAAATGGCCTCAACAGCCCATATAAAAGGTCTCGTCTCTGGTGAGAAGCTGTCAATCACATAACTGACATATTGTGCATCCAAGATATGCACTTCATGCAAGACAAAGCTCCCTCCTGTACACACAACCTTTACCCGCATACTTTCTTTGCAAACACAACCAAAAAGGCTAGAGGTGAAATGGTTGTGATATGCAAAGCGCTATCTTTCCAAATCCAACACCTAGAAGCTGATCCAGGTGGCAGATACCTAATACTAGATGCTCTCTTTGACAATACACCTTATATTATTGCTAACATTTATGCTCCCAACTCCCCCCAAAAATGTTTCTACAAAATAATAATGGATAGACTTTCACAATACCCAAAAGAACAGATAATTTTTTTAATTTAGGTTTTAATGACACGATTGATACCACCCAAGACTCCTCCAACCTACAAAGACAAAGGTCCACTGCCCTCTCCAATCTCACACAAATGGAAGATCTTTATGACCCATGGCAATGCCTTCATGGAACGGAGAGAGACTATACCTTTTACTCAGCCACACAAAAAGCATACTCCAGAATTGATCTTTTCCTGCTACACAAAAATACCCTACAAACAACATCCCAAGCAAATATTGACTTGATAACTTGGTCAGATCACGCTCCAGTTACAACATATCTAATACTGGACCCAAGAAATGGTCCACTATTTGGCGATGAACTCCTCCCTACTATCCCAACCTAAATGTCAGGAAAAGATCAAACAGGAATTAGAGAATTATCTGTTATGTAATACCAACTCTGTATCAGATATGGTGTTACTTGGAATTCCCACAAAGCATATACGAGAGGGGTTTTCATTAAGATTGGGGCCCACGAAAAAAGAGTGAGAGGCGAAAAACACAACCACTTCCTCGACCAAATACGTAAACTTGAACAGACTAACAAAACTTCCCCGAATTCCGCAGACACTGCCCAACTTCATACTCTCAGAGAAGAATTCCGTACTTTCCTGTACGCTTCCAGTAACAGACCAGGAGCTCTCTTAGCAAGACAAATCAAACGGAAAGCAGCAGCATCCAAAATCCCTGACAGAGTCAGTAACCCTGTGGGCATTGCCAACTGCTTTCTGGACTTCTACGCGTCCCTCTACAACCTGAATTCTTCCACACACTCCCCCAGCCCAGATCCCAAACATATCTCAGTTCTTATACCCACTAAAACTACCTTCTCTCACGCCCGAACAACTAGCAGCCCTAAACGCTCAAATCTCAGTGCCAGAAATATCCAAAGTATCTCACTCCACATCCCCTCTTTGATACATGCTGACCAGGTTGGATTTATCCCAAATCATCAAACATCTGATGGCTCCAGAAGAATCTTGGACCTCATACAATGGGCCCAATTCCACAAGACACACTCTCTGCTCCTATCTCTGGACACAGAGAAAGCATTTGACAGAGTCCACTGGTCCTACCTTAACCTGGCCCTCCAAAAATTTGGATTTGCAGGCACCATTAACAAAGCAATACTTGCTTTATACTCCCATCCATCGGTAAGGGTTTGGACATCTGGTATGTCCTCTGACCCCTTCAATATTTCCAATGGTATGAGGCAGGGCTGCCCCCTCTCACTGTTAATCTTTGCACTAGTAATGGAACCCCTCACAGCAGCCATAAGAGCCCACCCTGAAATATCAGGACTACAAATAGGAGATTCCACACACAAACTAGGACTCTACGAAGACAACATTATCATGATCCTGACTAACCCTCTACAGTCCCTACCAGCACTACACAACCTCCTCATTCAATTCAGTCAGTTGTCTGTCTATAAAATCAATTGCTCCAAGTCCAATCTGATGGGCATATGCCTAAACCATGACTTGAAAACAACCCTCACTCACCTCTCCCTGTTTCCATGGGCCCCAACCTCAACACTTACTTACCTAGGAATCCAGTTGACTGTCCCCTCTAGCAACATTCTCTGAATAAACTTTGAAGCACTCCTAAAGAAAATACAAGAAGTATGCACATCCCTTCGAACTACATGGGCCTCCTTGGCTGAAAGAATAGACTTATCCAAAATGTTTCTCTTACCCCATCTGCTCTTTGTTCCGCTACTCTCCTCACAACTGGACACACTCCAACACAACATTAACAAATGTATCTGGGATGGCAAGCACCCCAGGGTTAAACAATCCATCATGTGCACCACGACAAACAAAGCAGGAATGGGAACCCCATCAAAAACTACTATAAAGCGTTTCTCCTCAACCAGGCTCAACATTGGTGGTCACCAACATCAATCCCTCCATGGACCCAAATAGAGAAAAACGCACTCAAATTCCCCACTAAACCCCTCCTAGCTGCTCTATGGCTACAACACAGACCCCCACCATCCTTCTTAAGCACATTAAATGCAGCCGTCAAAATCTGGAGCTTAATTACCCAACAAACGGAATTTTGAGAAAAGCCGTGTAATCCTTACCTTTGTCGATGTTGGAAATAATTTGTACTGATCTATCACTTGCCTCCTGGTCATCTGCAGGCATCACTTCGATTGGCAACATTCTACATGAAGGGAAGCTATACCCCTTCCAACAATTGCATGAGGACTACAATATCCCCAACAAAGACTTCTTCAAATACCTAAGGGTGAGACGCACCCTATATGCTATTTCCTACTCTGACCAACCCCTCGCAAACAAACTCTTACAACTATACGACCACCCTCTAGCACTTCTCAAGGGATCTTCTATCTTCTACAAGACGCTGGACTCCTCACAAATTCCAGAGAAACCCCCCTCAATGAAAAAATGGGAAGAAACCCTAA
Source organism: Glandirana rugosa (assembly GCA_018402905.1). NCBI lineage: Eukaryota > Metazoa > Chordata > Amphibia > Anura > Ranidae > Glandirana > Glandirana rugosa. The sequence goes on from BLSH010288087.1 coordinate 257,347, forward strand.
ATTTCTCAGCGGACTTAACATCATGGTATCTTGCATCACGACTTCCACTAAAAGCATCCAGGTGCATATCCCATTGGGAAACAGCACAAAAGATACTCTATCAATGGTACTACATACCAACAAAATGATCTCGCTTCTCATCATCTTACTCACCGCCCTGCTGGAGAAACTGCAGGAACACAGGAACCTCATGTCTCATGAATACATGTCTGGTGGCCCTGCCCCCTGCTGCATCCCTTCTGGAAATCTGTCCAAACCCTAATCAACATCGTTACCGGCAACCTCACAAAAATCACACCCCAACTAATGCTACTAGGTTTGGGAACATTAAAATGGGACGCCTCTCACCTGACCATCCTCACCCACATCCTAATTGCAGCTAGACTTTCCATAACAAGAAACTGGAACAACAGCTCGCCACCCTCTCCACAACTAATTCACCAATAGCTCAACCAATAACTACAGATGGAACTTATGTTTGCCAAAGCACACCTGACCCTACCTAAATTTCAGAAAGACTGGACCCCATGGCTCAATTACGCCAATTTCAACTTCAATATGTTACTCAGATAACCTTGCAGAACTGATATTTGCTCAACACTATGATATTTGATCTCCTTCTAGACTACAATCTTTTCCTTCTCCAACCCACACAACTATGCGGATGCCCACTTCCTTGCCTGACCCCCCCTCCCCCGCCCCATATCCCATAACCAGATACCAGGACTATTGTTTCAAACCAATATGATTAACTGTTCAGTAAATTTTTCTTTTTTTTTTCTTTTTTGATAAAACCGTTGCTTACCGCTACCTAAGCAACCATCATATTACAAAATGCATTGCCTTTGTCATTTGATAACAACTTAAGTACTTATCTGTAAGTGAAATTTGAAGATGATTTTAAAACACTAATATGGCTTCTCTGTGGCTGATATAAGGGTTTTCCACACAATTTGAAGATGATTTTAAAACACTAATATGGCTTCTCTGCGGCTGATATAAGGGTTTTCCACACAATTTGAAGATGCTTTTAAAACACTAATATGGCTTCTCTG
>BLSH010288087.1:313012-333574 GCA_018402905.1 Glandirana rugosa
AACTCACGTACACGAATCGTAGTATAGGTCTCCAACGGAAACCCTTTATTTGTATACTCACGACGGTCGTAACGACGTCTCCAACTTCCCCACCCCCCAGTCGGACAGTCACGAGTCTGGTATGCGGTGAGTGACGTAGTTTAACCAGACGTACCGACAGTAGGGTCTTTCTTCGGAGATGATTTCTACTACGTGTTCTTTCGGGCGTTTGTCAAACGACTTCTGTTCGTCTGATTCCTGTACCTAATGACCTTGGTACAGGACACCAGACTACTCTGGTTCTATTAGAATAAACGAAGTCTACCACAGTTCGCACACATTGGTCTCATCAGACCACAGGACATGGTTCCAGTAATCCATGTCCTTAGTCTGCTTGTCTTCAGCAAACTGTTTGCGGGCTTTCTTGTGCATCATCTTTAGTAGAGGCTTCTTTCTGGGATGACAGCCATGCAGACCAATTTGATGCAGTGAGTGGCGTATGGTCTGAGCACTGACAGGCTGACCCCCCACCCCTTCAACCTCTGCAGCAATGCTGGCAGCACTCATATGTTTATTTCCCAAAGGCAACCTCTGGATATGATGCTAAGCACATGCACTCAACCTCTTTGATCGACCATGGTGAGGCCTGTTTTGAGTGGAAGCTGTCCTGTTAAACTGCTTTATGGTCTTGCCCACTGTGTTGCAGCTCAGTTTCATGGTCTTGGGAATCTTCTTATAGCCTAGGCCATCTCTATGTAGAGCAACAATTCTTTTTTTCAGATCCTCAGAGAGTTCTTTGCCATGAGGTGCCATATTGAACTTCCAGTGACCAGTATGAGAGAGTGAGAGTGATAACACCAAATTTAACACACCTGAGACCTTGTAACACTAACAAGTCACATGCCACCAGGGAGGGAAAATGGCCACTTGGGCCCAATTTGGACATTTTCACTTAGGGGTGTACTCACTTTTGTTGCCAGCGATTTAGACATTAATGGCTGTGTGTTGAGTTATTTTGAGGGGGCAGCAAATTTACACTGTTATACAAGCTGTACACTCACTACTTTGTAGCAAAGTGACATTTCTTCAGTGTTGTCACATGAAAAGATAAAATAAAATATTTACAAAAATGTGAGGGGTGTACTCACTTTTGTGGGATACTGTGTATATATATATATATATATATATATCTATATATATATATATATATATATCTATATATATATATATATATATATATATCTATATCTATATATATATCTATATCTATCTATATATATATCTATAGATATATCTATATATCTATCTATCTATCTATATATATATATATATATATATATATATATATATCTATCTATCTATCTTATATATCTATCTATCTATCTATATATATATATATATATATATATATATATATATACACACACACACAAACACAGCATGATATTCAAAACCAGGGAACCATTGAAGGATTTCCACATATAAAACATAGATTAATCAAAATTACCTGTAATATCAGAGTATACTGTAGAACCAAAAGATAATATCTGCTGGGAAGGTTTGTGCTGCTGGACTGTACAGACAGTCCCCGAGTTACGAACGGGTTATGGACTGTAGGTTCGTTCTTAAATCTAATTTGTTTGTAAGTGGGAACAGTACATTTATAAGTGTAACTTCAACCTATGCAGTGATGTGGGATGTTCCGGGCACTGCTATGTGTGCAGTTGTGCTATATGGGGCTCTTGTAGCTATGCTATGCTATGCAGCACTGTGGGATGTGTCTGGCGTTGCTCGGCTGTATCCGGGACCAGTGTGGAGTGCAAGCAGCCAGCAGTGACGTCACACCACCCCCGTTCGTAAGTAGGAGTCGTTCGTAACTCGGATGTTCGTAAGTCGGGGACTCGCTGTATTTGGTTTAAATCATCCACCAGAGGGAGCCTTGCCCAATCTCATAGGTGTCATATAAGAAAAGGATCTAATTGGCAACTGAGATTAAGAGACTGGAAAAGTACCTCCCCTTCAACTAACACTTCATATTATGTTGCAAAACAATCAAATTTATGTCCAGGGGCTCTTACCTTCACATATTAGGCAAAACAAATAAAATGTGTCAGGAAAACTCTTATAGGCCCCTTTCACGCTTATGCGACTTGTCCTGTGACTTGGGACTGCAAAGTTGCATGTCAAGTTGTTCCCCATTATTTCCAATGAGTACCGTTCATATTTGTATGACTTCAAGTCATGCCGACTTCAAAATAGTCCCTACATTACTTTGGCCCAACTTTGATGCAATTTGAGGTCCATAGACTTCAATGTTAAACCCTCAAAGTCACATGCAAATCACACCTGAATAATATAGATGTGATTTCTGTACAACTTTGTAATATGTTTTTATTGTGCCAAAGTTGCAACAAAGTCAGAGCAAAGTCGCACTGATCTGAAATCGCGGTAAAATCACATTGCACAAGTGTGAAAGGGGCCATAATAACACTATTGCCAACAGACAGCTCAACTGAGCTTAACAAACAGGTTTGATACAGCAGATCTGAAAAACAATGTTTGCAATCAGACATGTGCATGACAAAAACATTTGTTTTGTTATGTTTTGATTTGTTAATCTAGTTTAGTTAAATTCAGTTGATTCGTTCAATTTGTATTCGGAATTCGTATATGGAATTCGTATTTGGAATTTACCATTTTTTTCTATTCAAAGCGTTCAAATCGATACATTTTCGAAGCTGTCAAAACGAAAAAGTTATATTTTTTTCGATTCGAATGCAGCAAAGTGAACAAACAAAAGAAAATCTTCATCCAATGATTACAATGACCCTTCAAATCACCTTTGGTTTAAAAAAAAAACAGCATTATTTTGAAATGGTACTCTAATAACACACACAGTTTTTGATTTCAAAAGTAAGTGTACAGTTCAAACTTGAATGGAATGGGAAGTAAAATTTGATTCGAATTTCAATTCGAATTTCGGAAATTCTCATGAATTTCGTTTCTTTATTCTGAATATTCGGTAAACTTTGTTTATACTGTAATTTGGATATTTGGATGTATCCGAATCTCTGAATAATGAAAAATTTGTCCGGAACGAAACCAACCGCACATGTCTATTTGCAATCAGTATTTGTTAAGCTTACAAATTAACCAGAACTCAGGGTACTAGTACAGTGTTACCTTTCACAATGTGGTAGTGAGGAATGGCTCCTCGTTACAGCATGCCAGATGGCCGCTCTATACCGGCCGCCGCCATGCTGAGCTATTTAGAGTCCTCCCACCTCATGGCAGGTTAAACCTGCCAATGAGATGCAGACACCATATTGGTGCTGATCACGCATGTGTGGATGTGATGACGTCACGCGCATGTACAGTATTCCGTCGGTCATTATGGAAAACCTTATGGAGCCTTATAAACAAGAACATTTGCATATCCATAGAAAAATAGTGATACGATCACCTAATAACACATAAACAGCTCTACCAGCAGTAGCAATACCAAGGATAGCCTCTTCTTAATTCCCTTGGGCCATTTGAGCCATCAGGCACACCCCTTAAAGGGCCAGTCACACCATTCATAATATTCAACAGGGCAATATCTACCATAGCTATTGATCAGGCCAGTGAATGATCCAGCACATGAGAAAGGGTAACACCTTAAAGGGGCATCAACGGTGCAGAGCCATATGGATTGTCCCCAGCAGAACAATGCCCTGGGCATTCGTATGACCACCCATCCAAAGCAGTGACCCCATGGCACCACAGGCGCCAGTACACCTATAAGAGCAATCAGTCAGAGGATCCTTACATTACATAATTAACACAGACATTGTAAGCAACTAAAGAAAAGAGTCCTAAAAGTATTGGGGTCATATCAAAACTATATAATCTGTTGTGATTACAACAAATGGGTGGTCTGGGGGGGGGGGGGGGGAGAGAGCTGCAGAACAGAAGGTTTTTCACCTTAATGCATAGAATGGAAAAGTTTTACAACCACTTTAAGATCATTATCAATAAGTGAACTGGGACGGTAATTTCTAACCTCCCCAGGATCCTTATTGGGTTTTGGGACAACCAAAATATATGTCATATGGGAAGAGATATCCAGAGGGGCTCCATCCCGGAGAGCATTAAAGAACCAAACTAATTGAGGGACCAGATCCTGGAAATTACAATAATAGAGGGCTGGAAAACCATCAGGTCCTGGAGCAGAACCCGTCTTCATTGATTTAATAGCAGCCAGAATTTCTCGTTCTTTTAAGGGGGCCTCCATATGTGTCCTGTGTGCATTGGATATCCTAGGGAGTAAAATACCCCCCAGATTGGATATCCTGGGGAGTAGAATACCCTCCAGATACCGGGCACAGGATTGAGGATCTTCCCCAACCAGAGCTTTTGTGAGGTATAGAAATTTCTGAAAGCCTCCAGCACCTTGGGGAGATTCTGGGAGTAAGAACTGACAGGACAATGCAGCTTGGGGACCTTTTAGTTTAGCGTCTTCAGGTTAAGCCTATGGGCAAGCAAGGACCCGATCTGATCTTCATGTATATAAAATTTGCTAGAGGCCCAACAAATACTCTTTTCCGCCCTCATCATCAGTACCAGATTCAGTTCCACCTGGGTCTTATCAATTTGTTGGAGTAGGGCACAGTCCAGATTGCATTTATGTTGTCCAAGTAGGGATTGCAGTTCATTGTCAAGGGTTTGAATAAGTGTCTTGCGAGTTTGGTTGAGTTGAGAAGACAACTGAATGAGCTTCCCGTGCACTACAGCCTCATGGACCGGCCAAACTGTTACAGGAGAAACCCCATCCTTAAGATTAACTCTAATATATTGTTGTAGAGTAATCCAAATGTCCTCACTCCAGCAAGGATCAGACAGAAGGCATTCATTGAGCTGCCATTGGTGGGCACGAGGGGGGGTCAATATAGCCAAAAGTGATACCGAGACCATGGAGACCATGATCAGACCACGCAGCAGCTTTAATGGAAGCTTTATGGATACTGGGCACAAGAGTACACAAAATGAAGATATGATCAATACGTGAGTACATGAAGTGCGGCGCAGGGAAAAAAGATATAATCCCTCATAGTGGGATGAGATTCTCGCCATGCATTTACTAGGTTAAGCGAATGTAACATCTTAGTTACGCGTGTACCTGCTCTAGGAGGCTGTTTAAGACAAGCACATGTAGGGTACAATTTATCTAAGGATGAGTCCAAGGCAAGATTAATATCTCCCTCACAAATAGCCTGTCCCTCCAGGTATGGAGACAAGGCGCTAAGTAATTTGGTGACAAAAGTAGCCTGACAAACATTAGGAGCATAATAAGAAATATGGGGGCAAAGCTGCCCCCCCCCCCCACTAGGCCTTTGACTAACAGGAACCTCCCTTCAGGGTCTCCTAACCTCTAATCTCTTGTTAGAGGGTAAAGGACACATGTTTAGAAAAACCATATAGCCACCCCTCAGGTTTTATCTGGAGTGTTTGCTAGAAAAAAGACCAGATAATGCTTATGTAAAAAAGACGGCCTATAGGAATTGTGGGAAGTGGGTATCCTGGAGCAGAAGAGTATCCGCTGTACATGATTGATAATATTGAAATGTATTGCGACGTTTGGTAGGGGAATTAACCACTTACGGACCACCCTCCATCGTTATACGTCTGTACTTTGACATTGAATATCATTGTTATAGCAGCAGATAGCTGCCATAACCCCGGTATCCTCTTTAATGGCAGGTGGTCCGCTTTCAGAAGGGACAGTGTAAAAATAAAAAGCAAAATAAATAAGAAAAAGAAAATGTAACCCCCCGTCCCTTTTGAGCTTGCGCGCAGAAGCGAACACATACATAAGTCGCGCCCACATATTTAAATGCTGTTCAAACCACATATGTGAGATATTGCCGCGATCGTTAGAGTGAGAGCAATAATTCTACAAAATACCTCCTCTGTAACTCTAAACGGGTAACCTGTACAAATTTTTAAACGTCGCCAATGGAGATTTTTAAGTGTGAAAGTTTGTGGCCATTCCACGAGCATGACATGTTGGGTATCATTTTACTCAGTGTAACGTTATCTTTCACAATATAAAAAAAATTGGGCTAACTTTACTGTTTTCTTATTTTTAATTAAAAAACGTGTATTTGAAAAAAAAAAAAAATTGTGTTTGTAAGACCGCTGCACAAATACTGTGTGACAAAGTATTGCAAGGATTGTCATTTTATTCTCTAGGGTGTATTAAAAATATATATATAATATTTGGGGGTTCTGAGTAATTTTCTAGAAAAAAAAACCTGATTTTAACTCGTAAACACCAAGTGTAAAAAAATAGGCCCGGTCCTTAAGTGGTCAAGGCCCTGGGTATGGGACACCTCCCTACAGGGAGTCAAAGGTATCCATTGGTGTACTCATGGTGACAAAGAACAACTCCACAGCATGTTTCACCACTCACCCCTACCCAGAGGAAGGTCTCCTGTATATCGCGTGCACCAAGGCTCCTCATATGGCAACATCCAGCCTGAAACCTATGTCTCCAAAATGAAAAAAAAAAGAAATTAGAAAAAGACAGGGAAAAGAAAAATAAGACAATGAACATGTATACAGATACCTCAGCAAGGGGACGGGGAAATGTCCCCAGGCTAGGACAAGGTGTCAGGGAAGAGTTCATGGAAGAGCTGACAAAGTTTCCAGTATCCAAGATGGCCCCGCAGTCCCGCGAAGGCGCCGTAGCAAATGGCTTCCGTTAACAAACGATCGTTCATTACGATCATTGGTCCACAAGGCGCGCAATACGCGCCAATCACCAGCAAGAACCGGCCTATAAAAGGACACCAGTGACTGTCACTAATCCCTGGATTATCTTCAGCTCAGTACCCTGTGTTCCTGAGATCTGTGTTCCTGTATTGAAGATGTCCCCAAACACGTGAATGTCATGGTCAAAGAGGGATAGGGTGGAAGTTTCTCTAGATTTCTGCTTCACCAATTCCTTGGTTTTGTAGCAGTGAGGCTTAACCATTATATCCCATGGTGGGCCATCGGGACTTTGAGGCTGAAAGGCGCAATGAGCCCTCTCTAAGTCCAAGCGATGGGCTGGTAAATCAGGGAGAAGTTCTGACATAATAGTATGAACAGCAAAGTACACATCTTTAACCCCGTATACGAAAATTATATCTCCGGGACCTGTTTTTCAAGTCATCAATCTTTGTCTTTGCTAGGGCTTGATCTAGTTGATTCAATTAAATTAGAGTGTTCCGTGCAAACGGATGGTGTTTTTATATAAGAGCTGCAGCCTCCACCTCAAACTTTCAAAGGTATAGTTTGATAAATATGGTATAAATTATGGTGGGTGTGGCGCTGCTCTGAAATCGCTTAGAAAATCTGACCAAAAATCTTTGTGTGTATGTTGAGTATTATCATTCATACATTTTCCAGCTTACTGGTAAGTTTAAAACTGGTGTGTCCTAGATGGAAGATGCTAAAAATTTAAGGAATATAAGACCTCATGAAAATATTATGGAGTGCGGTATTGTGGGAAAATATGAACAATAATTTCAAATGATATGGGATTAGATAAACAAACCAAAAATGATATAAAGTTCTAGGTGGGATGAGTAGAGGTAGTTCTGTATGAAATATGTGGAAGCTTGCAATAAAGTGCATATTTAGATGTGCAAAAAATTGAATGTGAAAAAATTTGAATTACAGGTGCTGATAATGTTCACTGATGATTGACAATTCAATCTCTGTTCGATATACCATAACATTTCTACGAATGTTCAGTAGATGAATTGATTGAACAAATAATTTAACACAATAAACAATGCAGTAATCCTTAAAAAAAAGTGAAATGTGCTTAAACAAGGGTTACGCACATGTCACTTTTTTTAAGGATTACTGCATTGTTTATTGTCAGTCATCAGTGAACATTATCAGCACTTGTAATTCTAATTTTTTCACATTCAATTTTTTGCACGTCTAAATACGCACTTTATTGCAAGCTTCCACATATTTCATACAGAACTACCTCTACTCATCCCACCTAGAACTTTATATAATTTTTGGTTCGTTTATCTAATCCCATATCATTTGAAATTATTGTTCATATTTTCCCACAATACCGCACTTCATAATATTTTCATGAGGTCTTATATTCCTTACATTTTTAGCATCCTCCATCTAGGACACACCACTTTTAAACTTACCAGTAAGCTGGAAAATGTATGAATGATAATACTCAACATACACACAAAGATTTTTGGTCAGATTTTCTAAGCGATTTCAGAGCAGCGCCATACCCACCATAATTTATACCATATTGATCTAGTTGATGTTGATGTTCTATACAGCAGGCGTTTTGGTTAGTATGAGAGACAGCCGTCTCCAGCTTGGTCTCAATAGTGTCAATTCTAGTCCCCAGCTCCTGCAGATTTGCTTTGATCATAATCGTAATCTGCTGCACTGTTTTAGCCAGACCCTGGTCCAGCAGTTCTGAGAACTTGGTTAATAGTGTTTGATCAGTGTCAGAGCCATGAATGGGATCTAAAGTGGCAGGGCTAGCAGGAGAGTGCAGTGGCTGTGACAGCAGCAGAGTGCAGTGCAGCAGCAGATCATCCAGAGTCTGCTCTATTAGTGATTCCATAGCAGTGGACGTTGGTAGCAAGCGCCCAGGGAACATACTATTGCACTATACAGGATGGTGGCTAGAGAGTCCCAACATAGGCTGGAGCGAGGGGTAAGTCCAATTCAATAGCAGTGAACTGCAATCTTATAGGGAGAACCAATACCAACGGCACAAGCTTCTCTCTTGAGTGAAGTCAGCTCATGCAAACATATGAAGCGAGATACAGAGAAACACCACTCAGTAAACAGGTTTTATTTTGCAGTACAGAAAATGTAAAACACTTACATCAAGGTAGTGAAAGGTGAGTTCCTCACGGATTGGTATGCCTCTGTGGTGGGTCACAATGCTGCTGCAAGTATGGACGACCGGCCACAGACACCACAATGGACAGTAACAGGATGCCGGCAAGTCCTGTGTGCAGTTCCATGTACTGATGGAGATAGGACCAGCCTGGAGCGCAGCGCAGTGCAGTGTGGCACATGACATCACCAGAAGGACAGGGAACACAACGCGTTTCTGAGCATGCGCAAACTCCGCAAGGAGCATGCGTGCTCCTTTGCCAAGGAATAGGGAAGGAGGAGAGGAGGGGGAGGACTTTATATGCTCGATGTAGGCGGACAACAATTACTAATGATACTTCGGGCTGACCGCTGTGTGCAATAAAAGGCTTTTTAATGTAAAATGGGTTTTTTAAAGATTACATAAAACAGAACAGGAGATATGATATATATATTCTAATCGTGATTGCATGGATAGTGACCTGTAAAGAGGAGGGAAAGGTGCTATTCAGGTTAATAAAAATAGGGAATCGTTAAAAACAAGATTTAAAAACAGAATTTAAAAATAAAAAATAAGGATTAAAACAGGGGTATATAAGACTTTTGGCAATAACCCATGAAGATGCCATAAATTTCAGTAAGAAACGGCACATATATGCTAATGTGCACTATGAGGACTATGCCATTATGTTATATATACATATATATGATAGTGGGGGAATTGGGATACTAATGCCTAAAAAAAATGGGGGAGGCATTTTTAATAGTATGGGTGGGTAGAACGTTATCAGTATATCTGTACAGTTATATGTATACCAGCAATACATGCATCACATGGGATCATGTATGCTGGAATACGCAATAATGGACAAGAGTAGTTGCAATGCTGTGATGGATGACATGCTCATATTATGGTATGAATATCAAGTTCCTCATTTAAGCCATTAGGCACCAAGGAGTCTAAGGTATAAATCCAAAAGGTTTCATATTCGCACAACTGTGAGAAATGCTCCGCTTCAGAAAGCCTCAATGAACCACACCTGTAAGCCTGCAGTTGACCTGTTATGGTGTTCCAAGAAATGTCTCGGAATGCTATGTTGGTCACAGCCCTCCTCGACAGAACAGCGGTTCTTCCCAAACCATTGTCACAAAGGATGAATAGTGCGACCAACATATAATAATTTGCAGGGGCAAGTAAGGCAATAGTCAGTTGAACAGTTGTAAAACTGTTCCAAGATGTAGGTTTTTTCTCGAAATCAGAAGTCTTGCATAGTGCTTTGTCACATCGATAGATCCCTTTTAAAGGTATTAGACACAGTGGATTATGAGTTTTTTGATCTTTTAACTTGGGGCTATTTTATTTTTGAGTATAGGTGCCCTTCTATACAGTATGTAACTATAGGCTTGTTTCCAAGGATAATATTGAGTTGAGGGTCCTGCTGCAGGATACCCCAATGATTGTTAATGACGTGTTCCATTTTCTTAAACGTATCATGGAATCTGGTGATGAAGCGTACAGGGTCATTTTCTTGGGTTCTCTGGGCTTTTGGTTCCTTACCTGGATGGTACATGGAATAGGCCTGATCGACAAGTGTTTCAGAGTAGCCTTTTTGCAGGAATTTCTGTTTGATATATTTGCTCTGTGAGATATAATCCTGGTTTCTAGTACAATTTTGCCTTAATCTACAGAACTGGCCTTTGGGGATGTAATCCAATGAGGATGATGCCAGCTATTATAATGCAGGTAAGAATTGCCAGCCGTGGGCTTGGTGTAGTTACGGGCAAAGATTTTACTCCCCTCATGGCCAAGCTCAAGATCCAAGAAGGCTAGAGTATCTTGATTCCAGACATGAGTGAGGGGAAGCCCTAGCTTGCTGTTGTTACAGTGACTGACAAAGTCATCTAATGAGGATGGAGGACCATCTCAGATGATGACAATGTCATCAATGTACCTGCAATAAAGTATGAGATGTTTGGCGTAAGGGTTATTGTTCCAGATATGACTGTTTTCCCAAAAAACATGGTAAGATTAGCATAGGAAGGCGCAAAATTTGCTCCCATTGTTGTCTTGCTCAAAATGAAAAAAATATGAGTGAGACAAAACTGGGTAGCATCCAAAATGAACTGGGCTTGTTTAGAATTGAGTACAACGAGCTAACATCTAGAGACAACCAGGAGTAACCTTCTTGCCAAGTGTAGGGGTCTAGCAGTTAAAGGAGATGTATGGAGTCACGTATATACGATTGAAGGTTCTGGGCCAGAGGTTGTAGAAACAAATCTATGTCCTTTGCGACAACGGTTTGGGAAGCACCACTGTTTTGTCGAGGAGGGCTATGACCAACATAGCGTTCCGAGACATTTCTTGGAACACCAAAACAGGTCAACTTCAGGCTTACAGGTGAGGCTATACCCAAAGGTCTTTCTGAAGTGGAGCGTTTCTCACTGTTGTGCGAACACGACACATTTTGGATTTATACCTTAGACTCCTTGGCGCCTAATGGCTTAAACAAGGAACTTGATATTCAAACCAGAATTTAAGCATGTCATCTATCACAGCATTGCAACTACTCTTGTCCATTATTGCGTATTCCAGCATACGTGATCCCACGTGATGCAAGTATTGCTGGTATACATAGAACTGTACAGATATACTGATAACGTTCTACACACCCATAATATTAGAAATGCCTCCCCCACTTTTTTTAGGCATTAGTATCCCAATTCCCCCACTATCATATCTATGTATATATAACATAATGGCATAGTCCTCATAGCCCACATTAAAATATATGGGCAGTTTCTTACTGCAATTTAGGGCATCTCCATGGGTTATTGCCAAAAGCGGCGCCACTAAATCTTATATGCCCTGGTTTTAATCCTTATTTTTTATTTTTAAATTCTGTTTTTAATTCTTGTTTTAACCATTCCCTGTTTTTATTAACCTAAATAGCACCTTTCCCTCCTCTTTATAGGACACTATCCATGCAATCATGATTAGGATATATATATGTACCATATCTCCTGTCCCTGTGACGAACGTGGGTATCAGATCATTGCCCTCCACACTGATGGGTGACCGAGGACCCCCTGATCTCCCACCACACTTGTCCTTAACGCAACAATGCCACTCTCAGCTGCTTTCAGCACAAAGATTTCCCAGCTTGCAGGACCACCATCTAAGTGCCAGCTGCCTGAGAGCAATTGTTACTGGGCTAATTCAAGAAATTAATCCTTTCACTGCCACCACCACTTCTTTTGGGCCGAGCAGAGGAACTCAGGATTTTAGCAATACCAATTATGATTTTAGAATAATCACCTGTAACACACGCTGTCGCCACAGACAGGAATATTCAGATGAGTTATTTTAAACAGTAGCGCTCTTCAAAGGAACAGAATCTGATAGCTTGCATTAAGAGCTTTAGGGACAAGGATACCACTTTTCAGTGGTAAGGTAAGAACTGAGGACTGTCATATATATTCCATTTTTCTCTGAAAGTAAAGGGGTGGGGCCATAGGCCCCTGACCACACACATGGGTAAGGAGGACCCGTGGGCTGTCTAGGGCGGACCGTGGAATAACAATCTTCCTTAATATGCAATTTCTGTACCGATATTCATATTTGCCAATATGTACAAGGTGCATTCCTGAAACTGATCAATTATAGTCCAGTATGAATTTTGCATTCCAACAAGTCTGTACATGACAGCCTTGTCAATTTCTGTGACCCTGGGAAGAGGATAAACTATCTGTGGGTTCCCTTGTAAGTGAATACATCGATGTTTGAGTTTGTTTAATTCAGTATGTCTTACTGCATACAGATATACAGTACACATGTTATTAATATGTCACGCTCCTATCTGAAGTTATGAACTGTGGGTATATTTCCTTAAGTTTTAGGCATGAGGTAGGGGTCACTGGGAGGTTACTGTGCTCTGTGTCCCTGTTTACGACCCTCGTAAATTCTGAGCTCCTTTGATGCCATGCTCGGTAGGTTTTATAGGCGGCCTTGCAGAAACAGACATCCTGGCTCATGTAGCTAAGATAACAATTTCTTTAAAGTGGCTTTTTGGAATTCCACAGGGAGGAGGGGGTATGTGAGGTATTCTGCACTGGGTGTTTGTTAGGTTAAACTGTCATGGTGTCATCTGAACAAAATGGTTGACAGCTTTTCATGTGTCCAGCACGTGATATCATTATATCTCCCCCATGAGGTGGTTGCATGGGAGGAGAATGCAATTCTCTTCCTGACGCAGCCCTCTGCGGCTGACTTGCCATGTGGCACCGCAATTGTTTCTGGCTACAGCATTTTCCTTTGTGCGGACTGGCCCATTTACCTTGCTGGAGAACCAGGCTCCCTTAAAGGAGTGGGTTGATCTCCCTAGCAACACTGTTGGGCTCACAAGGTAGGTTTTGATGGGTGAGTACCAGGTGGCTGTAACCACCTGGATCATGTGGCAGCTTCCAGGGAGCCCATCTGACCACAAGACACTTCTGTCCAGAAGCAGCATAGGTGAACCAAGGGATTGCCTTCCTGCCTAGGTAGAGGATGAGATATTTCTTTCTGTCTCATCCCTCTGGCCCAGGGTTGCACCTGACACAAAGGTATTGGCACTGGTGTACGCCAGGATCAGACCGGGGTTTTCCAGGGTCCATCTCTCAGGTGCACCGGCCAGTACTTTTGTCAGAAGGGCACGGTCCTCCTTACACACTGGCATTAAGGATTCCGTGTCCATTGGTGCTCAGGTTGGTCAGTCAGTCACAGGTTCAACTGGGCTCCTATAGTGGCACTCCCGCATCCTATTGTAGCCAGCTGTACCCAGTAATGACACAACCAGTATGTTGGCTTGAGGAGTAGGACAGGCTATGCTAGCCTCAACCTTCCCAGTTCCTAACCTCTGGGTGTTTTCTCCTCCATGCTGTTCCCAGTACCGAACAGCTGACATGTCCATCTGACAGTTATTAGGGGGAACTGTCAGAGTTGGCCCTGCCAGGTTTTTCAGGACTGCTGACAGGAGCACCAGGTGCTCCACCCAGACAGGGCCAATCCCTTCCAGGTCCCTCAAGCAGGTCATTCCCTAGGTTCCATCCCACCCTGTAGGTCGGTCTGGACCTCTGGAGGGGTGACTGGTGCATTCTCAACCCCAGGTAGCATTGCGGCCAAGGCAAGCAAGCCACATGGTGTGATGAAGGCTGACTCATCCTGAGCCTTCTGTGTTAGAGGGGTTGGTCCACGCCCCCTGCTCAGGTCAATTATAGTGCGACAGCAGGAATCTGCCAGCTGCTCTGCCACTTCATGGTTCCCGGGCATGGGGGAGACCACAATTGCATTAAGCATGTAAGGCCTCTCGGAAGCCTGGTCGTCTGACTTCCTTTAGGAACCAAGACAACAGGGGGCGTCCAGGCTCTCCGAGCTCCTTAAATGACCCCTAACTGCAGTATTCCCTCAGTCTCCTTTATCCCACCTGTCTGTACTTCTTGTCAGACACAGTGGGTTGCAGGGGTGAGGGGAAGATACACCCTGCCACCCACCCCGTGGACATCATGGTGTGCCCTCCCAGGGTTTCCCATGACACTGACATGACATGCACTAAGCACTGCCAGCATCGCAGGTACCTGGAAGGAGAAGGGTCCTGGTAGCTGACGGCCTAAGCCCACTCTCTGATTACCACACCTAACAGGGCACCTATCTCTTTCCCTTCAAGTGTACTGTCTCTGGCCATTCTGATTTCACCTATATCCTCACAGACCAGATCAGGTGACACCTTCAACCAATGCCTATTAGGTTTACTGGGCACAATGAGCAGTGGGTTAACCCTTCCAGTCTCCAGGCCCCCTGCTGGAAGACTTGTCAAACCCATCTGTTCCTTGTCCTGTTCAGGCTTTGGTGTATCTTTCTCAGCAGGGAAGCTGACAGCTTGCCTGTTGAATGCCTCAAGACTTGTGTGTGTCGGCAATGCTAGCTTTGCTGTAGCTCTACAAGGACCATCACTTACACCTACTAATGGCATGGCTGTGACTGGCGAGTACATCATGTGACCCAGCCTCGATATGAGCTGGAGTCACTTAGCGCTGCATGTCACATGCTCTCAGGCTAGTGTAGGGAGAGGATGCTGCCGCCGCTGTGAGGGATAAACTAGCATTATAAAATCATCTCATAATGGTATAGGGAGAAGTTCCTGCCGTCGCTGTGAGGGATAGATTAGCGTTATAAAATCATCTCTACTGGTATAGGGAGAGGTTCCTGCCGCCGCTGTGAGGGATAGATTAGAGTTATAAAACCATCTCATACTGGTGTAGGGAGAGGTTCCTACCGCTGGTGTGAGGGATAGATTAGCGTTCGAAAATCATCTCATACTAGTATAGGGAGAGGTTCCTGCTGCTGCTGTGAGGAACAGATTACCATTATAAAATCATCTCATACTGGTATAGGGAGAGGATCCTGCTGCTGGTGTGAGGGACAGATTACCATTCTAAAATCATCTCATACTGGTATAGGGAGAGGTTCCTGCTGCTGGTGTTAGGGACAGATTAGCAGTATAAAATCATCTCATACAGGTATAGGGAGAGGTTCCTGCTGAAGGTGTGAAGGACAGATTACCGTTATAAAATCATCTCATACTGGAGTAGGGAGAGGTTCCTGGCGGTACTGTGAGGGACAGATTAGCATTCTAAAATCATCTCATACTGGTGTAGGGAGAGGTTCCTGCTGCTGTGAGGGACAGATTAGCGTTCTAAAATCATCTCATACAAGAGTAGGGAGAGGTTCCTTGCGGTGCTGTGAGGGACAGATTAGTGTTCTGAAATCAACTCATACTGGAGTAGGGAGAGGTTCCTGGCGGTGCTGTGAGGGACAGATTATCGTTCTAAAATCATCTCATACTGGAGTAGGGAGAGGTTCCTGGCGGTTCTGTGAGGGACAGATTACCATTATAAAATCATCTCATACTGGTATAGGGAGAGGTTCCTGCTGTTGGTGTGGGGGACAGATTACAGTTATAAAATCATCTCATACTAATACAGGGAGAGGTTCCTGCTGCTGGTGTGAGAGACAGATTAGTGTTATAAAATCATCTCATACTGGTATAGGGAGAGGTTCCTGTTGCTGGTGTGAGGGACAGATTACCGTTATAAAATCATCTCATATTGGAGTAGGGAGAGGTTCTTGGCGGTGCTGTGAGGGACAGATTAGCATTCTAAAATAATCTCATACCGGTGTAGGGAAAGGTTCCTGCTGCTGATGTGAGGGACAGATTATCATTCTAAAATCATCTCATACTGGAGTAGGGAGAGGTTCCTGGCGGTGCTATGAGGGACAGATTATCATTCTAAAATCATCTCATACTGGAGTAGGGAGAGGTTCTTGGCGGTGCTGTGAGGGACAGATTAGTGTTCTAAAATCATCTCATAGTGGAGTAGGGAGAGGTTCCTGTTGGTGCTGTGAGGGACAGATTATCGTTCCAAAATCATCTCATACTGAAGTAAGGAGAGGTTCCTGGCGGGGCTGTGAGGGACAGATTAGCGTTCTAAAATCATCTCATACTGGTGTAGGGAGAGGTTCCTGGTGCTGCTGTGAGGGACAGATTAGCGTTCTAAAATCATCTCATACTGGTGTAGGGAGAGGTTCCTGCTACTGGTGTGAGGGACAGATTATTGTTCTAAAATCATCTCATACTGGTGTAGGGAGAGGTTCCTGGCGGTGCTGTGAGGAACAGATTATCGTTCTAAAATCATCTCATATTGGAGTAGGGAGAGGTTCCTGGCGGTGCTGTGAGGGACAGATTAGTGTTCTAAAATCATCTCCTACTGGAGTAGAGAGAGGTTCCTAGCGGTGCTGTGAGGGACAGGTTAGCGTTCTAAAATCATCTCATACTGGATTAGGGAGAGGTTCCTGGCGGTGCTGTGAGGGACAAATTATCGTTCTAAAATCATCTCATACTGGAGTAGGGAGAGGTTCCTGGCGGGGCTGTGAGGGACAGATTATGGTTCTAAAATCATCGCATACTGGTGTTGGGAGAGGTTCCTGGTGCTGCTGTGAGGGACAGATTACCATTATAAAATCATCTCATACTGGTGTAGGGAGAGGTTCCTGCTGCTGGTGTGGGGGACAGATTACCGTTATAAAATCATCTCATACTAGTATAGGGAGAGGTTCCTGCTGCTGGTGTGAGGGACAGATTAGTGTTATAAAATCATCTCATACTGGTATAGGGAGAGGTTCCTGTTGCTGGTGTGAGGGACAGATTACCGTTATAAAATCATCTCATATTGGAGTAGGGAGAGGTTCTTGGCGGTGCTGTGAGGGACAGATTAGCATTCTAAAATAATCTCATACCGGTGTAGGGAAAGGTTCCTGCTGCTGATGTGAGGGACAGATTATCATTCTAAAATCATCTCATACTGGAGTAGGGAGAGGTTCCTGGCGGTGCTGTGAGGGACAGATTATCAATCTAAAATCATCTCATACTGGAGTAGGGAGAGGTTCTTGGCGGGGCTGTGAGGGACAGATTAGCGTTCTAAAATCATCTCATACTGGTGTAGGGAGAGGTTCCTGGTGCTGCTGTGAGGGACAGATTAGCTTTCTAAAATCATCTCATACTGGTGTAGGGAGAGGTTCCTGCTACTGGTGTGAGGGACAGATTATTGTTCTAAAATCATCTCATACTGGTGTAGGGGGAGGTTCCTGGCGGTGCTGTGTGGAACAGATTATCGTTCTAAAATCATCTCATATTGGAGTAGGAAGAGGTTCCTGGCGGTGCTGTGAGGGACAAATTAGCGTTCTAAAATCATCTCATACTGGAGTAGGGAGAGGTTCCTAGCGGTGCTGTGAGGGACAGGTTAGCGTTCTAAAATCATCTCATACTGGATTAGGGAGAGGTTCCTGGCGGTGCTGTGAGGGACAGATTATCGTTCTAAAATCATCTCATACTGGAGTAGGGAGAGGTTGCTGGCGGGGCTGTGAGGGACAGATTATCGTTCTAAAATCATCTCATACTGGTGTAGGGAGAGGTTCCTGGTGCTGCTGTGAGGGACAGATTACCGTTATAAAATCATCTCATACTGGTATAGGGAGAGGTTCCTGCTGCTGGTGTAAGGGACAGATTACCGTTATAAAATCACCTCATACTAGTATAGGGAGAGGTTCCTGCTACTGGTTTGAGGGACAGATTAGCGTTCTAAAATCATCTCATACTGGTATAGGGAGAGGTTCCTGCTGCTGGTGTGAGGGACCGATTACCGTTATAAAATCATTTCATACTGGAGTAGGGAGAGGTTCCTGGCAGTGCTGTGAGGGACATATTAGCGTTCTAAAATCATCTCATACTGGTGTAGGGAGACGTTCCTGCTGCTGCTGTGAGGACAGATTATCGTTCTAAAATCACCTCATACTGGAGTAGCGAGAGGTTCCTGGCGGTGCTGTGAGGGACAGACTAGTGTTCTAAAATCATCTCATACTGGAGTAGGGAGAGGTTTCTGGCGGTGCTGTGAGGGACAGATTATCGTTCTGAAATCATCTCATACTGGAGTAGGGAGAGGTTCCTGGCGGTGCTGTGATAGACAGATTAGTGTTCTAAAATCATCTCATACTAGAGTAGGGAGAGGTTCCTGGCGGTGCTGTGAGGGACAGATTATCGTTCTAAAATCATATCATACTGGAGTAGGGAGAGGTTGCTGGCGGGGCTGTGAGGGACAGATTATCGTTCTAAAATCATCTCATACTGGTGTAGGGAGAGGTTCCTGGTGCTGCTGTGAGGGACAGATTACCGTTATAAAATCATCTCATACTGGTATAGGAAGAGGTTCCTGCTGCTGGTGTGAGGGACAGATTACCGTTATAAAATCATCTCATACTAGTATAGGGAGAGGTTCCTGCTACTGGTTTGAGGGACAGATTACCGTTATAAAATCATCTCATACTGGAGTAGGGAGAGGTTCCTGGCAGCTCTGTGAGGGACAGATTAGCTTTCTAAAATCATCTCATACTGGTGTAAGGAAAGGTTCCTGCTGCTGCTGTGAGGGACAGATTATCGTTCTAAAATCATCTCATACTGGAGTAGTGAGAGGTTCCTGGCGGTGCTGTGAGGGACAGACTAGTGTTCTAAAATCATCTCATACTGGAGTAGGGAGAGGTTTCTGGCGGTGCTGTGAGGGACAGATTATCGTTCTAAAATCATCTCATACTGGAGTAGGGAGAGGTTCCTGGCGGTGCTGCGAGGGACAGATTAGTGTTCGAAAATCATCTCATAGTGGAGTAGGGAAAGGTTCCTGTCTGTGATGTGAGGGACAGATTATCGCTCTAAAATCATCTCATACTGGTGTAGGGAGAGGTTCCTGTTGCTGCTGTGAGGGACAGATTATCATTCTAAAATTATATACTGGAGTAGGGAGAGATTCCTGGCAGTGTTTTGAGGGACAGATTAGCGTTCTAAAATCATCTCATAGTGGTTTAGGGAGAGGTTCCTGGTGCTGCTGTGAGGGACAGATTACCGTTATAAAATCATCTCATACTGGTATAGGGAGAGGTTCCTGCTGCTGGTGTGAGGGACAGATTACCGTTATAAAATCATCTCATACTAGTATAGGGAGAGGTTCCTGCTACTGGTTTGAGGGACAGATTATCGTTCTAAAATCATCTCATATTGGTATAGGGAGAGGTTCCTGCTGCTGGTGTGAGGGACCGATTAGCGTTATAAAATCATCTCATACTGGAGTAGGGAGAGGTTCCTGGCGGTGCTGTGAGGGACAGATTAGCTTTCTAAAATCATCTCATACTGGTGTAGGGAGCGGTTGCTGCTGCTGCTGCTGTGAGGGACAGATTATCGTTCTAAAATCATCTCATACTGGAGTAGCGAGAGGTTCCTGGCGGTGCTGTGAGGGACAGACTAGTGTTCTAAAATCATCTCATACTGGAGTAGGGAGAGGTTCCTGGCGGTGCTGTGAGGGAAGGATTATTGTTCTAAAATCATCTCATACTGGAGTAGGGAGAGGTTCCTGGCGGTGCTGTGAGGGACAGATTATCATTATAAAATCATCTCATACTGGTGTAGGGAGAGATTCCTGGCAGTGTTTTGAGGGACAGATTAGCTTTCTAAAATCATCTCATACTAGTTTAGGGAGAGGTTCTTGGTGCTGCTGTGAGGGACAGATTACCGTTATAAAATCATCTCATACTGGTATAGGGAGAGGTTCCTGCTGCTGGGTTGAGGGACAGATTACCGTTATAAAATCATCTCATACTAGTATAGGGAGAGGTTCCTGCTACTGGTTTGAGGGACAGATTAGCGTTCTAAAATCATCTCATACTGGTATAGGGAGAGGTTCCTGCTGCTGGTGTGAGAGACCAATTACCATTATAAAATCATCTCATACTGGAGTAGGGAGAGGTTCCTGGCGGTGCTGTGAGGGACAGATTAGCTTTCTAAAATCATCTCATACTGGTGTAGGGAGAGGTTCCTGCTGCTGCTGTGAGGGACAGATTATCGTTCTAAAATCATCTCATACTGGAGTAGCGAGAGGTTCCTGGCGGTGCTGTGAGGGACAGACTAGTGTTCTAAAATCATTTCATACTGGAGTAGGGAGAGGTTCCTGGCGGTGCTGTGAGGGAAGGATTATTGTTCTAAAATCATCTCATACTGGAGTAGGGAGAGGTTCCTGGCGGTGCTGTGAGGGACAGATTATCATTCT